>RSEF01000005.1:11254319-11268526 GCA_003993805.1 Himantopus leucocephalus
CATTCACCACCGCTCTTTGGGCCCAGCCATCCAGCCAGTTTTTTACCTAGCGAAGCGTACGCCCATCTAAGCGTATGCCCATTCCAGTTTAAGTCATGCTTGACACTTTTCAGTGTAGCTGGTTTCAAGCAGGAACACAGCACATCATCAACTTGACTTTAAAATATTATCACAGCAGTAGCTGAAAACAAAATTTTATAAAATTGTTGAGATAATGGTAATCCTATTCCCACTTTAATTTTAAGGTTTAATTGGGGCTAAACAGTTTCTAATTGTTCAAGTGAGATAAGCTTCCAAATATTCTGGAATATTCCACAGAATAACAGAAATACATGAACTCACCACTTAAATTGTTGTTTTGAAGTTCAGGAGAATACTTTACAACTTTCAGAATCATTATCTATAAGGAATCTTGCATTCTTTTTAAGTTGTCCATTATCATTAAATATGACAAATTTTCTAAATACATGCATAAAATTTCATGGCCAGTGCTTTTGCATAAAAAAAGACTCTGTTACCTGACATTCTGATTGCTTTTCATATCCATTTCAAAATGTTCCTTTTCACAGTTATTGGAATCTGGAACAGAAGATAAGAAAATGAATAAAATATTTATAATATCAGAGTCAGATTAGGGTAGAAAGTACTTCAATATTCATGTACTTCTGACTGGTGTTTAATGTGATACCATAAGTGAATTATGGAATCATTTCATCTATATGTATAGAAAATGTGTATGCTGTTTTCTATTCTGGGATACAGTCTTTGTCTTTCTCTTTGCTTTTCACGAAAGCTTCTGTACTGAATATGAGGAGCGTTTCCAAAATATTTTGTTGAAATGGTTACACACCCAGGGAATTATGTATGTACGCAGCCATGCTACATTCATCCATATACATGGAACAACATAAGTAATCCTCTTTTGCTATACAGCCTTCACTTTGGAAAAACAGACCTACTGAGGTCTGAACCCCTGAAGCTCAGGAAGTCTCTGCGGTCTCCTGCTCCATGCTAAGAAGTTTCTGGATAATTCTAGTTACTTGAAAACAGGAAGGAAATTGTGTCTCCCATCTGCCACCAAGGGATGAAAATGACACAGCATGATTCCTTTCTATCCTCCCAACATATATAACATATAAACATATTAGTTCAAAACTATCCATTATATAAGAATGCAAATAACTGCAGCTCTTGACTGGTACTAGACACAAGAGTAACAAAACAACTTTGGAGAGATGGGATGGGGTAGAGATGAATGCCCCAGTGGATGCCCTCATAAACACCACTCCACTGACAAATTTCACAGTAACTCCTTCTTTTCTCATGAATTAGTTTGACACAGACAATACAGGAAAGCAAACCAAATACCATGGCTATCAAGAGATAAGCCAGTGTCAGGAAAACATGTTTTTTTAAAGAAAATCTAGCTCCTGTCAATGGTATCCAACCCATGGCTTGAAAGCAACGTGCCTCTGAGATATTCTGTTGTTCCCAGCCCCAGGAAACACAACAGAATCAAGACTGACAATGAAAGGTGCATTTCATGTCACTTCTAAAGTGTTATTCACTTGTGATCGTGCCTCAGATGAAGGGTGGTAGTCAAGGCTCTGTACAGAATTACTAAAGGGTGACTGCACAATGAGCTGAAGGAGCAGCTCTCGTTGCACACTGTCAGACTAGAGGATGTTCCTGTGGTGCTGAGTTCCTAATATTAATCAACATTTCCATCAGCAACTTGGCTTGTGAAATAATAGTACCTATAAAATTTGTGGAAAACACTGAATTAGAGGGATTGCAAACACTGTGGAGAATGTTTATAATTAAAAAATGATCTTAATACATCACAGAAAAAAATCTCCTAAATCAGTAAGACTGAATTGAGATAACTATAAGTATTAAGCTTATGGAAGATCAAAATGTAATCACAAAGGAAAATTGACTAGGGAACTGTTCTGTAAAAGGAAATAAGGGTTAATGTGGACCATTCACTACATGCAAGTCAACCGCGTAATGCTGTTGCTGCAAAAAAGGCAAATGCCATCCTCAATGTATTACCAGCAGTGAGGAATATAAACCAGAAGAAGTTGATACCCTGGCTCTGCATAGCACCCCAGAGGCCTCAGCTGCAGCACTGTGTTTGGCTGTGGGCAGCACTCCTTAGTTGCAGACAACCCAGAATAGCATAGCAGGAATGAAGTGGTTTTAAAAAATCACAACCCTGACCCATGAGGAGAGACTGAAACCATCAGATTTGTTTAGTCTAGGAAAAAGAAGGGGAGGGGAGGGTGTTTACGCAAGCCACGATAAGAAGAAAAGTGGCGGTAAAAGGGGAAAATGATGAAATGATGTACAATTTTTACCACATCCCTTGGGGCTAGGATAAGAAGTATTTTCTTGTAAATTAAGCAGAAATGTTTAGATTTGATATTAGAAAAGGATGAGTCATTGGAGATATATACCAGAAGCAGTGGGGTTTGGCAGCACAGCACTGCTGAAGCCAGTAGGTCCCACTGAGAGCCACTAGCAAAGACAACGTTGCCTTTGCAATGGAGTTAATCTCTCTCACTGGTGCACACTGCATACGGTGGCTGTTATCTCCTCAGGTCTCCCCTCACTGCATGCCTTTAAACAGTGAGAGCAGGATGGGAATTGCTCACTCCTGATTCTTCCTTGTGAAAAGGGAGCAGCATTGAATTCAATTCTCTAGTCTTTCCATCCTCTTGCACAACAGGACCTTTGCTTTGCACAGAGCAAATACGTAGCATCTGTTATAGTCAGATTCTGTATATTGAGGCTGCTTTCTGTGTATAGTGTCACACGACCCAAACCAGATACTACAGAGCTGCTCCTCTCAGAGACACTTAAGCCTGACTGAGGCACAGCTTTTTAGGGGTGCACCCGAATCTTGCAACTCACGCAAATGATTGTGGCATTGTTGTCGCAATTTGGCATAGTACATATAAGAGAACACAAATATATTTCCTTGGCTCACTGAGCTAGGCCTCCTTTGTACTCATTAGAATTCTCTGAATAAAAATACAGCACAGAGATAGAAATATTAATTCATCTTTTACAGAGAAAAGCAGCCAAATATTGGCATAAGTCACAGGATAACAGCTTGATCCTGCAATCCATGCTTGCATGAATAGTCCCATTGACTTTTAGAGTTTGCAGGAATGAGGCTTTACAGTGTAGAACACGCATGCTGGCAATTTGCCCATGAAAAGAGTTAAATAAGGTCTAATTCTCCATTAAGGCTGAAGAAATAGGCCTTGGCTGAAAGGAATGCTTCACAGTAGACAGAGCCAAGCAAAAGCACATACTGTGCAATATATTAACCTCACAAAATTTGCTATGCTACTGACGTGAAGGACTTAGCAGAAGGCACTTGGAATTTTGGAAGTAATTTTTTTTAATTGAATTTGGACTCTTCAAACCAGCTCTTCAATAGTCATAACTGCAGGTCTCATTAATAGGATTGCTTCTAAGAGAACTAATACTCCAGGTACTTCACACAGACACACTCGTTTCTGGTTCATAGATGAAGGATGTTACAAATTCAAGGCATATCATTTCCATGTTTTTCCTGCACAAATGAGATCAAACACGCTTTTCCATTGGATTAAGTACTCTGATAATATTTTAAGCTTGCTGGAAAAGCACTTTTATATGTAAGTACATTAATAAGCGTACTGCTTTTTAATGCTTGCAATGCACAGTGCTAAGAAAGAAAGAAGGACCAAAAACCTAAATGAAATAATGAAAAGCCTGGTACCTTCTTTGCTTCTAAGTTGTCTCATTCTGGCATTCACAGGCAGGAAAGAAGTGTTGCTGAGCAGTTCAGAAGGAGAAGTGCAATGTTGAGATTTTTTGATCGAAAGATTAATAGGCTCTTCAAGCACTTTTTGCATAGAAAGAGTTATTTCATTAACTGCATCTTGCCCAGCAGTAGCCAAGTTGTGTTCTAGAGGATGATCTACAGTATTGAAATCTTCATTTTCCAGCTTCAGGAGGAGGGGGGAAAAAGAATAAAATTTTATTATCGGTTTTCTTTCTTTCCATCTTAAGAAAATAATTTGTAATCAGTCTTCAAATACCAGATAAGGAAAACTTTACTTACTGAAATAGCTCCCTTTGACTGACTCACTAACAATAACATGTGTTATCAATGAAAGTGGATTCCCTTTCAGTAGAGGAGTTTGAGCAATTCCTACCTTGCACTTACAGCTGCCCTGGAGTGCATCACCTGGTGTGAGGCCAGCAGCAGCCCCAGGGCTCAGGTCACTTGGAGCTCTGCCCAATGCCAAGCTGTAGCTGGGCACTGACTCTGGTGGAGTATCACTGTCACAAAGGGTGTTCGGGGATGGGCCAAGTGTTACAGCGGATGCACCTTGCATGTGTAGATCGGCCGAGCTAGATAACCTTGTTGAAGGTAATTCCATTTCTAAGCCGTTTGAAAAGCCCACAATGCTTAAGGATGACGAACGCTGGGGAAACAAAAAAGAAAAAAAACAAAACAACAATATGTTAATATGCTTTTCATCGGCAAAATGCTACTGTTCTTTCTATGATGGACGAAATACTCTGTTTCAGCTATATGCAATCAACCAGTTGTATCACAAGGGCTTGAAAGTGTCTATTGTAATCTCATACCATTTCCAAAAGCTTTAGAGTTTCTACCATTAAAACTGAAATCTGGAAAAGGAGACACCTAGGTTACTCTTTTGTGATTTACAAAAATTGTCTTCCTTTGAAGAAGGAATCAGTCCAAGGGAAACTGATTTTTAACTTCCTGCAATGAATGGGAAATCTCAGCATGTAGAATACTGTAATAAATCAATCCTTGATATAAACCCTACTATCTTCCATTAAGTTATTCCAGAAGAAATAAGATTCAGATCAGAAATTTTATCATTTTATTAAAAAAAATCATCAGATCACTTTATTCAGAAAGAAGATTCAGAAGAAATAAGATTCAGGTCTGATACAAGTGGATGAAACTATTGTGACTGTTAATGATGCTGAAAACTTAATGCTAGTTAGTAGTCTGTCCCATTAAAACCTCAGGCACTTGCCCTTTAAATATCATAGTGTAAATCCAGAAACATCCTACATGTATTAATGAGGACGGGATGTACATGTCTAGTTTCCGAAGAAAGAGAATATTTACCAAAGTCTCTGAAATAGTTTTAGCAACATGCATTTTCTACTGTCTCATGATTTATCACTGTCAAAACCACTGAAATACTGTTATGCAAAACAAAGCAAATCCACACATCTAGGTGACTTCCTTAAGCTGCATTACTACAAGGAATGTGTGACTGTACTGAGATCAGGACTCTTCTGGCATCCATATGAAGCAAATATAAGCAGTCTTAAATATGCAGAACTTTGTCATTTGAATATGTAATTTTCCATTTATTTCATCATAGTTCATTGGTGTTTCACCCTTGATAATTGACTGAATAAATCCTTTTCACAGTTGACTACAATACAGTAAGGAGCATTCATTGTAATATAAACCAAGGCAAAAGAAAAGTGTTGATTGCTTCTGAATTAGAGTTTAATTTCATAGTTGTACAACAACATAGTTGTTATTTTTCTGCTAGGGGCCTGTGACTTAGAAGTGAATCTGAGACAGGACCCATTTCCTAGATTTAATTAGTATTTTCCTCAACCGTTACTCCATTTTTGATTTTGATATGTTTGTCCATCTTAATCCAACAGTGGTAAAGACAGTAGTCTAGATTGAGCTGTCAGTTGTACCTGTGTAAATCCTACATAATGCCAAAGCAGTCAGTCTTGAATTCCTCTGCTTGCAATGCATATCACCTATATGCTAAGAGAACACTGCCCACAGACACAAATTTTGACGTAAGGATGTAATTTAATTTCCTTTTCATCAATTTGCAATAGATGCTACAGTAGGAGCTTTGCCTGAACAGTAACCACTTATATTCAATGAGACAAAATAGCCTGCATTTGAGACAGAAAGAGGTCAGCTCTTCCACAGTGCTAGGGAAGGTTTGTGCCATTCACACAGTGTTCTCGTAAGCCTGTTTTAAACAGTCCTTCCATGTGGAAGGCACCCCAGAGAGTCCTGGGTCTCTGCAGCCAGGGTATTGGCCATTTTCCTCCTCTTGAAGCAAATGAATGTCCCTGAATCTAAGCTGTCTGAGCTATAACTTCTTGGAACCAGCTGGAACTAGTCAAACACATTCTTCATACCTTTCATTTGAGCTGAAAACTAGAACACAGCAAATGAGGAAATGCATTGGTGGAAGCACAATTTTCCATATACTCTGTCTGATAGAGCATTCCTAAGAATGCTCAGCTTTCAAATCAAAGGAATATAATGTAGGCCAGAAAGGAAACCAGCATTCGTGGTCACACATCCTAAAGAAGTCCACAAAGATAAAAAAACGTTCATTTGCTGTCATAATTTGCTTGTGAAAGGTTCCTGCACATGCAGTGACAAATGTGGCCTTTTCATTTCATCACTCCTTTGATCACAAGTCTTTTTCAGATGACAAAATAAACACATGAATTGTTCTCGTAACACTTACAGAAAATAAAAAAAATAAGCAGAATTCGTGCTTGAACAGAACAGATGGACTGTAATTAGCCTTGCCTTTTCCACTTATTCCAAAGTCCGTAGTGACCATTAATTAAGTCCCCGTGAGATAGTTAAATATTTAGCCAGATTCTCAAAAGCATGAAGCATCCACAAATTCCTGTCTGAGTCAACAGGAACTACCTAATGCTGTCCTCCATTGGAAATGGGCATGCTGAGGCACATGAGTGGTGGGCACACCACCCAAAGCTGCATAGCAAGTTAACTGAAGACCTTGTGGCTATTCACTTCTTCTAATCACTAAACGCATCTTCCTTCACTTATGCTATGAGAGCGTGACATAATCCATTACGTATTGAGACCCGACCCTGTGAAGACCTGTCTGTGTGTAACTGTATACACTGCAGGCGAAACATTAGCCCTACCAAGACAACGGTAGGATTAGTCCTGGCTTCAGTGAGACAAGTGAGACAAGTTCACTTACTGGCACTAGTTGCTGCTGCTCCCACTGCAGAAAAAAAAGAAATAGAGACATGCATAAGACTTTGTTATAACTAAAATTTTTAGAAAGGTAAAATTCAATTCCATTATATGGCTATATCTTTTTTACTCTTCTAGCTAGCATAAGTTTCTTCAGAGATCTTCTTAGATTATATAAGCCAATATAAAACCTTACTCTTGTTAAAAAGAAAAAAGAGTAATGAGGCCATCAAACTGCCATCTGTCTTTCCCTTGGGGCAAAAGTTAATTTTGTGGTTATTTTAATGATGAAGCAACATTATGATCTTTCCGTGCAAAATATTAAAACTCACAGTTAAGAACAGACACATTCCATTCTGATCCATGGAGCTGCTGTCAAGTGTGAAGTGAACAATGCACTGGGAACAAGGCTCATTAATAGCCTATTAATTCACTCCCTAAAATAATCATTTCTTTTGCCATTAGCAAAAATTTCTCTTTTCCCTTGACAGTTCAGCTAGTTTTTGCAAATGGGATGCCTTTAAAGAATTGATCTCTGTTTTATAAAAGCTCTATTGCTTTCACATTGCACCCTTTGAACAACAACAAGTATTAATTATGCTCTTGGGTAGAGGGTGGCTTCAGCTGTAGGTTATTTGAAACTTTTGACATTTTAATGTACAGCCTGGCACATCAAACTACATCTGTGTCATTATAAATGGAATTCTCATTGTCTCATAATTAATTTTGGTCTGATGATCCTTATAATATAATGGCAGAAGCATCACCACCCCTAAATGCCTTCTACCATAAATTTCATAGCTATGGCAGTGAAAGGTAAGAAGAAAGAACATGCAAAGTGCCTTCAGAGAACAAAAAATAAATATATTGTTCAGTTCAAATATTTCTTTGATCACTGTTGCATTTAAAAAGGTCCAGTGTAAACATGCAGCACTAATACAGAAGAATTCTGAGAAGCAAATACTTACCTTGAAACACTGGGATTAGGATTTGTTAGGATTGTTTTGGCAAAGTCTCAAGGCTGTTGACATTAAGTGTCACAGATAAAGAAAGCTAAAACTAGGAACCGCCAATTCTCTTTGCTATAAGAGAAATAACACGCTGCAAATGGTTGCAGAGTAATGAACGGCTGCTATTAAGTGGAGCAATCCCCCTGGCAGCTCATTATGCTAGGAGGTTAAACAAATGTACTACTCCAATCCAGTTGTTTAACTCACCACACACAGCAGCACTGATAACACAGTCTACACATGCTTCCTATTAGTATTTCCCAATTTCAGAACAGAATCCAAATGATTTCCTTTCCGTTTTATGAGAAAAAGGATCCAAATCTTCCTTAGCATTTTGTCTGAATAAAGTGGAGCTGGCTTAAAGCGGAAGGAGGAAGAGATTGCATGGAGCAAGCAGCATCATGTTTTATTTATCCTTTTTTCCAGGTCAAAGGAAAAGGTTTGGTTAAATTAACATTCTGGGAAATGTACCTAATTGCATTAAGCATGAATGCATTTGTGCTGTAAGCAGCTCAGTTCTTCAAAGTCAAAAAATACTCTGATACTTTAGGAATTTGCAGAACCCTAAATTCCAGGCTGTTATCATTATTACCTTCACCTCTAATCCCCCTAAAATTAATAGTAATTAGAAAAAAAACAGCAACAACAAACCCAACCCAGTCCTAAGCTCATATTCGAACTCCTAGGGTCGGGTATGAAATTATTATCACTTTCAGTCACCACGTAATCACATGCTCAATGCAACACTAACAAAAATAAAACCTGTACTGTGCCCCCCAACCCCTGTCCCGCAAATTTCACATGCTTTTAAAGGAAAAAAAAAAAGCCATTAGTTAAGCATTTGCCACTGAGATGGAGGAGCTGTTAAGAGAGCTTAGGACAAAGGTGTTGGGGCAAAATACCTTAGAATGCCACCTACAGCAGACTGAGATCAATTGTTCTTTCTTCGAATCCTGTAGTAACAGCAGCATTAGCATGTCAGAGACCAGAAAGTTCACACACATCAAGTCTCAGGAGAGGCTGAGAGGTCCCACCGTGAACTGTCACTATGTTAGTCTTACATGAAATGCCACCATTGCATGCAATTGGAATAAACCAGAAGCCTCTCTCAGAGTGCTCTCAAGAGCGCTCCTCAGGTGGCGTGGAATATTTTCTAGGATTTCCCTGTTTCAGGTACTTTATGGTGCTTGAGACAAACAGAGCTCTTGAACTAAGAAGCTGGGACTTACTGCAAATCAAAAAGGACAATACAAAAATCAGCATTATAGCACTATACAAAATTTCCATGTGCTTGCACCTTGATTACTATTTCTGGTCACCCTGTCTCAAAAAGGATTTATCAAAACCACAAACATAGGGGAAATGGCCAAAGATATAAAGGACCAAAGTATAGAATGGCTTCCATGAAAAAAAAAAAAAAGACACTAGAGAGACCAGCAATTACTTTTCAGCTTCAAAAAGAAATGTTTGAAAGGAAATTCAATATAGACCTATAAAATACAGATATGATGAAAGTGGTGAGTACAGAGTCATTATTAATTGGTTTTCCTAACACAAGAACTAGAAGGCATCCTACTGAATTATCAGGCAACAGACTTAAAGTAAGCAAACAGAGGAACTTCTCATGCAATGCAAAACTCAGTTGCTGCAGAATGCTGAGGAGACCAATAGTATTAAAATGGACTCAAAAAATGGATTAGACAAATTCACAGAAGAAGGGTCCATGAAGAGCTGCAAAACACAATTGTCTGGCTACAACCTTCAGTTCAGAAAGTCCCTAGAGTGCTGGTTTTCAGAAGTTAGGATAGTGTATCGCCAAAGGATCAGTTTATATTTGTCTGTTTCTTATACCCTTTCCTAAGCATCTGCTACTGGCTACAGCTATAAATGAACAGATACAGTAATAATTTACTAATACAGTGCATGACATATTCAGAGAATTATTTTAAGCAGAAGGTGAAATAACAGCTCAAGGGAAGAAACCCTCAAAAGTTGCTAAGAAACATAACCAAACCTGAGTTTGACAAACGCTGTCCAATCTACTCACAACTGATCAGTGTCCCAGAAGGCAGAACCACAAGTGCCCAAGCCAGTTAGGTTTTTAGGATGAGTGGGGATGGTACAGTGTTCCACCGCCCAGGACGCAACCCAACAGCTGGACAAGATAAGGAATCCTCCCTCCCAGAAGTAAAGGCCCTGCTCCTAACTAGAGAAAGGGGTGCACTTATGGAGTCTGACAAGGAGAGATGTCCAGCTGGCCCTGCAAGAACACTAATGTCTGTTGCAGCAGTACCTGAGGCTCAAACTACAAATTTGTGCAATAGATGCACAGTAATTATGACATTTCTTCAAATGCTAGGTACAGCCTTTAGACCTCTTGTTCATCACAGCCACAAATGACAATTAGGTACATGTAAGCAAAACAGGGATTGTATGCCCTTTATTACTGCTGAAAACACAATTAGGCCAAAAATATCTTATTATTCTCGCCTCTGCTCCATAATAGATGACCTCTCCTGTCCTGTGTGCAAATTAATAACTCAATATCATACTATGTAAAAGCAACAGGAGGACCATATCATTGCAGAAGGCTGATAAACCTTTCCACAAAATTGTTAATCTAATTGAGTACTCATTCTTTCACACTGCAACTTAGCAATTCAATAGCTTGTATAAAATATGTTTGCTAGAGCTTGGCATGATTCCCCAGAACAAAAGAGCAGGTATCACAAAAGTTATTGTGAGATTTGTCATCTGTCTTGCTGGCATTCTTACTGGAGAGACTGGGTATTTGACAGGCATGGAGACAAAAAACTCCACAATCCAAAACAGAAGTCACAGCTACATGAGTGAAGTATACCAACAGGGGAGCGTGAAGAGAAAATTATATCCATTTTGCACATAAACAGAAAAGTTCCATTTCTAGTGTTGCACTCTTAAAAGGTGCTAATCAAGCCCAAAGTTATGCTAAGTGCAGTACTTAACTTATATCAAACAATCAATGGTCTAATTATAGAAACATTTTTTCTGCACAAAAAATTCAATTCACAGAGAAAGAATAGTTAGAGGAATACACAGGAAGACAGAGAGGCTGACAAAATATACCATTAATGTTCCAAAATCAGTGAAACAAATGAAAACAAGACCACACATAACTGAAGTTACATGTTTAGATACTATACTATACACATGCATACAGAGCCGGTCAGCAAAGACAGGCATTACTGTGAACTTTAAGGCAGCAGTAGCCTTGATGCCAATGTTTCTCATCGGTATGAGCTAGAAAACCCTACTTTATATGACTGGAAAACCAAAATTCTCTCTGCTCAGTGAAGCTAGATTTACTATTTGTCCTGATAGATGGTGGAATGTAACACACGAGGACATTTTACAATTGCATGAAGTGTTTCATCCTTGCTTCTCTACTTCTGCTTATCAATAACCAGCTTTAAATGTGAGAGACAGAAAACAGCACTCATCAGAATAACTTGAACAGGCGTTCTTTGAACTCAAAGGCACTCACATGGCATACGAGGGCCTCACACCGTGGTGTAACGGTTGCACTAGCACATGTCTGGGATGATCTGAATAACGTACTTGTGGTTTCCCTGTTTATGAGTAATGTTGTGATCCCAAACTATTAATAGCATCTGCTCTATATTGCTTCACACAAATACGATCCTGTATGCAGACAATTCATCTAGTTATCAGTCAATAGTATCAAATGCATACTGTAACCATGTTTCAAAATAAATGCAGAGATGTTTAATTACATGAGCAATCAAGCCTTGCCCCCCTCCAAAATAAAGGAAACCACTGGGCTAATGGAAACTTTTATTTTTTGACAGATCTCGTCAAACATATCACTAAACAGTTAGTTCTGAGTTTGGCTACATCCTGGTTCATACTGCTTTCTCTTTAATGAAAGAATCTCAGCAGCCAGAGAATTACCTACTCCACTAGGAATGCTGCGCACAACGAGGGCTGTCAGAGTTCAGCAGAACTGCAACACAAGGCCAAGAAGTCCAATACCAATTATTCTCCAAAAGGCAGAATACAGTTCTTCTCCAGGTAGCAAAAGGTTTCTCTGACATATTTTCCAAGTGCAGTAGTTTAGACTTCTCCACATTCACTTTTTCCATGTCCTCCAAGAACTTGAGAGAGATGAAATGTTCTGAATACAGCCAATATGGAAGTAAATGGACAAATACCTATACAGAAATTTTTGTCTGGACTTGAGTGTGATTTAATCAGGTGAAACAGAGATAAGAATGAATAGACACATACCCTTGTTCTTAAATAGGAACTGATCTCCCATTTAAACCTAGATGGAACCTAATTGTCAGCAAAAGCAGTCAGACATCTTTAAACAGAATTCATGAGGAACATATTTCAAGGGTTTCCTTACTGTGCTGTTTCCCTTCATCATTTCTAATTAGCCATTGCCAGAGCTGTCAGTACATTATGACTTCATCCCAAACAGCTCATAACAAGAGATAAATACAAGCAAAGATGGGGTACTGTAGCTGTTGAATGTCCTCATTTCTTCCGGAGGTACCAGGAAACTCATAAAAAAACCAGACATCTGTACTTTCTGTACAACAGCATACATTTCTCAGTACCATTAGAAAAATTTCCTTTTTTTTTTCTTAGGAGAATCTTCCTGTTGCCGCCTTCTCAACTTGTACAGCAACAAAACAGCCCTTCTTCCTTTTTTTCTCCTCCTTTTCCCATCAGACTACACTAGTCTCTTTCTTGCACATCTCTTTCCATTTTCTTCCCTCTTTCTTACTTTTCTTGTTTAAGCTGTTGGGAGTAACCTTCCTTTACAGGTCCAGAAGACAAAGGACAGCTTCTTCAAACATGCATGTAGAAAAAGTCTCTGAAAGCTAGTTGGTTAGCATCACCATTCATTTTCATAACTAACTTTGAGAGTGTGTCTGCATTACAAGAAAACTATGTGCTTAGGTTCATGGTCTTGCTCAGGCCTTAAATACACGTCTTCAGTTTTTACAGTCATTTCGTAAAGTAAATGTAGCCCTATCCTAGAAAATATGCATAATTTTCCTCAGCCCTGTGCTCTGTCATCAGAGGCCAAGGGAGATCTACTTCCACATGTGAAACTTCAGAGCCAAAGACCATCATCTCAGAATGTTGTGATACCATCAGCCTGATCTAGAAATTCCATCACATCTACAGGATTAAGTTCGCAATTCCAGATTTCTTTGTAGCTTCCAAATCCGATTTGCATGTTGCTTCCAGACCCTCAGTAATCATTACCTTTCTGTGTCTCTACAATTCCCAAAAGGATCTCTAACAACACTCTGCATGGGTATTGCATCATAAACATGTTGAGTCAACAAACCACATACTAAAGAAAGACAAAATAACATCCTTTTGGGGGCTAGTACAAGACAAGTTCTTCCACAATATTCCACACACAAATTCCAAGAAAAAGTATCCATGGAAGACTTCTACATAGTACACAACATGAGTCATACATTCAAGTACCAAACAGATTTGAGCAACCAGAATATGAAGTGCCGTTTGGAGTGTTTTAAACAAACTGTACAGAGAGGTGAAAGGCAGCTTCTCTGCCTCAAATACACAGGTGGTATCCAGAGCCAGCAAGGATCTACTGATAAAGGATGAGCCCTCCTGTTTTTGTTTATGCTGCTTCTTCAATAGATAGGACCTCCCAGTAGGTGAAAGGATAAAAGCATGGCTGTATTATGTGCTGAATATTCTAGAGATACAGAAATCTATGATTTTTCTGCTTGTACATGAACAAGGAGAAGGTGTATAACAGAATGACAGCCGACAACACCAAGCTGTGTGGAATGGTCGACATGCTGGAGGGGGAGGATGCCATCCAGAGGGACCTGGACAGGCTTGAGAGGTGGGCCCGTGCCAACCTCATGAAGTTCAACCAGACCAAGTGCAAGGTCCTGCACATGGGCCCGGGCAATCCAAAGCACAAATACAGGCTGGGCAGAGAATGGATTGAGAGCAGCCCTGAGGAGGAGGACTTGGGGGAGTTGGTTTGTAAGCAACTCAACATGAGCTGGCAATGTGTGCTCGCAGTCCAGAAGGCCATCCATATCCTGGGCTGCATCTAAAGAAGCGTGGCCAGCAGGTTGAGG
>RSEF01000005.1:11299251-11332016 GCA_003993805.1 Himantopus leucocephalus
AAAAAAAAAAAAAAAACAAAAACAAAACCAAACCAAACCCTACATTCAGTAGGCTTAACCATAGTTTCCTTTGAAACTTATTTTCGGTACTCTTAAGTTAACACTATCCATTTGGCGAGTAACCTCACTGAAGGCGTACTAACTGTTTTATTTTCATCATTGTTCTACAGTAGCTATTGTAGTTCAGAACCTGAATTTACTGCACGTAACCGTCCAACGAGTGCCCATCGCTCCCGCTCCGCGGGCTGTACCTTTGCGGCTGGCCCGCCGGCCGCTGTGCGGAGCCTGAGCCGGAGCCTGAGCCAGGTCGCTGCCGGGCAGTTGCACAGGCTCGGCGGGTGGCGGGTCCCACCCGCTCTCTCTGCCCGGCGGCTTGAAGGACCGACCGGCTGAAATCTGCGGCTGAAATTTCCGCTGAACTACACTTGAGGACGAACCGCCCGCCCGCAGCCCACCGCGGCGGTTATGATGCTGAAACCTGTGTACGCAGGCGGGAAGCAGTCCCGAAGCCTCCTATCTGCGGGTGCGCTCGGGGGCGGCCTGCGGGAGCCGGGGGCAGGGCGGTGCGGCGGGACCGGGACCGGGAGGGGCCGGCGGCGGCGGCGCGGCAGCAGGTGGCAGCAGCGCACCGGGGATGGGGAGCCGCAGAGCGGCGCCGGACCGCCCCGCAGGTGGGGGACCGGGCACCTCGCCTGGAGTCGCCTCTGATGGAAAGGTCAAAATGATCACAGGCCCCGGGTCTGAAGGTTCGGCTCGGGCGTGCGCCTCACAGAGATGCCATTGCTGAGGGTGGTTTGAGTTGTCTTTGCTTGGGTGGAAAGTCCATGATTCAGCAAAGGAAGGCAAACAAGAAAATGTATTGATGTCTCAGCAACTTCAATATTTCTAAGTCAGATGGCATTAATAATTCGGCAGGTGATTCAAAGGAAAAAAAAAATCACAAAAGACTGATCTCTGTGGGAGATGGCAAGTTGACTTGAGCACGGGAAGATGGAAGTTGCCCATAAGTTACAGATAATCATACGTATGCACGTTTACACTTGTATATGATCGTAGTAACTCAGTTTAGTTATCGAAATATCCTGGTACCGTGACTTTCCTGTAAAGTAGATGCATATTCATTTTCTATAGGTGAGTCTGCTGTATTTGGTTTCTAGAAATAGTTAAAATTAACTTGAAAAATACTCTTGAGAACAAAGGAACTAGCCAAACTGGTAGAGTAGAAAGGATACAGAGATACTGGGAAGGAGGAGAAAGAAACAAGAGATGCGTTTATCTGACAAAGTAGTAAGAGGGCACCATGGTTGGATGCCCACTGGAAAAGGCAGTGATAGCAAGAAGTTTTTTAAAACTTTAAATATACTCAAGTGGAAAATGGAGAAATGATACTAAGGAAGGGGAAGGTATGAGAGTGAGCTTATCTTTGAGTACCTTATCAATAGCATTTTAGACAATCTAGATTTGAGGAAATGGCTGTTTAAACCAAAAATAGAAGAAAAGATTCAGGAATGACAAAACATGTGAGTAAAAACTATTTTCTTTTCCAAGACTTGGGAGTAGCGTGAGGGAGAGGGCTGGGAGGCAGGAACAAAACTTTCTGGCATATAGTAAAGACTTTGTATAACAGAAAGGAAAGCCTGGAGACTATATGGAAAGGAGAGTTGAAGGATTGTGCTGAGAATAAGGAAGGACCAAGAGACAACCGAGATCTCTTTCAGGAGAACTGGAAGAGGGGCAGGAAGAACTGGAGAGGGCCACCCTCAAATTTAAAGTATACGGTATCCTTATCAGAGTACATTAACAGGTGAATTGCAGAGAGTTCAGAAAACCTGGCAGAGTTTGGTATTTGGAAACTGAGATCCTTATTGGAAATGTGTCTTTTATTTTCTAATGTGGAAACTTTCTCAAGTGGATTCTCTGACTCATTTACCTTCNTCAGAAAACCTGGCAGAGTTTGGTATTTGGAAACTGAGATCCTTGTTGGAGATGTGTCTTATTTTCTAATGTGGAAACTTTATCAAGTGGATTCTCTGTCTCATTTACCTTTNGGAAACTTTCTCAAGTGGATTCTCTGACTCATTTACCTTCGGTTTCCCTTAAATCAGCTCTTTGGGTGTCACTAGTTTGATATTTTATCTGAGATTTATTGATGCGATTAGTGCTGTGCTGCCATATTCCAGTTCCAATGTGCACGGCATTTCCTGGCAATACTAATTTCTATGATCCCTCCAAAGTCCTATGAGAAGGTGATGACAATATTTCATGAGTTCCTCTCCATGGATGTAAGAGTGCTTTATGATAGTAGTCAGCATCCTTATTCTCGCTGTATAAACAGAGACTCTGTGCCAAGGATTAAAGAGTCATGAAAGATGGGTCCATTAGTCACTATTCAGCATGACAGTCTGGATGTACAGGCTGGAAAATTTCTGACTTGGTATTTGCCAGAAGGTACACCCAAGGAAAGATCTACTCTCACTTAAAAGTTTGCTTCTCTTCACTGATGAAGACAGCTTGCTGGGCTATGTAGGCTGTGATCTGACCTGGCACATCCATTTTTGTTGCTTCTGTGGCTTTAGATTATGCACACTTGCTTTTTATGATAAAGCAGATGATTTAAAAATTAAAAAGGAATAACACTTCAAAAAAGCATAACTTTTGGGATCTGTATATCATCCTAAATGCACTACTAGGTTGCAGTGTTAACGCAGCACTTACCTGTGGCAATACGTACATTATGTGGCATCTTCCTTGCTTTGTCTCATGTGATCTTCTCTCAGCGCATTGCCCTCTAGTATTGTCTAAACAAATACAAGAAGAGTCAGCTATAGAAATTGAGTTATTTTTACTATTTTCATGTAATAACAGTGAGCCCTGCAGGCCTAGCACTGGCAAAATACCATAGATTTGTCATTTAGAAGCAGAAATTTCTGTATAATTTCCCAAATAGAATTTAGGTCCCCTCTGCTGCACTGAATTTGTTATTGTCGCATGTTTTTCCTGGTGTTTCTAATGAGCTGTTAATGAGCTGCTAACTATGTATGTAAATTAAATGGGGTTAGACATTGAAAGGTTATCAAGAAATAAAATGCCATATAATACTTCAAAGTGTTATAAAATAAATTAGTGTCTTTAATTTTGCTGGCACAAAGTTGATATTTAATAACCTATAGCCTCAATTCTTCTAAATGATGTTAATTTAAGACATTTTCAATCTGTACCCCGAGTGACTTAGCAAACAAGTTCTTTCATTCACCCTTCATTACTGAGACATATCTATGGTGTATGTGTGGGTTCCTGTGTGCCTCAACTGAATGATCAAGTTATTAAAGATAGTTTAAGACCAGTGAAGCTTACTGTAAATATTTTTGTCATGTTTAAATGTGGCAGGTAAGAATGTAGCAATGATGAATGGTGAGTGCTTTGGCTATGATGATCTTTTAGAAACTATGATACTGGTAGCTCCAGTTATCTTGCTTGTCAGTTGTGGTTATGTTTAGCACCACAATAACAAAGTGTGGTGGAGCAGGCTTTACACAACACAAGGGTGCTGCGGTGAAACTGCTTACTTGCAGGCCTCTAATCACCTTTGCAAAGAAGGGACAGCATGGCCTTCCCTTTAATGTCACAGCAGACTGATCTTGAAGAGGTGGCGAGGCACAGCTATGGAGGTTCACTGATGAAACCAAGATATATTGTGTAAATATTCATATTTCTGTTAGATGTATTGGTATCGCAGCAAAAGGAGCTCCTTGTTCTCTCTCAGTGAGGACCTCAGAGCTCGCTACTGAGAGCTGAAATGGCCTCCACGCCTGTAGAAAATGACCTTCTCCATAGGTCAGACTGGGTAAGCATTGGTTGAGATGAATGACCCATGCTTTAATGCAGTTTTCACCTGGACCTTGTGGTGTGTACAAGGCTACTACAGAGCACCCAGGCATCAGATGTACTGGTCTCAGTGCGTAGGTATGAAACCAGTCCAGACTAATTTTTAGTTTGGGCAATTAGGAAGCTGAGAAATGCTACCAGAGTGAAAAATCCGGGATTCTGCATCACAAAATGTAATTTAATAATTTGTTTGGCAAGTGTAGTTTAGCTTAAATAATTTATGATAATACTTCAGGGTATGGTCGCAAATGTTCTGCAGTGTATTTTGTGAAATTAATGAAGTTCTGGTAGTGTGAGACCTCACTACCACATCTTGCCATTAAATGTTTGCTGAGAAGTGGGACGGGGCACAGTTCTTTATGGTGGCTGACTCGTGAAGAAGTCTGGTTGGTCTACTAGGAATCTGCATTATTCTGCGAGACCCAGCGTAACTGGGTATTTGCTGTCTCATGTTGAATACCACAAAGTTACGTACAAAACGTTTAAATCTGGCTTTTCTTTGTCATGACTTGAATGTTTAAAGATTTTGTGGAATCTTATGGTAAGATTAGTAGTAGTGTTTAAATTGTTTTGGAAAACAAAAGAATTAGTAGACAAAANTGTAGACAAAAAAAAAGAAAAGCAAATGTAAGTATGCTGTGTTTGCTTGTCTTAGTTTCACATAGTAGCTGAAGGAATTTCACCATATTCAGTGATGTTTCATGCCTTACCATATTTTACATCCCTACCTAGCCCAGAAGGATGGACTTGTTCTGAATTTCACTCGACTTGGAAGTCTGGGATTAGTTCCTTAACTGTATTTCTCAGTGCTTTCATGGAACTATGCAATGTGTCACTATGTGACACTGAAGCAAAGGGTAATTTTTTTTTTGTACTGTGCCATCCTTGCTCCTTGCAGAAAATAAGATACATAATTTATGTTCATTTCCCAAGAGACTGACAATTTTGTCCTAAAAGCCTGTAGGGACTTTAATACTCCGAAGTCAGCACTCCAAAGGCTAGTAACATAAAGCAGCACTCCACTGCAGACAAACTAATCCTTCAACAATGTTTCATTCAATCAAAAAAAATGCTGCAGATTGAAGGTGTTATTGCATGCCTGCATCTTCAAGAGATTATTGTGAATGAACTGTATTTTCTGCTGAATAGTAACAGCAAAACAGCTTACCCATCTAAATGTTTCCCATGGTAATTTTGCCATAAATAAGCAAAGATTGGGAAACAAGTAATTTTTTGTTTTAACCTTTCTCCCTTTGAGTACGTGAATAAAAGCAGTTGTGACAAAAAAATTAATATTTGTGGTTTAAACTTCTAAAGTCAATTTATTTTATAATATGGGGTGCTAATCAGTTCTCAAGCTGACTAGATCCTGAAAACTGTATTTGTTTTTGTCTTGGACTAAGTCTGAAAAAAACTGCTAAGAAATCTTGTTATGACACATTTGAATTTATTTTGCAACACTAGTCTCTAGAAAGCAGCCACTTCTCCCCATGTACATATTTTCCTTTTCAAAATCAATACCTGATTGATCTTTTCCATTGCATGTACAGTTTTCTACAAAATTTGCATTAACAAAATGTACTGCTTTGGACAAAATCTTGTTTCTGTTCTTCTGATTTTAGCGGAGTGCCCATATCCTGGTTTTTTTAGATGCTCAGCTATGTGCTTTTGTGTCTGAAAGCATTCACGTGTGTCCTGATGATAGACCTGAATATTTAAAAAAACAAGATCTGTCTGCAGAAAGAGATAGTGTGGCTAATGCCTCCATGGATGAGATGACAGGTCAATTCCCAATTCTGCCATTACCTTCATTAAAGGCTTGAGGCTGATCTGAGGGGCATAGCCTTGTGCTAGTTTCGGGATAGGATGAAAGTTACTGCAAGTTCTCCCCCAAAAACTCTTCAGTGAAATGCACAAAGATAGGTGATGTCCTATTGTCATTCCCAGTGAATGCATTATTTTCATAGCAAAAAATCACAAAGCACTGCAAAGTTATTGTCAGATCTGGAGGGCACACATAGGCTTGGCTCATGGGCTTGATCCCATCCCCCTGTTTGGGGCAGAATGGCTTTTCTTGTTGGGGAAAAAACAGGCCTGTCGGGTGTGTCTGTTTTGGTGAATATTGGGAAGTTCGACTGGGTAGCTGTCAGCTGGATGATTTTTCACAGACCCATAGTTCATTCTTAAAAGAAAAAAAACAAACAAGGTAATGAAAGCAGCCAAACAGTTAATCCAATGCCAAGGATGCATGGGTACCTTGTGAAATCCATATTACCAAATAAGCTAATGACACAATGACTGCTTTAGCTATGGACTGCTCTTTATTTCTATTCGTGTCTTACTGCTTCTTGGCAATTAAATGTTTTGTTTCTAAGGTTCAGAGCCCAGCTTCACAGAGCAGAGGTGAAGTTTCTGTCTAGATTAAAAAGGTTTTTACAGTGAGGTGCCATCAAGTACTGCAACACTACAAATGGACACTTACAGCTTATTAAACTGGAAACAACTCCACTGATGCACGCTGTCCCATTTCGCATTTTATATGGCTGAGATTCGTGATGAGGGGATAAAGGTGTGATAATAACGAAAGCAGTGGGGGTAGGGAAGTGGTGATGATGAAATGTTTGCACTGGTAATTGCTTTATGAAGAAAACAAAATGAAGGGAGGAGGGGGGGGAGAAAAGAAAAATTAGTGTGAAGGGTGGTGTGTTTATGAACTGAAGCCTTCTTTCCATAAAGTGAGGGGAAAAAGGGTCTTTTAGCCAAAGGAGGTCATTCCACACAAACCTCTAAAGGAAAGAGGATTTTGTAATGATAAAAGGAGGGGAGAGTACGCTTCTTACACTTTAATGATTTCTTTGCTGCTCACAGATAGGAACTGGAACTCCACACTATTAGCCACAAATGGCATTTTGAAATGACTTTTTTTTTTGGGCAAACCCAAAAGACATTGCTAAGATTTACATTTTCAAATATATGCTGACCTTTTTTTCCTCTTTCTTTTAGTTCATTTGTCATCAGTATGTAATTGAATCAATATATTTCCTGATCAACCCAAAGATTGAATAAGGTCATGGGAAGCCATGTGTGGACATTAAAAATCATTATTTTACTCAAAATGAGCAGAGATGGCATAGACCATTCAGAGTTCCAAATGAAATTCTATTAGATTCTATTACACTTTTACAATTATAGAGACGTTCCAATATTATAAGGGGAAATGAAGTCATAATAAAAAAGCCCAGAGGTGTATTACAAAGAAATGGGCATACTATTTTTCTAGTTAAAAACTTGATGAAAGGAGCTCTGCTACTTTTCAGTTGCTGAGATGTGACCTTGTTCTTAAAAAAAAAAAAAAAAAGAAAAAAACAGGAGCCAGTTTCCTTCTTACTCACCCTTTATACTTGTTTCACAGCATACTTTTAAGACGACAGGATATTTAAGCTGATTTTTAGTCTAAAAATAGTTAAAGATGCACAGTAATAAGTTTATATATTTACACATGTATCATTTTAGTATCTGTCTTTGCAAAAGTAGTTTTGGGGAGCTGCTTGTCTGTTTATGGAAGTTAAAAAATACGAACTTTTGGCATGTAAGAGACACAAATTTGATCATTTTAAATGCTTTCTCTGATTGTTCCTCTTTACTTCATCCCTCCACCCTGATTAAAATGTTTGGTCAAGCTACAAATCTTGGATACTGGGAAATATTCTTTGGTATATATGTAGAAGTGTGTACATACAGGATTCTAGACTGACATAAGCTGCAAAGGTAGCATAGTTTCCATGGAGGCATGAGGAAGGAAACAGTCTTCCACAGAACTGTAAGTCAGATGGTAACTTCAAAGGACATCTTTAAAACCCTAGAGTAACGCCTCTTACCCACCACAATAAATTATAGTCACTTTCAGAAATGAACACGTCAGAGATCACCAAGTGGAGCAAGTGAAGGGGTAGGATATGAAACATAGTATCCCAAACCTTGGAAAGAAGATATTAACAGAGCCATTCTGGAAGAATTCATAGTAATTAGGTCACTACTTGTCTCCTTTCTGCATGGTTAAAGGCAGAAGCTGTGATTCAAGACAGAAAGAAGTACTTGAAGAGCCCCCGATAATGTCAACGAGCGTTAGAGTGTTAATCTTCCCTCGTGTTTCCACCGTTACCTTATACAAATATTCCCATGGTACCTGAGCTTCTTTCTGCAAGTTATGAAGTCATCTAGGGACCCTCCTGGTACTTTCAGCATTACTACGGTGTTACTACAGTTTACACGGACAAGGCAACAAACTGTGGCCATATTTCCAAAGGCAACTGAGCTGTGCTGCTGGATGGGTGCTTTCTGAGCACACTTATGATTTGGCTTTTATTTTTGATCACTATGTAAATGGAGTGGATTCCTAATTTCATTATATAGATCACAGGTTTACCCATGTCTCTCTTTGAAGCTCCCACAAAGTCTACTTAAATGTGCAGTGTAGGATAAGCTCTCTAATGTATTTCATTGTTGCCATTAGGGTTTTCTTTCAGGCACTTGTTATGTATGCATAAGAGTAAATATCCTTTGGCTGCTTTTAACTGAGTTCCTTTCAGAGCAGTAGCTGTTGTCTTGGCTTTGCTTCTTGATAGCCACCCTGCATCTGCCATTTTGACCTCATAAACTGCAAATCTGTTTTTCTTCATTTTTCCTGTTCAAGGGTGGTCCTTTTGTCACCTGGGGAAGAGACTTCCAAACGGCTTGGTAGTTTTTGGCACCTCCTCAGGGCTTAGACAACTTCCCAGCTTTCAATCAAATAGTTGCAGAATATGTTGTAGCAGTATGAGTGGCTATTGCAAATGAATACAAATCTAGATTAGTTCACTGCTCTCATGGAAGTGGTTTGCAACGGTAATCCTGATTAAACGTATCTTCACTTTTCTTATTAAAGAATCTTGCTTGGACAAATGTATTCTGAACTGGTATTGGTCCTGTGCGAAGCCTGTCTGAAGGGGTTAGTACAGAATGCAATGAGGAGGAAGTAAAATCTCTTAATGAAGTGTGCAGTCTGTATTAAATTAGGCTGAAGTCACCTCCAAAGCAAGAGATTGATGTTGAATCTTGAGCGTAGAGTTCTATATGCTACCTCAAAGTTGGACAGTGGGGTTTGTTTTAAGCCAGTTGTGTAATGAAAATGTATGCAAGTGTCATAGCAACTTTTAAATGGGTAAGTAATAATTGATGAAACAGTCAATTGCTAGAATGACCTCCCCAAACCCTCCTAGCAGTTACTGAGACATTAAAGTGACAGAGATGGGATCAAGCTAGCAAATGAGAATGTGCAGTGCTGTCTTCTCTGAACGATTTTCAGTCTGAGCAACTATTTTGAGCCTAGCATATTGTGCAATAGGTTTGAAAGCAAATGCCTAATGAAAAATTGCATTTAAATGCTATGACTTTTTAGGGGATATTTTTCACCTAAAAATATTTATAGTTTTGCCATTATTCTTACCCTCTTTTTTCTTCTGTCAATGTGTTCTTTCTACATGGATAAAAAGGAGAAAACAGTAGGAAAATCCAGAGAAAATATAATATATTTTATGTTTGCAGAACTATTTTTATTACACTAATTTCCAAAAGGCTTTTTATCTTAAAACTTGCAAAGTACACTTTTTTTTTAAAGCCAAAACCTTTGTCCAGCTCTATTTAATATTCTTCATTCTTTCCAAATGTTAACTGCAATAATTCCTTTTGGCAATCACCTTGTAAGAAAATAGGTGAATATTTTACACTAGTTTCACAGAAGCCAACCAATTTGAAGGGCAAATTTTGCTTTCCTCTCTTGTACTGTGTAGTACCTGCCCTCCTTCATGAGGATATCTATTCGAGTCTGACCTTAAATGATTTGTTGAAAGCCAGAAAAGGAGTCAGTGTTAGAGTGGAAGAATTTTGGCTTCTAATCCAGAGTTCAAATGACTAAACCATACATCTGATAAAATGAAACTTAAACCTGTGATACTGCATACCGTACAGCACATTTAAAATGCATTTACTTCCCCACCCCAGCAGCTTCAATAGCTCCAAAATAACTTTTAAAAATAAATTGTTTATTGAAAGATTAAGAGCATTTTATTGACTTTGCAGTTATGGCCAATTTCAGTGCATTTTTGTGACAATATCTAGTCACAGATAGTCTGTTTCCTACGTGTGACGATTTTATTATGTGAAAGAAGCCTACCTACTGTTTATCCTTCCCTTGCTCTCATCCTCAGTCTCCCATGTTCCCCCAATGCTTTATATGTCAAACGATCTCCCTGTCTCAATTCAAATCCCTCCTTAAGAGACGACTTCTGTGCAGATTTCCTATAATGATTCCCCTAAGATATCCATACTGATTTGAGACAGTACTTTCATCTATTGTAGCATGTGTGGCTGACGACACAATTTCTGAACCTAATACTGCTGTGTTCAGAACAGTTTTGAAAAAATCTTTAAGAAAAAAATCAAACACTTTTTTCCTTTTGCTTGTCTCTTTTCACCATGCCTCTAACAAAAAAGCTTATTTTAAAAGCAAGATAAATGAACAGACCAACTTCTAAATATGCAGAATAAATGATAATTAGTTCAAAAATAATTTAAGTATGAGCATCTTTCTTTATTAAAATCTTGTACTGCCCTCCACGTCCAACTGCATGTAGAACTGCAGTGAAACGGAATGCCTCCATAAACCTTGGTGCTTTGCTGACTCTTGCAGCCCTTTTGAACTTTCCTTTCCTGCTTTTGCAGCATATATCCCTCTAAGCTCAGGTGTGTGTATGTTCAGGGCTGAGTATGGAGCTGGGGTGCTTTTGCAGCCAGTGTCCACATCACAAAGAACAGCAGGAGTCTGTCCTCTGTGGGAGGTTCCTGACCCGGGGGTTTGCTTTTGCTCAGTTTTTTAAAGCCAGGGTTTAGTATCCTGAAGAGTGGTGCCAGCTCTACGTTTTCAGCTGAGCCTTTGCCAAACATTAAATAAAAATATTACTTTCCTTTCTTAATTTTTACTTACCTGATTAATTTCTTCTTCTCCTACTCTGACTTCTGTATTATCCTAGATGGATTTTTAATTTTTTATTGTTTTTTTTAACTAATAGGGGCTGCTCCCCTTTTGTGGGCATGGGTGCACAACAAGTTGTTAAAATAAAGGGGTGGAGTATTTGGTAGTTGCACATATGACTGTATTGAACAGTCTTCTAAAGCACCTGTATGCTGCTAATTTCTGCAAATGAGACAGAATTAGTTGACCTTTGGTCTACTCTGGTATGGAAATTACTATGTCCAAGGTACTTTCTGGTAATGTGCTACATGAAATCACAGAAAATGAGGCAGGGGTAAAACCCCTTGCAAATGTTTTTATTCTGTTGTTTTCTAAAGTTTCTAAACTGACTCACTTTTTAAAAAAACAGTCATTACATTAGGGGAAAAAAATTGACCAATAATAGTAATGATGCAAATGGCACCACCTTCTCTTAACATAGACTGGATGGATATTAAATCCCCAGGAGCCCAATAAAGTCAATAGTTCTGTAAAATTACATGCATGTGGGTTTGTGACTTATGACTGCTGTCTAAGTATGAACAAGCAAGCACGCCTATAAATATAGACTTTGTGCAATTGTGGTAATTTTTAATCATAAGCCTAAAATGCTTACAATATTTCAGTCCACTCTTGTTGAATTTTGGACTCGTGTCTGTCCTGTGGTTTCTGTTTGGAATAATGTGCTGTTGCATTTATGGTGGAGGTGGAGTCATGGCTTTTCAATTCCAATCCAAGAAAAGTTACCTTTTGGCAGGTGGTCTGAAAACACGCAAACCAAAACACTCTTTCAAAAAAGATATTCTCCCCCACATCCTCGATTTGGTTTGGACCCTTTGACCTGGAACCTCTGAGATAATAGGTGTATCATGGATATAGATCTATAATCCATGACCTTATTACAAGTGATAAATTAATATTTCCAAACCTAATTGCCTCACTAATGTGCACCCACACCTGTCCTAACTTACTTCTTCCATTTTTCAAATGGCCAGTGAAAGCAGCTGATCACCATTCTCTGCTGAAACAAACCTACATCTAGTACGCAGAGTGAAAAATAATATCCTACTCACAAAACCAAAAAAAAAGTGCCACATGAAATGTACACAGAAATGGTTTGGAAGAAAAGTTGTTTAACCTAAAGGCTTTGAGCAGAAAGCTGTTTAACTTAAAGGCTTGACAGATGTACCACCTTGAAGCTAATGGACCGGCACCAATATAAATGAGAGAAGAATCTGGTCACTTGTGTCAAAATACCCAGGACCTTTTTTCTCTTGCGTACTGGTTTCATTCTACGATGACTCTGGTGCTTCACATCCTTCTGTCAAGCTACTGTTCCATTAGGCTACAGTCTCTCTGATTCCTACCTATGCCTTACTCGGACTAGCTCACATTATAAGTCAACAGGAACCTGACCAAGTAAAATTTGAAACAATAAATGTTCCTCTGTCATTTAGCAAAGCATGTCTCTGCAGTATCTGGTCCTGTTAGATTTCCTGAGTAAAGCTGAATTAAATCGCCGTGTGGCCTCTGTGTAACCTTTGGTGATGCAGCAGGTTTCATAGTAGTCATATATCTAGGTTTCTTTTTTATATGGTGATCTGTAATATTGTGGTTAAAGAAAGCAAACAAATACTTTCCTCACTGCTTCCTACCCAGATTCTAGTCCAGAAATCCAAAATACGTTTCAGTTTATTTGCATATGATTTGTATAGCTCCTCATATACGCAAAGTTTCAGTTTCCTCTGATCATCTTAACTTCATAAACCAAGTATTAATCCCACTTTGCAGTGTTTTCTCCAATGCTTTTTATTCTCCTAAAAACAAAGTGTCTGGTATGTATATTGGTCCCAGTGCACATGGTGTTTGGGGCAAAGTGATAAATGGGAATATATTGATTAGGAAAATCACTTAGCTCTAATTTCTCAAATGTCACTGAATAAGAGATCACTCTCATGTGAAGCAGGATTTTTCTAGTTTGAATACTTCTAGGATCCTCCTGTAACCCCAGTCTTCTATTTCAGAAATAAGTAGTCTGTTGCTCATAATAGAGCAGGGTAGTATCTCTTCACTGTCTTCAGACATTCTTATGTCCAAACAAATAGAAAAACAGCAAAAAAATCCCCAAACCCCCACAAAACCACCCTATGTAATATTTCAACTTAATGCTGCCGTTCTTAAAAACTGAAAGATCCTTAAAAATCACAACAGATAGGAAATTAGAATTGGCTTGGAAATAGAGTAAGTGGAGGGTCACAGTGGAGAGGGGTAGAGAATCAAATGGAAATTTCTGTAAAGAAAGTTGGTATACTTCCAGAGGCATATATTGGGATATTTTATAAGCTGACATTGAGAGAGAGAACAAGATATGGAAAATTGGAGCAAGATAGAATCCTCTGTGTGTGTAAAGCCACAGGTGATTCTTAATAGGCAGTAAATTAGCTGAAGGATAGAGAAGAGTACTTATTTTTGTGGCAATAGCAATGCTTTCATTTTCCAGCAAGTTTTTAGCAGAAAAGTAATGCAAAGAATAGGAGGATAATTGTGAATTAGGAGCCAAATTATGCCAGGCACAATTGAATAAGTTCTGACTTTTCTTACTGACAGACATGTATATTAATAGTTGGCACTTATTGAACCAAATATGAATATTCATCTTCATTTATATTTCAAGGCCTTTCATTCCTCAAGGACCACAGTGCTTTTGACCAATTTTCATCCACATTACTAAAATGACAGCTTTCACTCCTGGGCCCTGACAGAGGTCTGCAGAATTCATTGGAGGTCCTGGGAGGAGGGAACCAGCTCCCGCTCCCAGCTGTCCACAAACACTCATTAAGAGAGGCAAATATCCAGCAGAATCTCTGTGAGAATTTTTAATCACGCAAAGGCTCTGCTAATTAGGTAGCTGATGGGGCATAGAGAGCACAAGGACGAATTCTTTAAACAAAGGACTAGAAACTTTAAGAGCTTTAATTACTTGGGCACAGAGTTCATTTCAGAACTTGGGAGCAAATTATCCTAATAACAATAAGACCAAGTAGCAGGCCATATTAGTGAGAATTGTGTAGAAGAGTTCAATTTTCTTAGGCTGTCACAACCGTGTTTGGAGCATATTGGAAACTGAGAGAGTTATAAAGGTATTAATAATAAACTTTATTGTGAAATGGATTTGATGCAGAAGATTTTCTATCAATGTGCTTTGTGTTCTTCTTTTCTGAGTAATGCTTTGCAAGGGAGTATTGCGCTGTGTCCTATATGTCAAAATGCTCACATAGCTCAGGAAGTGGATACTTTTACACAAATGAAGAATAATGGCTATTTTAAAAACAAAAATCCCCCCTTTTGTTTAGTGCAGCAGGCTGTCTCCAAAACCTGAGAACTGGAAATGCGTTACTTTCTTGTAGGCTAGAAGAAAATCCATTTCACTGGCTGAAAATTACGGGTTTGGTTTTTGCTTGCTTTGTAAGCGCATAAATAGCATGGCTGTGCTATGTGGTTTCTCCTAGGACACAATTTAGGCTAGAACAATTTCCAGGATCCCTTTCTCCTAGGTGGAATAAGGAAGAGACAGGCATTGCTAAGGAAAAAGCAGAAAGCTCGAAGGACTCAAATTAGGAAACCAAGCTCTCCTACTGGTCAAGAGAAGAATATAGAAAGTATATAGCTCTCCCTTGGAAAATGGAAAAGAGCTGATGTCCTACTCTTCTTACTGCAGCTGAGAAATCTTAGCAAGCTTGCCTGTAATTGAGCACAAGGGGCACATCCTGCCTGTGTGCTGGATGAAAAGCTGATTTCTTTTGGGCAGAACCTGAGGTGACCAGGTATGAAGAAAAGGAGGCCTCTGCTGCAAAAGGTTTGCTGACCTTCGATCATCTGCACGCTCGGGGTAGGGGGAACCGCTGAATGGTACACCTGTGGTATATTAGAAATCTTCTGTGAAGATACACGTTGCCTTTTCTTCCTTTTTTTAGGAAGGGACTGTAACTTGTCTGCAGGTCAGTTTCTGACAAGGAGGAAGATGATAGCTTTTACCATGTGTTTGTACACTTTTAAAGAAAACTAAGTTCTAAGCAAGGCTTGTTTTTCAGTAGATTTGGTGCAAACCATGTATAATAATTACTCATATGTTAATTTGCTAATTAAAACTTAAGTATCCAAGAGCAAATTCCATAGCCGGGGGCAAGGCTCACTGCTGGTTGGGAGATGAACTTCAACATGCAAGAAGTTCTAGGGAAGTGCAAAGGGATGGGTGAAAATGTGACTTGTGATAACTGAAGGCTGGTTATGCTCAGTGAGCAAGTGGTGGACTGGTGTTCAGAGTTGCAGAAAGAACCTAGACAAGAAAGAAATATATATCTGCTCAAAGAATTGATCTGAGATAAAGCTTCAAGATTAGTCTTGAAACTTGAACAAATCTTCTGCTTGTGTTTCATATCACATTTACTGCGTGTTTTATCCACTGATGAGGAAATGCATTGCTAAAGAGAAACTGTCTGGAGTTGCATACAAGCTTTCATTTTTCGTGGCCTTTCCCCACATGAATAAACAGAGGTCTGAGTGCAATAAACATAGCTGAGTTGTTCCATTAGGAAGTCATTCTGCCCACTGTGGTCCCTCAGCCATTTGTGAGAGCAGCTAGAGTAACAAAATGTAGTACTGACAGAAGAGCTTTTTTGTCACTGTTGCGTTTTGGTTTTAATTCCCAGGAAAGCAGGCTAAGCTGATATGCAGGAATAATTGTGTCACCTTAGTTCCTAATATTTCTGACAGCAGTTACAATAGAATAAACAAATAGGTGAGGGAAAAAATGTGTACGGAAGATGGGGAGAGGAGAGCCTCATATAGTATCTTCTTTTGAAACATTTGCTTTTGTAAGTTTGAAAAGCACTTAAGCTTTCAGGTACACTGTGCTGCGTTCTCCTGGATCCTTTGGGGGAGTGGAAATAAGTGTAGTTTGATGCTCACTTCATGCGCTGCTCTGTTTTTCTGGCTATTGCTCTTACCTGCTAGCAAGTCTGGTCTTGGACATGCAGCACACAAACTGTACTCTCCCCAGTTCAATCACACTGCATTGATTTAAAAAAAAAAAAAAGTGCTTTTATGGCACATAAGTTCTAAAAGCCCATGATTTAGCAGTTCTGTGGAGTTTAAAGCCCAGAATCCAGGAACCTAACTGAAAGTGAGGTATTTCTTTTTGCATAAAAATATATGCAACCTACTTCTTAAAGTAAGTACTGTTATAAATATTACTTTAATATCTTAGTCTCAAAAGTGGTACAGGGCAAACATTGCACACTTATTTCCTCAAAAAGAAAGTTAAACATGATTTGTGGCAAAAGTGCATGGCCCTACTGTGTTAGCTTAGCTGTTATGACTCAGATCAGAAATAAAGTTCCAGATTTTCAGCAGCTCTTCTATACAACAGATCTCATTACAATTTCTTTTCTTTATAGGTGTAAACTGGGTCTTTTTCTTCTTTCTGCCTTTGTTCAGTATAGATATTAGTTGCCCATTTTGTAAGTGTATTCTGAACCTATGTTCTTTCATGTACAGAGATCCTTAGCAGAAAGAAAATGTGTAAGGCAAGAAGGCATACAAAGAAGAGGTTTATCAGCACTGCATTGAAGTTTTAAGTGGATCCATTTTAGACAGATTGTCAATATCAAGATACCAAAATATGAACGCTTTTGCTTAGAAAAGTAGCTGTCCATGCACATTTGTCAACTGTTATGTTCTGTTTTCTATAGGAAAAAGAATCATTCATCATGTTACAATCACTGTCCAGTGAATTGAAGCTGATCAAGAGGCATAATGATTAATTCATATCTGTCCATAGATGTCAACTCTAAAGATGCATGTAGTTTGTATGAAAATAATAAAAATATTCAAATAGTTGAATACAAAAGTCTTTAGAACACCCTAATGTAATTTTGAGGGAATTTATCCTGAAATGGGAATGTGAAGGAGCTAGAGTTTAGAATTGCTACATGCTGGGGAAAATAACCGTGGAACTGCAGAAACTGCAAATGGCTCTTGAATGTGGTCTCTTAACTGGAAATGGAAATAGGAGAGAGAGATCTTTCTCCTGATATTTTAACGTATTTTCTAGGTTTATGTTAAGAGCAGCTCTGAGAAACTTTCATGATGCAAAAATGCCGGAATTCCTAATGCAGAAAGAAGAGTTGCTTTCATATTCATATCCTGACAAAAACCAAACCGAACCAAAAACCCCCCTACCTCTCCCCTCCATTTTAAAAGTTAAGAGTTAGATAGATTATCTTCATGAAAAAATGTTGAAATTATGAGTATCAGTAAAATCATTGTTTGGTAACAACACTGATAGAGATTAGCAGGTTTGTATGGACAAAGCAGACCTAGTAGATCCTACACTGATTACATGTTTAAGATGCTGATTGAGAAGAACTTTCACCCTAACTGATGGGATAGTCCTATTCTTCTCAGTAAGATTTCCCTCTCTCCATTTAGAGCTGTGACTGGGCCTTTGACAAATGCTCAATTTGGAGTACTCGGGCTTAAAATGGAGACTTTTAAAAGTCTTTAATTGGGGCTAAGGACTAGTTCCTCATGCAGTTCATTGTTTTGAACAAGGAAGCAGGACTAAAGAGTTAACTGCTTCCAATTGTAAATACATCAGTGGCAGGCACATTACAAAGCTCTATACAATCCTGTAGAGTAAATGGTGGACAGCTCATCACAATTAGGCATGGTCATAATGAAGAGCCAGCAGAGAGAAAAGAGGGCATGGGGAAAAACAGACCTTTTACAAACGTTTTATATGAAGAGAAATTATAGCTAAAAGGGATAGTTAATTAGTTTAAAGAATAGGTGGTAATGCCTTCTCTTTGCAGAAAAAGAAAACTTTGAAAGCATGGAAAATGGGTGAGTTTCTAGCTGCTGATCGGGAAAAGGAGAAAACAATTCAAAGCAATACTGTACGTGGGTGTTTCTCAAAAGACACTGTGGTGGGAAGTGTGTGATCTGAGTAATTTACTCTTAGCAGAGACAGTAGGCACTGTTGTGTTTAACAGAGACCCTGCATGTTGCCTTGTTTTCACTGGAATGCATCTGTATTATTACAGGTACTTATCAGAGACATAGATGCTTATAGTTTGCTTCCCAGCTTTGCATACCACTTAGAAAGGCAAGAACCCATCTGGCTTGTGCTGAGAAGATTGCACGGAGGAGCAAGGTTACTGTAAGGTTTGCTCTCTCACCTTTTTGCTGTGTGCTGGCTAACCAGTCACCTGTAAAAACAAGTGCATTCTGAAATACATTATTTGGGGAAGAAATAAAGAATAGCAATAATCTGTATCAGATTATTGAACAGCAGCACGTGTAACCTAATGTATTGTGGTGCCTGTGAGATACAGCCTGTGGGACACTACCTGGAGGTGTAGCTTTTCTAGCATCAATGAAGTCTGCATGTATCTCTTCCTACTACAACTCCTATTGTGTATATCTTGGATAAGATGGATCTGTGTGTCGTTAATAGATACACATACCGTCCACTTAGACTCTCTGTTGTTTGGGTATGTGTTTACTGCAGTCATTTCCTACCAAAGTCAGTTGAGTTTCATGCTGCTGGGATGAGCTTACTTCTATAGCTGGCTTAGATATTTCTGCGTTATGCCACAGTTGTTTCTGAGAACTGCAGAGCAGGTGCAACCTTTATTTTGTAGTCTGGGATTTTGGAACTACAGTTGTCGCTCCCTGTGACAACTATGGACACAATCTTGTTGGTTAGCACTGTCTGTCTCTGTCACATGGCATAAAATAGATTACATTATAGCAGTGAATGGGGTAAGATTATTCCTCAACTGTTGCTGTGTATGGTATTATGTGTAGCATGCTTGTGCTCACAAAGAGGAAACATACTTGTAGTAAGAGCCTGATTCTCTGTTGGTAAGTGTGTGACTGTTAATGCATGACTGTTATGGGAGTGCCTCAGTCTCTTTTGTCCCAGGGAAAGAAAAACAGCATGCAGGAAGTAAGGAGGAGACTGGTATTGCAGGTGAGTCTCCTGGCTCACCTGAGTACTATTAGTACCCCTGCGACAGTGCTTTTGCAAGTTGCCTACTGCTTCCATCTCCCTCAGTCTCCAAGGGTAAATAATATTTAACTACATATCCCAGGAGTTGTGATATTGCCCCTTAGTTTCTGTTGTGTTTTTTGTGGTTAAAGCCGGGATATGTAAGACAATTTAAAAAAAGGACTTGCTATTAGTGTAGCTTTACTGCTATTGAAATCAGTGGTAAGACTTGTGTGGGAAGAAAATTAGTTTGGCACTTCCAAAAAAATCTTTCCTGTAAAATACTTTATTCTTTTAATTTATGGTACATATTTGCTTGTCCTGGCTTCGTAGACAATGCTGTAGCAAAAAGATTGTCTTTCAGCATTGTTCTCTGCAGAGCCAAAATCAACATTTCTGCAACTCCCCATTTCTTTAAATCCCCTCTGATAAGGTCTGCTTTAGCATTTGAATATGTGCAAATAAAACAGATTCATGCCCCCAATTACATTTGTCTTGTACATGAACAAACAGTAGGATTAGAAATTTAAAGGGTAAAACCTGTGTCAGGGGCTTTATCAGGAGTTTTGTGAATATAAGCCCTCTAAAAATTATACTTTATTGGTACAAATGAATGTAGCAGGGAAACCAGAACCACAGAAGGCAGCTGTACTGCTGATCGCTCAGGAAGGCAAATGCAGGAGTGTAAAATTTTAAGTAGTATACAAGTTAGATTCTTCAGGTCTTTCCAAACGCTTCTGAAATTGTATTTTATAGGAGAAAAAGATATATTGATATAATATCATTTAAAAATGAAGCAAAGCAACTTTTCCTGGGGTCTTGTGTTTGTTTAGATTTAATATAGGGCTGATGTAGGCTGTGGGATATCAAAAGGGAGAATGGAGGATGCAGTTAGAAGGATAACAGACACACAATATTATTTGGAAAGAGACTTGTGTCCCTAAAATAATATTATGCTGATAAAACATTGGAAGAAAGGCCTGTGTGAAAATCGGGAAAGAATGAATAGGGTTTTGTACCACATTAATACACATAAAATCCTAGGGTAAAATAGGAAGTTGGAAGAAAATGTATTTTTCGACTCAGCCTTCTAAAAGTAAATTATTATTGCTTTCAAATCTATGGTTATGTAGAGACTACAATTTCAATAATTTATTCAGCTTCTCTGCAGAAAGCTATCCTCAAGCTGTAAAAAATCTCTTTAACTCCGGTCTTTAGGTGGGTAGCGCATCCATACCAGATCAGTCCACTTCTGTCATTTTACAGAAATACCCATCTCAGAACGGGAAGACTCTGAACTTCAGCATAACAGAAGGAAAGCTCTCTCATACACTACCCAGAAGCTTGGACAGAGAACTAAACATCTTTAGAAGATTGTTTCTGTGAGATTATTTTTTTTTTAAACCGTATGGTTAAGCAGGGAGACAAAGTTGGAGGTGATCCAAACCCAAGAATATGTAACATAAATTACCAAGGCGTACGAAGAACATATTTGAAAGACAGAGCGAGAGATGGGAGCAAATAATGAGAAAATCTGAAATTTTTAAAGGTCATAGTGATAAGGAAAGGTAGCAATTGAAGAAGGACAGGCCTGTAATACTTCGCCATTTAAGCAAGTCCTTCCATCGGTCCGTGAAGTATACGTGATGTATTTTGGGAAGACCCCCAGTCAGTCCTCTGGTAGAATCCCAATGTAAAGATGGCAGAGATGGACAAATCAGGACAAGACTTGCGAGGTCTGTGGATAACAAAGTCTCTGCTGAATTGCACCTCAGCTATGGGCAATTGCAATGCAGAAATCTCTCTGTTACAAAAGGTTTTGTTCTTCTGGAGGGTTTTTTGGTAAGGCTGAACACAGCAGCCAGACCACCTTGCCTCTGTTGTGATGGTTAGTGCATTCACGTTGTTCTTTGTATCAGACCGTGACTGTAAACCAAGCTTTTTCATGGGCTGCCATTTACAGAAACAGTAACATCCATGTTAAGCTTTGGTGTCTGAAAATGCTAGCCTTGCTTGCTAGCATTTAAATGCTTGCTTTTAGCTAGAAAGCGTTCTTTGTGACCAGATATTTTTGTCTCATCAAAATGTACCAAAATTCCTTTAACTGTAGGATTTATTCATAATTGAAAGTTTGTTATTTAATCTAGAGTTTAAATGTAGTTTTGTATGCCAAGTTAATGCCACAAAATAGCCTAAGAATATTCTTAAGCAGTATGTCAGCTAAATTTTATTGCAGGTCCATTAGTATTACCATTAAGCAGCTGACTAAAGGTCATAATGAATACTTACTATTTTATATCACCCAGGAGGTACTAAGCACAGCTGGAGTCTATTTCACTACTTGAACACATATAATACTCGACAAATTGTCGATCAGTGGATATGTCCATCTTATCAAAGTACTTTGCCTGCCCAAGTATGTAGGAATCCTTCTAGTGTGCATTGCATAATAGACTGTGGGATTTTTTTTTTTTAAAGAAAGTTCTTACTAAATGGCTAGTTGGTACAGTTCTATTTTAGGTACTGCCTATAATTTTGTGGTTCCACTGATATTTCAGAAACCCAATCAGGTCTTGCATGATTCTTGCTGACCAGTTTAACAAGTGGGAAAACAACTATTGAGATTTCTGGTAATCAAGTTGATGAAAAATTATTCTGGAGATTTTGTTATATTGATGCTTTGTTGATATTGTTTTTGATACTTTTCCAACCATGTAATTCCTCCTACTGATGTCAAGTTCTGCTGGAACAGCAAGAAGATTATGCCCTTATTGTAATTTTTTTAACAGCTGTTGCAAAATAGCCTTTAACCTTTCACAAATCAGCTCTGTGCATTTAAAATGGATATTTTTTTTTTTTAGGACAGTTTGTGGAAAAAATTACCAAAATAGACGGCTTACTTTATACAATGACTTGAACTTACTTAACTTTCCTTTTTTTTTTTTTGAGAAGATAAATATGATCATGCAGAATTGTGCAAGCAGGATGGACTTAGGATCCATTCAGCTGCTATTATCCATCTAATGGGTTCTCTGTAGTTCAACATAATTTGCAATAGGAAAGCCCTGACTTTAAAGTAAAAGTACTTGCTCTTTTCAAGTACTGGTTTCTGCTGTTTCCAGTGGATTTTGTGAGTACGCACAGCTACACAGGACAAAGGGACACCTTCTTTATGAAAAAAAATATTCCACAACCCTCTTGGTCCTATTTCTTTTCACTATAGAAAGTCTATGAAACTTCAGACTACATTCAATTTCACATTCATTTCAGCAGCAACGACATTGTAAACCTACTCATTTCCTACAGGGCTTTTGCAATGTATATTTTAGCACAGACATTCAGCAATGACTGACTTTTGATCTAAAATGAACTAAAAATATTTTATTATCAAAAATTGTGCATGTGTCTGTGACTGAAGGAGAAAGATTAGACCTCAGCTGTGTTTTTCTTGAGTGTCTTTTGACACTGAATTGCTCAAAAGAGAAAAATTTACACTCAAATACGGTCATATTAACAAGCAAAAATAGGATCATCATCTAGAAGTTTATGCGGTAAGGCCCATAGGTGAGTGAATTTCTTTCCTTTTTCTTGTCTTCCTAAACATAAATTTTCTTCTTTTTCTTTTCAGTTGCATCTCTTTCCTCTTTAGTCCATTAGTACTAGTCAATCTCTTACTATTAGTAGCAAATTGCAAGGCAAGAAAGAGTTAAATTTTTATGGAAGAATACCTCCTTGGCCTTATCAGTCTAAGCAATTAGGTAATTCAGCAGCCACAGTTCAATGGGATGTGGTGTTTGAATGTTGCTACTCTCTACACCTCACCCTGGCTGAAGCTGGGGTCACAGAAGAAAAGGGATGCCTCAGAGGTGTCCTAAATAACACAGTTAATGCCACAGTATGTGCTTGTCAGGTGGTTGACATCTCTGGTGGTGCATAGCAGAGCTACAAGTTGAAATGTTGCCTTCCCATAAAAGGGCAAGATAGATGTGTCTTAGACTTAAATCTTACTTCCTTGTCAGGATATTCTAAACTGGAATATCTTAATCTGGGGAGAACGGTGAAGCTACATTGAGATGCAATGGAAATTGAAAAAAGCAGGCAGAAAAATGGGATTAAAAATTGAGAATTATTTTAAGAAAAACCCAGAAGTTCTGTTCTCTATCAGAGAGAAATAGAAGCCACACTTGTAATAAATGACTATTACTCTATATGTAGACTTCTATATCAATTGATATCTCTATAAAGTTCATACAAACTAGAAGTAATGAAGTATAAAAATTGAAAAGGGAAGCTAAGACATGAGGGATCCTGCTGATAGGATCAAGGACAATGGATTTTGTAGCATATTTAGGGAAAAAAAAAAATCCCCAAACTACCCACAAAACCTAAGAAATGTATAGATTGTTTACTAGAAGGAAACTTCCAAATTCTTAATACTGCAGAAAAAAACCCTAGATATGATTAAATAAATACTTATGCTCCTTTTGGAAAGAAACACAGTATTTTGACCAAATACCATATCAATGCAATGAACAACTTTAAAACCATTGAGTAGCTTAGTTAGAGAAGGTCTTTTAAAAATGAACATTTTTAGTTAGTTAGTTCAAGCAGGCTTAGGTGACCTCAGTGCAAGAGTCCTAAAGGACTTTGCTGGACAACCTGTTTATTTTTCTTAAAGCATATGATTTTTAGCATATTTTAAAGCACAAGTGGTAATATTGTGGTAGTGTTCAGAACTGCGAGCAGAATGGTTTTAATTTGTATAGATTAAGTCAGATTGCTATTGATTTCAGGTAAAGTAATGGAAAAGCTGATGGTGAATTCAGTAGACAAAGAATTACAGAGTGGAAGCCTAGTTAATGGCTGTCAACATAGTTTTATGAAAAAAAAAGACCTCGTCAAAGAAGCTTTCAGTTTTCTCATGTGAATACAAGTCTAATGAAGGTACTGGGTAGACAGAATATTTAGGCTTCAAAAAACTTCTGATGCCATGTTGGAATTAAGAGAAACACTAACACTTCACGCTGTCACTGCAGTATCTAACAAACTGAAAATGCCAAAGAGCAGTTTTTGGTGAAAAGTCCTTACGTGTGGGATGTTTTCAATCGCATTCTGCTAGGACTGATTCTGTGTTTGGTGTCATCTTCAGTGACTGGACACCAAGCCACAACAACTTGACCAAGAACATTTTTGGACAAAGATTGGTGGCAAATTATGAGGGAGGGCATACTCAGGTTTTTATCACTTCATATCACATAGGCTCTACCTTCTTGGACTAAAATACATTTTGACACACCCAGGTATAAGGTTGTACAAAGGAGAGAAGCGTCAACAGAAATGGCAACTGCATCCTGTGAAACAGTTGTTTTAAAAGATTTTGAGGTCGTAGTGGCAGGAGTGCTGAACTGGAGCTCCTAGGGAAATGCTGTGCTCAGAAAGGCCCTTGGGATCCCTGGTTGTTTAAATAGTAATAGTGGGATGGGAAGTGATTTTTACCTCCTACAACTGAGTAACTAAGTGTTTCCCAATCAATACTTTGCGAACTGTTCTCCTACAGACCCTTTGTATTATCTGTGGAGGAATCTTGTCTTTGTCATTGTCTTTCATGCTTCTTTAGCTCAGTGTTATAGGCAGAATGTTATGAAGCATAAAAACTAAGGTACACAAGTGATTTCTTAGGAAAAAAAAAAGTACAGAAGCATTCTCCTGAGATGGTCTGTGGTGAAAGCAGTAAAGGAAGACTCACATGTCCTGAAGCTGTTACTGGTTTCACACAGCTTTTCTGCATGTCTTTGAGCCATTTTTAACATTCTGGAAGGGGCAGTGGTGGAGAGGGAGAAGAGGTTCTGATCTCTACTCTTGTGGTGGATTTCCTCTGGGACATTGTAGAAATCATACTCTGCATTGGTTTCCCATTTGTAGAGTAAGGCCAATGCCTCTTCCCAGTCCTGGAGGCAGTCTGAAGGTGAACATATTAATGACACTGTAAGAATACTGCAGCAGTGAGCACCTTGGGGAAATCTTTTGAGTAAACAAGACAACTGTATTATGTAGGGGTGTATAAATGAGCCTGCTAAGAGGAACCTCTTCCTCACAAACATGGCAGATAAATACCAGCCAGTCTACCTGAAACCTGACTTCAAGTTTGTTTTAATGGTATTTTTAAATGCTTAAGACTTAATTTTGAATGTGTTGGCATTTGTGTATTCATAGAAGCGCTTTAGTTCCGTTTAAGCATTGGATATCCATTTGCATTCAATAATGTATCAGTCCTTTATTAAATATGTACTCCAAGGTCCTAATGTACTGGCTCCAAGTACCAGTTCTACATTCATGTATACTTTAACCCTTCTAAAACATTTACTTCTCTGTAAAACATTTAAGTCCCTTGCTATCTGTAAGTACTGTGGTAGCCAAGTCTATGGCTAGAGAAGACAAAGATTAGCTGTTTATTAATACGTTAATTACTGTTTTAAAACTCAACAAGTCTTTAAGTGGCATAGATGCAAAGACATCTTTACAGAAAAATGTTTGTGAACTAAATATAGTTTACTGAAAGACAGTAAGCCTACATATGTTGGAAAACCAGAATAATGCTCAAACTGGTTAAAATAAGGTATATATTTGTTTTAAAAGATTTTTTTTTTTTACTGGCAAAAATTCTAATGTTTGTTTCTTGCTTTTAGGTAGCCAGAATCTTCTTATTAACGTTTTACCCAAATTCTTTGCAAGGTGTAGTAGCTAAGTTATTCAATAGCTAACTGACAATAATTAGCTTATTATGATGATTAATGCTTATTCAGGACATTTAATTTGCATGCTATAAGCACGGTGAGACAGCTAATTTGAAGTTATGCCAAATGCAGTATTTAGTTTTTATATACAACATTTGTTTGGCTTTCCAAATGTAAAATAATTGACAAGAATAATCATAGCTGTGGATGTTAGGTCAGCAAGTTTTCATTTCTCCTTTTAATAACCATGATATGTTACTTAATGAACCAATTAGCAAGGTAAACTTTACTTGCATTAAAAAATGCATAAGGCTAAGGAAGAATTTCTAAATTGTAGTTAATGGAATGTCAACCAAGATGCATATTCTGTCATTTTCGCACAGGTGAAAACCATCTGTCCTAGACAGATAGCATTTCTCCAACTTTTCACAAGGAAGAAGGATACAAGGTCATTTTTATGCACCTTGTGATCAGGATTGACTTTTTTTTTTTGATTTATGAAAGTCAATTAAACTACTAGGCCTGAGCCATAGGTTCAAATAAATAGACAGTGAAAGAATAAATTTCTTTAATCATGGCTATGACAAGACTTCACTTTTTTTCCTCAGGAAAAGCCTACGTATTCATGTGAATCTCTCATCTTGTTCAGCATATTTGGAGGGGCAACATTTCTTTGCTGCTTCTGATTGTGCAGGTTCTTTGACTTCACCAAAGACTTCAGTGTCCCTGGATTTGAAACCGAAGTGTCTAAGTGTGCTCTGGAAGAATAAACCAATAGGGGAAACGCGTAGGGGCTTCTAGGGGAAAGAAAATATCTGCAGTTGTGTCTGGAAAGCAATCTGATGCCTTTGGAAGATAAGGGAAACACAGGTTTCTTTACTGGAACTTGCGTTTTCCCTAAAGTTTTTCTTAGGTTTCAGCCTTAGAGACAGAATACATTGCAAAAATCCTCCATGGAGATCATAGAAAAGTAGAGAATATCTAAATCCATGTAACAGTCAAACCTGTAGTCTAATCGTCTCTGCCTAAATAAACACCTCTGGTTGTCTTCTACAAAAGGTATTTCTGGCTGTTCTCTCCGGCTAAGCAAATGGCAGTGGCTGGACTGTGGGTCACTGAGGAAGACAGAAGAATCTATCTTTTGTGAAGTGCCCTAAATTATTTTTTTTTTACCATCTATCGACCTCAAATTTGAAATACATGGGATATGTTGCAGGATATTTGTTCTTGTTCATGCCATTGTTTCCTCAAACTGCTGAGAAAGCAAAGTGTCTGGATGCTTTCTGACTCTGAGGAATAAGAGGAGGAAGAGGCAATTGTTCTCCTAGAGGTGATGACAAAACGCAAAGTCTCTGTCACTTGCCCAGGGTCCTTTTAACCTTTTGTTATTTGGAGAAGGTGGCAGTCTGTATTAATCTGTATAAAAATAGTGGACCTATTTCTGTTTATTTGATCTCCCCTACCCTGAAATGATCACAGGCTAGTAGTGCTGGTTATAGTCTGCATTTATCCCAGCACTTTCTTGCTGAAGCACAGTCATAGCATTTACCACTCTCTTGCAAGGAGCCAATTAGTGTGTCCTGGACCCAGTTAAAGTAGAATAGAGTGGCTATGTCTGCACTAGTAAACTATGTAAGGCCAGGCATGGACTCGAGTACAGCACTACAGGCATTCATGCCACATTTATGGCATGTTTTTTGTCGATGCCAAGTAGCCCTCCCTTTGATGCCCAGTTGTGAGTCAGGGGTTTGCCCAGGCCAGAGACTGTTTCTAATAATGAGGATGAACGAGGGCTGCCCCCATGGTGGGGGTGGGAAGAGTGTGGCCCGCAGACAGGAGCTATGCCACACCACTTAGGCCTTTGTCCCTTTCTGTTTGCAGTTACATCCATAGACAAATGAGAAACTGTTCACTCTCTTTCTCATTAAGAACACAGGGAATCGCTGGTTATCCACCACCTACTTAGATCCTCTTTTTTTTTTTTTTAAATTTTTCTATTAGTGTCTCCCAATACTTCATTACCACCTTTGTAACTTAGAGTGCAGGGACCAATTTAAAATCCATTGAAAGAACCTTCAGCTTTCTGTAGCGGATCCTGGATCAGGGCCAGGGTGTATAAACTGCTAGTGGCAAATTTACAACAGTGTGCCCATAGTGGGTGCCACTGCTGAACCTTACCAAGGTGGCTGAAGATTTTAACAAAAGTGATTTTGCAGATCATTGCAGAACCCTGTGACAAGCTGTGTGTTCTCAGTGGGAACTGTTCCCAATTTTTAAAAACAGTTATAGTTCCCTATCCATGTCTGCTGGACTATCATATACTTCCAACACAGGGAAGCATGAGAGAGGATTTTTTTGGCTATGCTGAAGCTCCCTCTGTCTTTGTAGTCTAGCTAATCTAATCAGAGATTAATTTGTCTCCTATTTATTAACTCAGTATTCAAACACACACAATGTAGCTGTTTTGTGAGCTCACTTCTGAAATAGATTATAGCAAGGTTAAAAAAAAAAATTAACATGCTGGCATTGCATATATATCCACTTAGTACTAGAGTAGTCATGCATTAAAAATACTTCTGATCTGATATTACCATGGAAAATTAACTGTAAACTGAAAGGAAAAGTGGCAGATCACACTTCAGTCTCAATCCTGGTCTTTCAGTCTTGGATTTATTCAGATCTGCTGGCTAAGAAATTTAAGTACATTGGTCAGTAATTCAGTTCTTACTCATTCACAGGCAACAATCATCGTTTTCTTAGTTTGATAAAAACTGTTCTGATGGAAATCCAAATCTTCAGGAAAAGCACTGGCATGGTTTAAATAGGCCATTGCATATTTCTGATCACTCACATGGGCCCCAAAACTATCCCAGTTGAGGTAAAGCTCTCAGTAAAACCAAAATAATGAAACATGCTCCTGTGAGAGAAGTTGTCTAAGAAAAGTCAGTATTATATGAAGTTCTGCCTATGCTGGTAGTTGGAAAGCAATAAGTTTGCATTACTAATGGATTAATTATTAAAAAATGAATTTGTTGCAGTTTGATTTAAGGAGTTCATGTTTGAAACGTTGAAACTGAGAGAGTAGGGTTTACAGTAGGCTTTTCCAACAGAAGATTTTTTTTGTTTTGTTACATATGTGATCATTTGCAGTTGGGTTTCATTGTTGTTGAAAACTTAGCTTAAACTTGCCCTTGTGAAACTTGGAAGCTGATGTAGTTGTGCAGCCTTGAATTCACCATGCATAAGCTAAAAATCTAGTAGTGTGAAAGTTGCAGTGATGATTTGCCAGTAACCAGTGGCTTGTGGCTTACAAAATATTTTTTTTAGTATTTCAGTTGTGATTTGTTACATTCTGCTCTCCTCTTTTTAAATACCACGTAAAGGTCCCTTGTTGTTTGTGTATCACTGATACAATTCTTTTGCAACAGAAAAACAAAAGAAGGCACGAGTGCTTTGAATAGAGGGTGCCTGATTGATAAGCTAGTTGCAGCCAAACCTGCTCTGGCTAATTGTCTTTCAAATGCCCTCATTAATCAAACAGAGGAGTAACTCTGACAGGAGGGCTGTCACTGTTTTCATGATTTCCTACCACTCACCTCACAGTGTGAGACCTGGCTGCGTACCCAAATCATGGCCTTTAAAGCAGTTTTAATGCCTGCTTGCTGCAGAGCACACCTGGCTTTGGTGGGATGGGGGCCTGCCCAACTCTGAGACATGATCTACCCCAGGAGACCAATTTAGCAGTTATTTAATGATTCATAGCTTGATGTCTGGAAATGAGTGCTCCACACGATAACATACATAAACAAATTTAATTAGTTTTCGCCTTTTTTGCATAAGTAGCCACCAGTGTATTAAAGCTGCAAACAAACCAGGTAGGCTGCCTGGAAAGTCATTGAAGCTGGTTAACAGCTGATCTTTGAAAAAGACTATGGCAATACCTTTCATCTCCTGATAGTCACGGATGCCTGTTTGGTCAGGTCTTGAAGTTACCCACTTAGCTTATTAAGAAAGAGGGAAGCAGCCATCGCAATTATCTTCTACCTACATGTTAGAATTACATGTCTACCAGAAAAAACACCAGTCTCTTGTCTGCTTCCATTCTAAAGCTACAGTATATAGCGTTTTCTTGGAATTGTTTTAAAAAGAGGTGCTTCATATATTTCGTCTTTGCAGTCTATTCCAAGTATTATTCAGTAAACATCAATCTAAGCTATTGTTCAGAGNGCGTTTTCTTGGAATTGTTTTAAAAAGAGGTGCTTCATATATTTTGTCTTTGCAGTCTATTCCAAGTATTATTCGGTAAACATCAATCTAAGCTATTGTTCAGATATAGGGAATTTATATTTTTGCATTTTTATTGAACATACATGAAAACATTATAAAATTATTTCTAGCTGTGCATGCTAAAAATAGGGTGAAATACTGCTTAAGAAAGCAAATTGAAAGCTTAAAGGGACAGAAATTTTTTTGGGTGTTTTCACCTTCTTTTGCAACATTGCATAATTAACATTGGTGATGTATGAAGTGTATGGGGGTTTTGTTTCTCTGGTGTTGTTTCATATACTCCGTGGAGCACAATTCTAGACTTGATAGCGCAGAATAATATATTATCATTCTTCTAAGCAATATAAGTGAATATATTTTGCATGAAAAAATGTTATATTTTGCATATATTCATATTAAGTGACATTCTGACTTTAATAGCATTTCATAGGGCTGAAAATTATTCCATGAAACCCATAGAAAAATTTTATACTAGAGGGATCTTATGAACTCTATACAGTGGAACAATATGGCTGGTTTCATCTTCTTCATTTTGGAACAGCTTCTGCCCACCAAGTGTAATATTTACTCCTATGGGAGGTGCCTTTTTCTTTAATAGGGCAGTTTGGTAACATAATTTTTTTAAGATCTTGGTTTTAGATTGCAAACTGCCTAAAACAGATACCTGGCTTTCCTGAGCGTGCACATGAAAATCATAGCGTGGAACATGTCAGTTCAGGTATCCTGCAGTCATCACTTTATAAACATGCTTGATCTCAGACTTGAGCAAGGGAGACCAAACCTTGGTTTAAGATGATTTTACTCTCCACAAGTGAAATTCTGTCTCCAGCATGTTCAGTGGAAACTTTGCTATTGATCTCAGTGGGGCCAAATTTTATTTCACATCTTTACTTTTGTTGAGCTATTGCCAACATGAAAGCAGTTTGAACTGGGAGAGGAGGTGGAGACTGGGGACAAATTGCTTTTGACCTTTTTCTTTTATAAATTTAACAGAGACCATTAGCTCATTTGTCTCAGTACCTCCCAACACCCATCAGAAGTATTTTCTCTGAGTCACTATTAATTTTATATCAAGGCATTTTATTTTACTATGAAAGCCAGGGTTTCAAGTGGTGTGATTTATAGGACATGTATACCTGGGCAGATACTGCCTCCTCTTTTCTCTCCTCAGTAACCCAAAACGAAGGGCTTTACAGGGATATATTAAAATCTAGGTACCTGCTCCTAAAATTTGACTGACTTTCACCAAGCCAGTGGCATCTGGGTAAACATTTCCAAATGCTCATGATTAATTTTGCGGACTCATTCAACGCCTTTAAGTCGTGCTCTATGGACACTCATAGGGATTTTTAATTAGTGTCACCATGCCCCCTATAAATCTACTTTCTCAGGACTTTATATCTTGGTAATAAAAACTTGTCCTGCTGTGAAAAGTCTCAGCATAATGGCAGAATTATTATTGTTTTTACTGCATTTGAAAAGCAATTCTTGCATCTTGCCCCCATCCTCCATGGTCTTTATTTTTTTGCTGTGTACAATACAAACACNTTTTTGCTGTGTACAATACAAACACAACACATTTGTGGGTTTTTTAAACTGAAATTTGTAGGCTATTAACTACTATTGTATAAAGAGTGTGAAGGGGAATCAAACCTAAACTCATCTACAAAAATAAAGCTATGAACAAAATAGTTGCTCTTTTTCCTAACAAAAAAAATATTTGGTGGTCCATTAGTGCTCAGAGAATATAAGACCTTTTCCAAGAGAGAGAACAGAGATGAGGGATTTGGGAACATGTAGGAATGAGACACCTTCAGACAAAGGAGCAATTTTGTCAAGTTTTGTTGTTAACTTTATTTATGCAATCTTAATTAGTATACGCTTCCTTTTGACTACAGTTTATTGTAGGCTGTACAGTTACAACCTAGTAACTGTTATCTGGCTGCTTGTGCTGACCCCTGGCAGACTTAGTTGATAGGGCCCTTGCTGGGGAAAAGCTGTCTGCTTCTGCCTGTCTTCTTGCTGGCTCTTTCAGACTTGGGTTTCCAAAATTGGGAGGGCTTTTTAAAATACAGTGAGGAATCAAACTTTGTGTTTAAGTGTTTTTTCAAGAGCTATGAGAGCTCCCAAGATTTTAAGACTTAAGGTATGGGTTTTTCAGACCTTGGTGTGATGTGGACAGGATTCCTTTCAGGCTTGGTCATCTGAAGTTTTGTATATGTTGAATTCAGCTGATAGGTCTGTTAAGGAGCACAGAAATCCTTATTTTACAGGATCCGCTAAATAGGTGATACCGTGTCTAATGACTTTTGAGGCTACCCAGAGCCTGATGCTCAGAGTTAGTACAGGTACCACCTTGGCAATCAGAGGTTGTTATATCTGCTCCTCAGGGAGGTGTCTGACTGCTTTGAAGGCTGTGCTGTGGAACGGTGCTTGACAGCACTGCCTTCTATGTAACAGGTGACGTCTTTACTATCCAGGTAAATGAAGAATGTACTTTGTTCTGTCCAGTCTCCTAATTTCAGGGTGTAGTGGTAGTGATTCCCCATGATAACTATGCAGCCAGCTGAACAAAACGTTTGCTTGGGAAAGAAATTGTTCATGATTTATGTCTTAGATCTGTCTGTAGAGTATTTGCTGTATTTTTGTGTTGAGAAAAACAACATGCTTTTCCCATTTGAGATCAACCATGAACTTTCAGCTAAGCCTGTGCTTAAATCATAGCATCATAGAATGGTTTAGGTTGGAAGGGACCTTA
>RSEF01000005.1:11332116-11363366 GCA_003993805.1 Himantopus leucocephalus
CTTGTAAAAAGTCCCTCCCCAGCTTTCCTGTAGGCCCCCTTTACGTACTGGAAAGCTGCTATAATAGAATAGAATCTAAGAATATCTCAAGATAAGCTAAGAATAGCATCATAGAATATCTCAAGTTGGAAGGGACCCATAAAGATCATTGAGCCTAACTCCCTGCTTCTCTCAGGACTGCCTAAAACTAAATCATACGACTAAGAGCATTGTCCAGATTTAGCTGCAGTTCTAAATCAATGCATGCTCTGAGTTGTTAGTGAAATGCTAAGCGTCACGCTTTGTTCCTAGTGAAATTCTTGCATGTGTTTGTGTGTAGCCTGCAGTTTAACATGCTGTCCAGAGATGGAAGCTGCTTGCTTTGATGAGGTCAGGTTGGAAAGGTGGCCACATTCCCTGAATAAGAAACCCAGAAGGCCCAGAGCATGCAGTTTCATTAGACGGTCCAGGTCTCCCTTCTCACAGAAAAGGAGGGAGAATAAATGCTATAGAATTTAAAATAATTGTTTCAGTTCCTCTGTAGCCTGTCAAATGTTACTCCTGGGCAGTATTCTGTTAATGATCACTATTGGGCCAGATGGTTCAGCACATGTAAATTAGTGTATTTCCATCGACTTCGGTGGAACTAGGCCAGCTTATGCCACCTGAGGATCTACCCCCTCAGCTTTCTTTCTAAACCAGTAGTGATTTTTAGATATGGAGATGCAGTATTATCTGTCATAGTTCTAGTTTCCAACAGAGGGGAAAAAGAAAATTACCTCATCAAGGTAAGAACAGATTAAACTGACAAAGAATCAAAGTAATTAAAATAATCAAATTTAATAATGCTAAATGTAGCAGACTTGCTTTGTTTTGCAGTGGGTGTTTTCTTTGTCAAAACAAAACTTAATAAGTTCTAGATGGCCAGGTAGTTCTCAAAGCTTCTGGTATCACTTAGGCCAGTGGAGTGGAATAAAGGGAACATACTAATGTGAAAAAGATCCCAGATTTTTGTTGCTTGTTGTTGAGGTGTTTTTTTAAACTAAGACACAGTCATACAGGGGTTCTAAGAAATAGGACAAGCTCTGTGAACTGGGTGTATTCCTTCTGCCTTTCTATTCTGCTCCCATTCAGCACTTATAATGGTAATGAAGTCTAATTACAAATGCATGTGACTGCCTGTTGTAATCTGTCAGTGTGTTTCTGAAAAACCTTGTGCCAGTTCAGTATTGGTCATTAGATAATAAGGATTGATAAAACGTAAGGGGCAAAATGTTAAAAATGCTACTATCGATTAGAACGCACCTTAATAATGAAACCATGGGCCTGGGGACGAAAGCCATGGATCATTTTGACAATTCGGCCTTAGATTGTGGATGAGACAGAGTGGGGACAATTAATCCCTCAGAGCCACAAATCACAAATAAAGTAGTTGCAGCTCATTACAACCTAACCTTGCTAAACGGCCTTGAAAACATAAGTGACCTTCTAGTATTTGAAAAGATTACAAAGCTCTATTGAGAAATATCTTTTTTTTTTTTAATGTTTGGGAACCACATGACTTAATTTTAACAGGACTATCTTGATGAAAGAAGCTTTTAACTTCACCATGTTTCATGAAGCAAATTGCCAGCATCTCATGGAACTGATGGCAATACTGTAGGGGAATGTTCCAGAAAGATGTTAAAAGTCAAAAGTCTTGCTCTGCACAATTAATCAGTGGAAGATTGTGCTACAATAGCTTTGAAGAGACAATAGTTTCAATGAACTATCTAGTAATTCCAGTTAGGGCTTTTATAAATGATCTGGCATTACTGGAGCACTGTATAATTACAGGAAAACATACTCCTTTGTGCATTGCAGCCAAGTCCAATCCCAAAACTTGGGAATATGTTTAGCAATGTATTTCATGAACTCTCCTCCTGTTCCCACCAGAAGTGGGAATGAGGAGAGGGCATGTATTTTGCATTTCTGTCCATTCACATGCACTGCAGATGTTCTTTGGCTGAGTTACGACTTGAATGGCTTGTCATGGGCTAGTGCGTATGGAAATCACAAAGTATTAAGCTAGCTTATTGCATGACTAATCAAAAGATCCTGTGATGAATAGCTAGATTCACATCCCTAAATATTACGTTTAGAGCTGTACTCAAAGAACTGAGTTTCTAATGAAATAGTCTACCTTAATTTCGTCCTTAACATTGAGTCAGGCTCAGCTCTTACATGTTCTTCCCACTGACTATGGTAGATGGAGACATTCTTTCAGCTTGTTCCTGAGAAGAGGTAATGGCCACAATCCCTTATGTTGTCATAACTGTGCAATTTGTTTGCAGGGCTAACAGATTTCGTTGTGCTTTGAACTAGGCCCAGGTGTGACTCTTTGCTTATTACTCTTCCTTTCAACGAATCTGAATGTCCTTGTTGTACATGAAATTAAGCCTCTCCCTGAGTACTGCATCCCCTCCACTAGAAAAATGAAGTTTCCCTTAAGACCTCACTTCTCTGTAAATACAAGAGACTTGTAGCTTTCCCTGAGGATCAACCATTTTTGCCTATTCTAGACAAGAGATAGGGTCTGCTATAGCGTTGAGGGCTGCTCATTAAGAACGCTCTACCTGCACACTTCATGGTTGTTGTAAAGAGATGCAACTAGCTTGACTTCAGTGATGGCTGTGTGGCTGCGGGGAATGGAGAGAACAGCTCCAAATTCCCCAGTTCTTTGGTATTTAGGCAAAAGCATCAAGTATCTTATGGTATTGTGGAACCACTACAACAGATCATAGATCTACTGAAGCATGCTGAGTCTAAGAAATGGCACTTGATAGATTTTTTTCTGCAAAAGTGGAGTTTTCAAGATAGGCCTAAAATGCAGCCCCATGTAGAGGATATTGCAAAAAACCTCTGCCGAATGTATCATGAGCACGAATAAGTAAATGGTTTCAGTCCACTGTCTGTGTAGGGAGGAAGGTGAGGGAATCTCCATGCTGCTGTGCTAGAGGAACTGTGAGAACTCACTGTCACAGGAGCTGGATTTGGGTACAGCTTCCAGAACTGAGCTTCAGCTCCCTCCTTGAGACTAGGCTTGGGTGACAGTGCTTTCTACATTGGGAGTGACAGAGAGAAGTCTGTGTGGTATCATCTGATGGAATACATTGATATTAGCTCTCTGCCTCTCTTGCCAGCCTGGAAGACAGATGAACATAATGGATTCCTCTGAAGCTCCATTTGATAATTTCACAGTGACAGCCAGGGAAAAACTCAGCCTATCCCTTAGACGTAGCAGAGTTACTCCTTCTGGTCAGAAAGCATTGTGGCATTTTCAACAGCTCAATGGCTGAGCAGTTCTGCTTTTTAACACTTCATGTCCTGACCTTCCAGTGAGCAACTCCAACTGCTTTCCAGAGACTTCTCCTGAAGAGCTTCAGCTGTAGTAAAGTTCTCATAACAGTGATAGTCATGGTCATGCACTTGTAGGTATGCACAGTGGGGCACAATGCTGGCTCAATTACTGGAAGTAGGATAGGGAATAAGCAGGAATAAAATTNGAAGAGCTTCAGCTGTAGTAAAGTTCTCATAACAGTGATAGTCACGGTCATGCACTTGTAGGTATGCACAGCGGGGCACAATGCTGGCTCAATTACTGGAAGTAGGATTGGGAATAAGCAGGAATAAAATGNAAGTAGGATAGGGAATAAGCAGGAATAAAATTATTCCTTGTAAGATAAAATCATTCAACCATTTATTAATGGTACAACCATTTATTAAAGGTACAGCAAGATGCTGCAGGTAATCCAGTATACGAGTGTGTGACAAGGACAAGTAGAAGTATTACTTTGACACTTCAAACTTTTTCTTTTTGAGTGGTGATTTTAACAGAGTTTCCCGTATCATCAAAGGTGATTTAAGAATCAAAACAAGTTTCCTTTACCTTTCTTACTTAGTAGCTCCACTTAGTGGCTAACCGGATAAAACACCGTTTCCTTTAGCGTCTGTGTTACCTGGTGCTATTGTGCACGTTGCTCTTTCCCTCAACCCTCCTGTCTTCTGCAGACATACAGCACTGCTGAATACTGCGGTAGTGTCAAAGACTGAGAAGTGCACTAACTGCAGAGCGGAAAAAAATCCCTGCTGATTCTCTGCTGAACTGAGTTATCCTTGTGTCAAACCTTATGTCTATGAATGTATCTGTATCGAGTTCTTGTGTAGTTCTAGTTTCCTTTGCAAATTCGCAGGTCGTATGGAGCACTGAATCATAGCAGCTCAGCACGCAGCCTTCCACCTTCATGGACGACACTTTCTGCTTGCATTCAGTCCGTCCTCCTCTGCAGGCTTTCTGCTGTTTGAATCCTCATTGTGCTTCATTTGATTTCTGGCTTCCAGGGATGAATTTGTCTCCCTGTATACTGCATTTACTGGGGAATGTGATTTTTAGGAGATAATAGGCATGCTTCAAGAATACTTTGGGGGTAGAATTCTTTAGAGGAGCAGAGAGTTTCTGGTTTCAGTAAGGTGAGATGCTAATTTGTTCATATAAAAGCCTGAAGTACTACTTCAAAGCTAAAAGTAGAGATAATTGAAATAGCTGAGGAATTTTGGTGTTTCCAACCTGTGGAAGGGGTAGAGAAATGATTTTCATGTGCATAGATGTGGACATAAGTAAATACTGGTCTTTCAAGGATGTGATACCTAATTTCTCCAAGCAGGCAAACTCCTAATAGCTTTCCTCAAGAAGCAGTTGTTTTGGAGAATGGAGTTAGTGTTTTAGGTGCACATTAGACATTTGTATGCATACTCTGTCTATGCTGTAAGCATAGCTGTATATGGCTTGCTTTCTAATACAGGAAACGGTCAGAATACCGGCTGTGTAATATATAAAATATTTGGGCATTATGGAGGCTCTCTAAGCACTCTGTAAGTTACTTTAATGAAAATGAATGACCTTTTCCTTTGTATTTAAGCACTTGGCTCTCTTTTAGTGTGACGAAACAGCAAGGTAAGAAGGAGTAGTGACTCCCAGGTCCAGTTCTGTAACCATGCTAGTTGCCGTCTGGATCATAGCGTCTCAGAGGAGCAGAGGGCTCACTGGATGTAGCTTCCCTGGCCAGCTATGGGACCTTGCTGGGTAGGTGAGAGGTGGAATGAACGGACACACTGGGAAAAGGCAAGTACAATTCTAGTAGGCAGATCCCAGGAGTGACGGGGGGCCTGTTTCTGGGGCATGCATTTGACATACAGAAAACTTCCAGTATTTAGCTGCAGCTTTTTTGTCTTGCTTATTTGGCAAAGATCACATCATTGTGCTTAGCTGCTTTTCTAAATGCATAAGGTCTGTTTCTGCACAGAAGCTCCACTGCTTCATTTGGTTTAGCTCCTTATATGAATCAACATTGTTAATTTTGCTTTCCAATCACTATAGCACTCTCCAGCATTTGTGCAAGTGGAGTCTTGATTTAGCACAGGTCTTTCACCGTAAGTAGTGGCCTGAATGCTCTTGTGAATTCAATTCTTATTTTCTGCAGGCTTTCTTCTTCACTCAGCACTGTCCCACCAATGTGCAGCTACTCTGGCCATCCCATCTGAGCAGCTGATATCCTGGCTTCTTGTGGCCCAGGCAGCTGCTGCAGCTGTGGCTGCTTCACTCAGAGACTGAATAGCTCATACTTGCTGTACGCGTTTGCCTGTCACTACAGTAGCTGTCATTTTTATACTCAGAAGCAGGGCCTTGTGGGGTCTCTAGTGGGTTTCTTGAGCATCTCAGGTATATGCCTAAATACCAGCGATCAGCTGGCTGCAGAGTAAACACTTGGATATTCTGGGGCTTTGTATCTACAGAAGTAGCCTGTTTTCTTGGTTCCCTTCATTTCTGATAACTGAAATTAGTTCATATTTATGACATGACTTCCCAACTATCCGTGTCCGGTGTTCTTTGCTACTTAGAAGTCCAATAATGTTTTTCAGAGTGCAAGCCAAAGGCGGTGCTTCAGCTTCCTTTGAGTTGGTATATTGAGCATTGACCTGTGTATTGAATTGATGTGATGAATGACATGGATCTCAGGCCAGGTCTAAGTCATATCTAATATAAGTTCTGGATACCTAGCTTAGGTACTTCGTAAGTCTATAAATGTATATACAAGTTCCCCCTGCCCTGTTTATATGTACAATAAAAGAAGCTAATGGGATAAGTTTATATTGTCATAAGTGACCTATTTCAAAACCTTACTTAGAGTTTCTTATTTCAGCACTGTCTGTGCTGGAATTTTCTGTTCTGCATGCCTGCGTCAGCCCACTTCTATCTGTTTGAAACTTTTAAAAAAAAGTTCCTATTCTTTACAGAAAAAAATAAGGCAAACTACACTTTGTGTGTTCTTGTATATGTTTAATAAGCTCCATCACACTGTTCTTTAGCTTCAATCTAAAAATTTTGTGGGATCATTATCTTTTGCTATTCTAGTGAAAACCCATCAGGGAAAAGACTGAAAAATCTGTTTTTTCACTTGATTGGTAGAGATATGGTAGTAGCTGAATTCCCTGAAATTATTGTCCGTACAGCACGTGCTAAGCACAGTATTGCAGGGGTTGAGCAAAATCTTGTTGGAGATTACTTTTCCTAGATTTTTAGGCTACTGTGGTATCAAGTGATGGAAGTTCAAGTGTACGCCTACCTGGCACAGTGCAGAGTGCAGCTGGAGATGCTGAGGCAAGGAATTCAGCTCCCTGCTCTGAGTGCAGTGCAGGCCAGCAAGGCTGAAAGCAAAGAGGTGCTCTTGGGGTTTCAGGGTTCCCTTTTACTGTTGCTCAGACAGAGGAGGAGGAAAATAAATGCAGAGCTGAGGAGCTGTAAAAGGATTTGGTTAGGACTGGTATCTAAAAGTGAGCAAGGAAGAACTCGTGTGGAAATAAGGGTGGGAAATGCTGCCAGTGGCATAAGAGATGACAGGAAAATTGGAGGAGTGTGGATATGGGTTGGGGTAGGAGACAGAAAGAAAAGAGGTAGGATTGGGAACCTGAATGTAATGTGTAGGAGAGAGACTGGAACTGACAAATAGGAGTAAGAAGAGGAGTAAATACTACTAGAGTAAATCTGAACAATCCGTACAGTACAGTGTTAAATCGAAGGCCGGGATGGGAAACTTGGACTGGAGGAGTTTAGGGTTGCATTTGCAAAAATGTTGGCATAAGGTGAGGACTGGGAGTGGGAAAGAACACGAGAGAAAAGTATTTGTAATGGAAAGTAGTAGATGGTGACCAAAGGTCTTTCGTCTCTAGACCTGAGAGGGAAAGCCAAGATACATAGCAACCCATGTTCCTGTGCTGCAGCAGGGCCCTGGGAAACCTGGGCCTCTCAGCCCTCCCTTCAGCCTGCTTTGTTTGCAGGCTACCCTTGCTTTTACTGCTCACATGGCCAAAGCTTCTGCTATGGACCATGAAGCACCAGTACTGTATTTCAGTATTAGTGGCATTCCATACAATAGACTTTTTTCAGGCTTTCTTTTTCTCTCCCCTTCTGTATTTTTTTTTAACAACCTATGATATTATAGATAAAAGGGCACAAAACCATGAACATTGCAATAAAACCAAGCACTAAAAGAAAAAAGGAATAATGCTGTCCATGAAGCCTTAATTGGGCCCCCTTGTGTGTATACATTTTGATACTGTCTCTAATTACATGGTCACACACTGCTTTTTCCCATGGACCCCTGCATCGTTCTGTGCACGAAGTAGAAGGTGTTTGCTGAATGAGTACAGCTTTAAGTTGTTTTATTCTCACTGTGGCGTGGGTAGTCCCAGGCTTGCCTTACTGTATACTGCTCAAGACCAAGACTGAGCACAGAATTACTGATTTCCTTGAGAGGTTTTCATTACTACCTGTTTTGCAAACGATAACGTTTATTTTCAAAATGCACTTGCTCTGAGATGAGCGGTAAGGCTCTCCTACTCCTGCACGTGGAAAAGTGGGATGTAAGGTGGTTGAGTCTGAGATAGCAGGGGGCTGATATTTTCTTGGCTCTCCACAGTGTGAGTCACGCTTTGTGTTCAAACCAGGCTGCCCACTGACTCTGGTTTGCAGCTGATGGGTGCAGTCTTCTATGATATGGACCTCTTGCTCGGGTACCCTTTCTCAGGACACAGGAAGTGAAGATAGTAGGAATAATGAATGCTGTGAAAAGGTAAGCGCAAATGGCTTGCCTGAGAATTTTGTAGGAACCAGTGGTGAAGACTAACTGTAATCTGCAAGGGCAGAGCTAAAGAGAGTCAACCCTGCGACAGTACATTCCCTGGCCTATTCCCTTGCTTTCCTGGTCTCCGCAATGAGCGAATGAAGATTGTGTAGGCAGGCCGTCTCCTTCACTGCTCAGGCCAAATTAAAAGTATTGGTTTGGGGTGAATGATGTCAGGATCATCTGGGGAAGAGGTCATTGTGCAGTCAAACAGTGTATCATGTTGGAAATGCACAGGGTGGGCTGAATTAAGATTGTGCAGAAGATCTTAATTACGGCATCTTAAAACTTGTGAGTGCTTTGCTTTGCAACCTTAATGCTCTTCTAACGTAGTTTGCGTGTACATGTTTTTAATATATATTGTTTTTTCACTTATGAAAAGATGCTAACAGGCTGTACTCTTCAAATACTTTTATAAAAATTCTGAGTTTAGCTTTCTGAACAGGTTTTTGAAATCAATACAGAGAGCCGCTAACAGGAGGTAAACTACAAACCACAAACACTTTCAATAGGATAGCTCTTTTTATATAACATTTGATATCATTTTCACAGCATGATCTCTACTTTCATACTGTGATAGCTTTTACCTGGAGTTTAGATGATTCATTTTTGTAGTGGATACTTAACTTTTATATGAGGAAAATGCAAGAGAAGCCAGCACAGCATTAAATGAACTATAGTTGCAGCATTAAATGAACTACAGTACTGTAATAATGTAGAACGCTCAGATCCTTGCCAACGCAGAAGGTTGGATTCATGAATGCTCTATCGATCCATAAGTGAGGAGATATGGAGGCCTGGAATTTTTCTCACAGCTTTTTGGCATATCTAATTCAATTTTTAAAAGCAGATTGAGCACTCAGAGCTTGTTTAGTAATTGTTAGAAATCCTTATAGGATTCTACTTGAAAATTGACTATGATTTCTTGTTGGTGTGGATCTTGGAGAGTCACATGACTACATCAGTGCATTTTCCTCATCTTTTCTTTCTCTGAAGTTTTATAAATGACTTTAGAAATCCTAGCTTTACACTGACTTCTACGGTAACTACTGAGAGGGGAGAACATATTTTTAAACTTTCATGTTAATGGTGATTATTCTTCCAAAGAGATACAGGTTTTTGTGTGTTTTATAGGGAGTGCATGGAATTAAGTCTGTTATTTTGGCTTTTCTGGAAAATGATTACTGTGGTTGAGGTTTTTTGGGCTACTCTGCCCAGCTTCTGTTTTCACATGCTTGTAACTTCTTATGAACCATTTTAAAATGAAGTTTTCTGTATATGATTCCCAACCAGTTTTCATGTCTACTTATTTCTGAATAATGAAAAAACCTAAAAAACATTGTTTTGATCCTGCTGAAAAACAGTTTAAAGATAGAAATTGCATAGTTTGCCTTATTTCCTCTGTTCAGCCTGTCATCAACCTCCCCCCTTTCTTCAGGTTTCCATCACTCTCTCATTTCATTTTTCTTCCTCAAGAAACACACATGTAAAAACATACATGTGAAATGGCTGGACAGTCACATGTTATTAGAAATATGTCAAACTGGAGGCTAGTCATCAGAAATCATCTCCTCAGAATTTATAGAGAGAAAGAACAAACTGATTTATAACATAGGTCGCATAAGGTTGAGCTGGACTAATTTTTTTAAGTTCTGGTTAAGGTTTTTGTCTCTAATGTAGTTCTTGCTTTAGAAATAAATAATAAAGGAAACTTTTCCTCCTTACCACAAACCAAACAGCCCTTGCTCATTTCAAAACAAACAAAAAATCTCTTAGCTCCTACTGTTTTTATAAAGTGAGGATTGACCTGATTCTATCAAACAGTATTTTGCAGGGCCTGCATTGCACTTGGTCAAGTTGAAGGTGTTTGGCTCTTTTTACATTTGTCATAATTAAATATTGTAAAGCCATTTTAAAGTGAATGAGACAATTGTTTAAGCACTACAAACTTTGCTAATAGGTGCTGAAAGTCCTGCCCTGGTGTTTCATGCACGTTTGAAAGCAGCTACCCTTGATGATTATCTTCTGTACTTTTCTGTACTGAACATCATACTGTGTTGAATCGATATTTTTTCTGCTCCCTGAGGTTCTTAATTCATGTGTTCAGAAAACTTCATGTTTTGTATTCCTTGAGATACACCCTACAAAACATCAAATACACACAGAAACGCACATTAAAGGGCCCCTGCTTGCACCCCATCCGTATGAGCTTATCGCCAAGAATGACCGAGTGAGGTTTGCTTTACAACTCAAACCTTCGTGCATAGGCACTCTCCTTCCAGCCTAGCTGTGTCTCAGGACTCTTCTGTTTCTCCCACTGGAACTCAGGAAGCAGGTTTTACCTACACTGTGTTTTACAGTGCATGCATGACTGCAGTGCATGACTTCTTCCTGCTCTGCTGTTTAAGAATTGCGTATCTGAACTCATTTCTAGGAGGTTAAATTATTCCTAACCTTAAGTAGAATAATGTTATTTCCAGAGCCTCCTAACATCATTTTTATTTCTAATGGTGTAGGGATCCTAGTCAAGGTCATAGCCTGGGCATGCTAGCTGCTGTACAAACATATTATGACAGTTGCTCTACAGAGAAGGAGCCATAACTCCTAAGAAGATGGCTGACTGTGCTTCAGGGTTTCTGTCCCTTAATGTAAAGGTTTCAATGCAAAAGCTGGGATTGGTGAAGCAGGGCTGATTTGTACACGCTGTGGACTCTCCTCTAGAATTCAGTTAAATCTAAGACTCTCTCAAAATTAGTTTTAGTTGTTCAAAGCAACAAAACATCTTCAGGATCTTGCAACTCTGTAAAGTTTCTTGAAGGGAAAGTGAATCCATTTCCATCAACTTACCTTTTTCTTGAGCTGTACAAATTCAACAAGAACCTTCTACATAGATGGAGCCTGCCGTATGTTTAAAACATAATAAGGCATGGGGCAGGTAGGAGGGAGGCAAACTTCTAGAATAAGCAAATACTGGGTTTTCTGAAAACCTTTTGGGAAATGAAGGTGGAAATACATTTCTGCTTCAGGAAGTTACTACGTGTGGCAGACATTCCAGTCATTTACCTTTCCCTTCACAGAATCTCTTTCCCAGTCTAGTTTTCAGTGCCCTGCTGTTGCATCTCAAAAGTGTATCCAAACTGAGTAGTGCTCAGGACAAGCATCTCTCCCTCCTCTCCTCATCATTGCCTCATTCTGGAGGACCTCTGCTCTGCGAGGGACTATTCATTGCTCTGAACAGGAGATGCTCTGGGGGAGACCAGTGTATGAAGCAAAAGCTTCTATACGTTACTGTGCTTGGAAACAAAAACATAACTCTTCTCTGGGAGCTTTCTGCGTGGCAGCAGAAGCATGGGCTGATAGCAGGCATCTCCCAATGCAAGCAGAAGTCAGGAAGGAGCCTTGGCAGGGAAGAGGCATAAATGTTTGGGAGCTGGTCCTTAGGGGCTTTGTCCATGGCAGGAGCTGCCTGCCACTGTGTCCTGTGCCCTCTGCTCCAGGCTGCTTTTTCTAAGTGGGCAGCACAGCGGAGCAGCTTCACAGTAAAGCTGCGGTCAGGCCTGGAGGTTGGAGATCTCCCTCTGTGATGTTTTTGCATGAGGTAGTGAATCTAGTAAGAATCAAAGGTGGCCAGAGGGGAATCCCAAGGCTTTCAAATCCTGGAATCCCTGCAGTGAGACTTCAATCACCAGTCTTAACTTCGAATAAACAGGTCAAAGACACTCCCTGTGAAAACCTTTTCATTTAATTAGAGTTCCTCATATAATTAAAACTGCCTTTGACATGGTTTATTAACAGTTTAAATTCCAAATTAACATATTACCAGTATAAATTTGGACATTGGTCTCTGACCCTTTCTTTTTTTGTTAGGAAATGTTTCAAGTGAGTCCACATCTTACTAAGCGAGAGAGAATGCAGGATGAACTAAGCAACTGTGTCTTTCAGAATAGCTGCTCAGACCTTAAGGGTTAAGATCTGTCTTTTGTTGCATGCAAGGATTCTGCAAGTGATAAAATTATGTGTTATCAATGGAAGGGTAGTTTGCCCTGTTTTTTCTTTTCCCCAGTATGAACACTGGAACATACAGAGACTGTTGTTAATTGAATAAGAACTGTGTCTACGCTTATAAGACCCTTGTTATGAGGATTTTGATTGTCTATTACTAAGCTCTACTTTTTTTTTTTAGGCAGTAGGTAACTATCACAACAGGATCACAGATGAAGTTGCTGAAAAACCAGATGGTTTAAGTCTTAAGATCAGTGGTGAGCCCTAGCGCAAGATTTCAGGCCAAGTCAGAATCTACGTATTCTTAAAGTCCCAGGCATCCCAGTGAGATGCTGTAAAAAGGGCCAGGCACAAAATCAAAGTCAGATTCATTTCCTTTGATCTTCAAAAGAAGCATGATATCAACTTCACCTTGAGCTCAAATTTGTCCTCTGGTCTGATAAAATCATTATTTGCCAATAAAATATGGGACAATTCTCCTACCTGCTCTCCCACCCCCTGCTGTGCACAGTGGCACTCTGTCTTCAGTTACAGTGCATATGGAGTTGTACCTTGGTGTGAAAGCAGCTTTTGATTGCAAGCAGAAGCTGCCACATTACCCAAGATGATACCTCTGATTAACTATCTCATAGTTGTGGCCGTAGAGGGCTTAACTTCACAAATTAAGGGCAGTGTTTCTCTCTCCATCTTAAATCTGCTGCTGTTTGCTGACTGCATCCAAGAATTAAACTTTAGTTTTACTTATATGAGTCGTTATTAGGAAGAATAATTAGGTTTCTGTCATCAAGTGAGTCTTAATAAAAACACACCAAGAACTGATGGTCAGGCTGATTTTCAATTGGAATTAGAGAAATGATTGCTATGGGTGTTCACCCCTCCATTTCTCTCATTTTTTTCAAGTGCAGCCCCTCGTCTCATCACAAGGAAAATCTTCCCTCAGGCAGAACAGCTGACAGTGACTCTTTAATCTGCTGATTCTGATCCCAACAGCATTCTGAGCAGGGGGAAAAAACAAGTGTGTTTGGGCATTAACAAACCAAGTTGCAGTATTTACCAGGATTTAAAATGATTGTCTTTCAAAAGATCTAAGTATGAGCAGGTGTTTATGTAAATGATGATTCTTTAATTTGCCTGATAGTGTTGTTTTTTTTCCCTTCCTCCTATTATTCATTTCAGTATTTTTCTTGTGGCTTCCAGCTGTGATCCAGATTTACAAATCAGACCATTGTTTTTAGTCAAGTTCCTCAAAAGGTAACATTGTATCTAATGAAGTCCAATAATGACATTTGTATTTTTCTGTATGTAAAACACTTGAAAGAGCTCTGCATGCACAAGGTAAAATAAGTGACCAAGGAAGGCAGCGATAAAGATGGCCTGATCAGATCAATTTGTTCAACGAAATAAGCAGCATGACATGTTGGAAAATACAGAAGACTCTTAACTACTAGAAACTACTGCTTAAAGAAACTGACTTTCATATATTTTTTTAATACTTGTAGTGGGCCTATACATAAAGATTTTGTGACTAAGCACATGTGCTTTAAGTTACACAGCAAACTGAATGTGTCCCCATATCCCTGATAACATCATATCATCATATCATCTGAACAGTATATTCCCAAAGTAGAGTAATAGGTCCAAAGCAGCTTAGTTGTAACTGGTGGTGTTATCATAACAGAGGTCGCTGGGCTGTCATCTTGTGTTCATTTACCTGAATAGCAAGAATTTCTGTGATCTGGCCAAGCTCACCTTGGAGTCACAGAAACTGCAGCTAAGGAGAACATGTGACAAATGCAGCTCCGGAGTGTCTTTTTGTAAACTGCCAGTTGTGAGGCAGATCAAGGGCTTGAGCATTGCTGCTGCTTTGTCCTGAGGTGGCCCCAAGCACTAGCTGTTCAAGCAGTAGATGATCTCTGGATGTCAGTGAAATTCGACCACACCTTTTTCCTGATTTTTGTCCTTGCTCTGCAAAATAAGTGGCACAGAACAAGCTCTGTAGGTCTCTAACATCACAAGACTTTCATAACAGAGTTACTCCTTGCTACCTGTATAAATGCTAGCCAGGCACAGTCAGGGTGTATGGTTTTGGTCTAAATCTGATTTGACTTTCTACACCACATGGCAACTGATGTGTGGGAACAAGGTGAGCAGGCAAGGTGGGACCTGTTCTGCTGTTCCAGGAGTCAGTCTGGGATGTTACCATTATATCCCAGGTCTAACAGTCACGCTGAACTGACCAGCTACTCATTTCATAATCATCCCTAGTCAACACAGTTCACTTTTTGGCAAGGATTTTTATTTTAATACACAGTTTTGAGAATGTAACATGAACATTAATAGCAACTGATCCTCATTGTGCTAATGAGCCAAACTGCTTTTCAGTCACTTTTACCAGGAATATTTTGAAACTTCAGTTTTCAGAAAAACCCAAACTGCTGCTGCCCAGAGAGACAGGGAATACAACAGAGGATATGACCTTTCTGAATGTTTTCTTATCAGGCAGCATAAGTACTGTATGTCCCACTAAGCTGCTTCAATAGAACCTTGTCAAGTTATCACTTTACTCGACATGTTGCTGATAATGAATACATAAAAGCTTTAGATATTGAGGACTCAGAGGAAATAAATAAGATTTACTGAAAAACTGCTCAACATATATCCCAGGGTCACATTTTTTTTTTCCATGTGTTTTTTGTGCTGCCTTTGGTCCCTTAGATAAATGGAATGATGCAAGAGTTTCAGCTTCTTGAAATGTAAAGTGCAGATGTGGGTAGATAAATGAAGAAAGTAAATGGTCATCTATCTCCATTGTGGAGAACTTAATCGCATTGTAATCATATCAGTCTTACTCTCCGAAACTGACTGGTATTTTGCTTTTCTGCACATGCTCCTCTAGTTCTGGTTGGTATCTGTGGTATAGTCTCTTGACTCATATTCTTACGAGGGCTGAGCGTTGGGGAAGAGTTCATTTAATCTTTGTAATTTTGCCCTAACGTAGAACAATTCTTGCAACTTTGAGGAATTAAAGAAAAAACAACAATAAAATAAAACCCAGCTGACAGAATGTCGTGCTTTGGGTTCTATTTTACCTCAAACCAGGACACAGAAGTAGGATCAACAGCATCAACCCCTTGTGTCACTGTGGTTGAGGGCAGCCTTCAGAACTAGGTATCGAACAACACTTTGTGAGAGGCTTCCCAGGGTTTCTCAGATGATACCCTCCCCAGCAGGAGGGAACACAGCAGGATGGGAAACTTCAGGATCTGGGCAAGAGGAACAGGGTGACTTACCCCCTCACTCCTTTTCTGAAATGATGCGTTGGTAGTCACATAGCTTTGGAACAGTTTTGGTTAATTGGTCTTATGTGGGTCTGGAAAGCTGTGTGTGTGTCTCTCATCTGTCCTCAAGACGGTCCCACTTTTGCTTTATTAGCAGTCTCCCAGTATACCTGGGCAATAAGAGTTGACAGCGTTGAGAAGATTTGTTGCAAAGAAGCTTCTGAACTTTGGATGCAGTTTTTGATAGCTATCAAGAATTTATTCAACAAGCACTGTTTGCGTGCTTTTGACTGCAGATGGTAACATAATACCTTCTGAATCTAATCTCCACAATTTCTGACTTGGAATAGCTGTAAAATTCATGACAGCTTCTAAATAAATACCCAATAAAGTATTTTTAGTAATCTCTGCTTCAAAAATACGCATTCTGTTCCCTCTCTAATTCCTAATTTTTCATGCTTTGATTAAATGGATTCACTCCTTTAGTGAAGATGACTTTGAGATTTACTTCAAGTTTACTCATTTAGTAGACTACTGTATGCTTAAAGCAGAAAGAAAGAAACTAGTATTTTCCCATTTTAACATGACTCCATGCACCTGTAAATTCCTAACCTAAGAAAAGGCACCTGTAAAAATTATTTATTTCTTTCTAGCACCCTGACAGCCTTCTTTCTCAAGAAGGCTGTGCGTTCATTCTGGGCTCCTGTTGTACGTGAAGAGACAATCTTATATCTGGTATCTTGGCTGGTTGAGGCTTTTTCTTGTTTAAAGTCACCTCTTGTATTTGACCGATCAGGAGGAAGTGGGAAGTGCTATTACGGCGCAGTGGCTCTCAGTGGCTGTAAGCAATGATATCTAACAATGCCCTAAGGAGCTAGTTAAAAAGTGCCTCGCACACTCAGGAAAGCACTTTAATGTAACTGCATTAGAAAGCTGTCAGTTGCTTGTTGGGCAAAACAGACTTTTTTGTGCTGTAAGGATTATTGAAGCATTTGTTACACAGTAATTTGGAAATCATAATAAAACATTTCTAATTTTATTTCCCCCAGCAAACAACTAATGGATCTAGTGCATAGCAAGCCCAGACAGCATGCTATAGAGCCGTGAAATCTTGTTCATTCTCCTAATTGGGAGGGCAGGGGATAGAAGCTATAGCTATTTTTTTTTAAGTGTCCTTCCCAGAAATAGAATTTTCAGAGGCAGAGGTAGGAAATAACTTGGTATCTTTTCAGGTTTTCCACTGCCTTAAACTCTTGGTATGCTTGTGCAAATACATTTTAGTGTTGTTCAAATGACATGTTAAATGCTGATGACGTGTCAGAACTCTAGTAGTTGACTTAAATGTTCTCAGTACTCCCCCATAACAGGAACCTTGGCAAAATGGTGACAGATGAATAGAGGTTAGCTTTTACAAAATTGTAAGAGGGTGACGGGCAAAAGGTACTTTGTAGAGGACTTCCTTCAGCGCTCTCTACAGGCCAATGTCTTACATGGTCAAAGAGAAATGAATGATACTTAAAAATTAAAAGAAAAAAATTTTCTTAACTGTTTCACTAGACTAGCTAACTGGTCTTTTTAGTGCATTATGATTTCCTTCATGAATTCTCCTTGGAACTGGAGAAGTAGAAATCTGATCCAAAAATTGTGCCCGAGCCTTTAGTAGCTATTATAGAGCTGATTGTTGGATATGCTTAGGTCCAGATATCTGAAGATGCATCTTGATATTCTTCAGTTAAACTTTAAATACAGATCTATAATTAAAAAAAAAAATAGCCTCACACTAAGGAAGGAGAAGAAAATAAGAAAGTAATGAAGTGTGGTGATTTGCTGAATTTCAACCTTAAGTCATGGTTAAACGTCATCACATACCACTGAAAATGTCAACTATTATTGTTGTGTGAATAAGTTGTGTGAATTTTTGTGGAATTGGTATTCCCGTGCATCCAAAATGTCACAGGCCTGAGGATATAGCAATGACATAAGTGCATTAGGGAATTCATAAATCTGTTGAATGGGTTTGCAATTGGAAATCCAGAACATTCAGGTGCCTCTGAGCAGAGGCTGGTACACTCTGTTCATTATTCACTATCCTCAAAAATTTCAGCTAAATTTCCCCTTTAAAAAAAATTCGCACAAAACAAAAAAGCATCCTATCTTGGGAAGGTCATTTAAAAAATAGCCATGCACAAATCTTTTTTTTTTGTCACCTAAAAAAAAATCGTATATTCTAAGCTATACTTGCATGCAAACTTGCTTTCTTGAATTCTGAGATAAAGATGAAAATTGTCTTACGTTGTCCATCAATCACACTTACTGGAACAGCTCTTCATGAGCTAGAGCTTATGTTGTTCAAACCTGGATATTAGATGAGCTGTAATAGAGTTTGAGTCATAGACCTTGAGCATGAAAAACTCTGGACAGCATTCATTTTAGCTAAAGGGGACATGAACTCTTAGCTTCAAAGGGACAAGCATCAATACCTATGTTTAAATCTCTAAAAAGCAGAGGCACAGAGGACAGAATTAAAATCTGAGACTGGAAAACCTACAATTCCTGACTGGTACACAATGGCTACTGTAGAAGAACCTGTTTTTATTTTAAATTCAGAGCTTTTTAGAAAATTTGTTATTCTGATTTCAGTCCATCTTTTTCAGTATGGAATCCCAAGGTAGACTTGAGAAGCTTGGAAAGAAATATTCTTTTTCACAAATTGCTTATGTTTCATGTCAAATATCATGATGAAACATAGTGTTGAATATGTTATTGTTCTCATATTTTCAATATATGCTGTTAAACAGTGGCTGTTCAGCTAACCATATGACACACAATGCAACATATGACAGAATACAGGGAAATGAAGAATGAGATGGAAGTCTGGACAGAAAAGATCAAATACCTGATTTTATTTTTGAATAGCAGCACGCGTGAGAGATTTCTTTAAGAGATCATTGTGGCAGAGAGGAGGAGGAGGAGAGGAAGACAGAAGGCCCCGGAACAAAGTGGAATCAACTTTCTGAAAACTGGAGCCTTTACAAAGAAGGTCCTTTAGATACAAATAATGTGCAGGTTTATAAAAGGGAGAAGTGGGTTTAGAATTAGGAACTCAGAATACCAGTGAGTGTCCTACAATGAATCTTAGCAAAGAGAAATACCTATTGCTGTAGGAGCTCCAGTTGTGCCTTGAAAGTACAATGGAGAAAGGACAGAAGTGAAAAGACAAGTCTATTCTTCTTTCCGTTTAGGAAAGGACTGGCCTTTTCTGACAACTGTCATCTCAGTTTGTGCAGTGTAGCCCTTCATGAGACCTGGAAGGATGCTTGATGGTAAACTGTCTTCAAGAAAGAACAGTTCATTACAAAAAGCTTTAGAATTTGGGCCTCCTTAACAGCCTTTCAGATAAAAGGGACAGACCAGTCTTTCTTATATGATTTAAGTAAGAGTGTGATCACTGAATAGATCTGCAGGATGGCAACAAGGACAGAGATTTATATAAGAGCTTTAAGAACAGAGGTTTATAATTAATTAGTCAGTGGTGAATCGGTGGAGCATTGGGAAGGAGAAGTAAAGGAGAGACCCACAGTGCTGCTTGCAGGTTAGTCTGAAGTGAAAGCTCTTGGGGTGTGGGCCAGACTGACAGAGTTCTGCTAAAAGGAAAGAAAAAGCATTAACCTGTGTTCATGCCTGGATTTAATTCCACAAGACACTGCAGGACCTAAAGCAAACCAATTGGGACCTAAGGTACATCAAGTAACATTTAACCAGTTGTATGTTCTTTTTATGACTTCTGTTTGTGAGGGAGATAAATGCATGTCTTAGGCAATAAAACATTTCCCCTGATTATAGCAAATGGTGTTTCTTTTCCCTCGTGGGATGTAATAGGAATATCAATGTTTTATATCTCATATTAAAAAAGCCCAAGTTTGATAAAAAATGAAACACATTTAGTAGTCTTGTTATCCCAGGTAAGGTAAAGTACCATTATAAAAAGTCATAGGCACAGAACTGTAAGTACAGTGGATTCACTTACTGTGAATCCAACAAAACTTCTGTATACTCCATCCAAAATCCAGATGAGCTTGGAAAGAAAGGCTAGTGGCCAGGCTTTCGTAAAGACCACTAAATCTCTAAGCAAAGCCAGGTGATACCTTTTATCAAAGGTAACAACCATCTCAATAAATGCAGCAAATGGAATTTTCAATTGGGACAGAGTTATGTAAGGGGTGGTGGGGAAGAAAGTGTCTGAGAGAGTGGCAAAACAAGAGAATCAGCTCAGAAAAATAATCCTGGGAAGTGTGTCCAATTTTTCTAACATTTCTAATCACTAATTTCTCCACAGTTGTGTGGGTATCTGTGAAAGTAGAATTTGTTCTCAATAGTGTTTGAATAGTGTGTTAAGCGGATGTTTTATTTCAGGAACGTAAATATGTAAAATAGATATGCCACAATATTTTCTTTGATGTGGAATAATAAAATCAAAATAAAGGGTGATACAAGCTTGCCTTTCCCTTCTGTATAGTGAGCTGCAGTTTTGCATTTAGTTGTATAGTTCTATGGCTTCTGGGGGAAAACTTTCTAAGCCTGCAAAATTTCCAGGAACCTCAGGTCTTTTCCCTTTCTGTTTTGTGACAAAACCAAACTCTCCTAACGTATGCTTCCTGCCTGTCTGGCAGAGACACCTGTGCTAGCACAGCAGAAAACCCCCACTGGCTTGGGAGTTTGCCTTAGAGGAGGAAGTCTCTCCCTCAGGTGGTTTGGAGCAGGGTCCTCACCTCTGGAGTGCCCACCTGCAAGCGCCCTCATCATCAGCCTGCTGTGCTGGCTGTTCTGGACAAGGCCATCCACTGGCAAACTCTTGTGTTAGATGGCAACAACAGAAGCGTGTGCGTGGGATGGGTAACTGCAAAACCTGCTGGGGAACGTGCTTGTGGGAACCTGAGGTGCCCTGTTCCCTTCTGTAATGTGTTTAATTGTGTCTATGCAGTAGGATAATGCCAACAGGATGAACTGAGAGACCAACAAGAGTGTTCTTTTTGTTTCAGGCAAAGGACTTGAAGTTAAATATTTCATCTTAGGTTTTAACAAATGAATGTTTTCAGAAAAAGAAAAAAAGGCAACCCATGAAGAGTTGGCAGTGGGTGCCCTTAAAGATAGTTCTCAGAGTTTTCTTTCTAATACCCTAAAAATATTGTATCTCATTGCAGTAAATAAGAAATTTTCTGTATGCTTCTAGAGGAGCATGTGCTATGTTTGACAAGCTCTGCATATTCCTTAATTTTCCCATTTTGCTACCAGACTAGTTCCTACTACTTCTCAAAACACTGGTCTCCAAATACCTGATTGTATTCTACAGCTATAAGCAGAGGCTTCTTGTATCAAGGCAGCGTTTTCATGGTTCCATACTTCTGGATTGAGGTGTTTACTGCTGTTTGAACTGGGATTTCACTGCAAAATTAGGCAGAATAGTTTTCACAGTTAATTCTTTTGAAACAAGACTTGTTGTAGTGGGCTTGGTATGTTTGGTTGGTTTGGTGTTTTGTTTTTTGGTGGGGATTTTTGGTAGAATGGCTTTTATAGCAGCCAAGACCTATCTGGCATGGAAAAAGTTTTTATAAGTAGCATATTAGTGCAGTATTGAAAGAGAGCATGGCATAGTTTGGTTAGGGACTCTCTGGGATGCAAAGAGCAGAGAGCTGGACTGATTGTAGCCAGCTCAGGTTTGGTATTTCATGATGCTGGTGTCCTTCAGTCCTGCCTTAAGTGGAGTCCACCACGCTGTAACGCCTGCTAATACTTTCTCTGCATTGCTTTTAAAGTATGAAGTACAATATCATTAAAAAAAAAATCGGATGTAATCTATATTTTATGGAATATGTATGAAGTTCAAGGAATAGATTTCAGGCATTGTATATTGTCACTATTTTATGTCATTTCATGTTTCATGTACACTCTGAATTCGGTATATTGTGGTTTTACATTTGTGCTAGTTTACATTAGCTGTAAATGTGACCTCAGAGTGTCTATATAATGTTCTGAAGCTTCTTAATTTGACAATTACCAGGATGTTTCTTGTGCTGCACTGCAATTGAGAATCACAGATCCTACAAGATAAATTTGTGTAGAATTTTGTTTATCTAGATGTTGCAAAACAGTTAGTTTAGCTTATCTCTTGTCATGTTTTCTGCTATGCCAGTTGGAAATTTTTCATTGGTAAAAACTTGTTTATTTTCAAAAGAAGTCTGTCTTCCATGTTTGTGAAAGTGAATAATTGTTTCCTGAAGATTAATCCCACAAATGTTTATATTCAGTAAAGTCACATCTAACCTCTAGTTTCATGGGCTTTTGCCAGTAAAAAATTGAACAACTTACAGAACTTGAAAATCTTGCAGAGAAAGCCACAAGAATAAGTTTTAATATCAAAAGATGATACAGTTATGCAGAAGTATGAAGCCTCTGTTTTTTTAGTAACATTATTAGATGCTTTAAGTTTTGCTCAGCTCCGTCCCCTCCAAATGCTAGAACTGAGCTAAACTAAACATTAGAACATTTTTTAAAATATTGTGTTTTAACATAGATCATATTTTTCAAATTATCTAACCTTCTTGAGAAGTACTAGTCCCTGAAAATGTGACTGTGATAGCCTGCATTCTCAGAGAATACACAATAAATTGGAGGGTAAATGTATTTTACTAACCATAGCTTGCATTGCTCCTAAATTAAAGACCTCTTTTTATATTTTAAAAGATAACCCTGTGTGTTAGCATTTTTGAATGTTTAAATATTCGTGCAAGTTTGGGTGACAAAACCCAGCCCTTTTAGCCCTATTAATTTCTTACACTGAGTTTGAAAATCCTTCGTAAAATATTTACAGAATAAAAGGGATGTTAATAGCGTTATATGGTTACCAAACCTCCAAAATTCCCCAGGATTGCTTAGACTCTGAAACTCTGCCTTCACACTGTGCATGTAGTATGTATAAATGCCAAAACAATGCAGAAGACTACGTATGACATAGTAGCAATGCCACAGCTACGGCAATAAAGTCATATCAACGGCTTGGAGCTTTGTNTTTGCGGTACCTTTGCAGTCACATCAGAGTCACAACAGATAATAGTCAATCTGGAGTTGCAGCACACCACAGATGATTCACGTTCATAATGCGCCGCAGTCACCTATTAGGACCATCATAGACATACTAGAGTATCATTACTTAACCTCTAGTAAAATTTTAGTTGCATCATGTAGTATACATGTCAGTCCTATGTATTAGAAGATTTTACTCAAATTTCCTTGGTTTTGTTCCTCTGTAAATAGAGTCCAAACACCAGGTAGGAATATCTTTTTATATAAATCTGTTGCATTACATGTCGGTTCTGGTTTTGTTTACAGAAGAGACATTTCTATTTCAAGAAGTTTACAGAATACTACAGTGATTTTTTTTTTCCTCCTCGTATCCGTTTAGATATTTTTTTTGTTTAAAAGAAAAAAAAATCTCACTGCAAAATGTGTTATCAGAAATTACGTATCTTATTATAATCATTGGTTTTGAAAGCCTGAGGTATAAGATTTACATTTTGCAATTTTATTCAGAAATGAGAACTACCAGTGTTGTATCTAAACATTTTGCATATTTATTAAAAATTAAAATATACATTTTTTTTTCTTAATGATCTTTTAAAACATTTATCATTGGAAAATGCCCACCAGAATGTCGTTCTGTGTTTTAATGGCAGTTAAGTTTCATTGGCTACAAGTTCTGGAATATCAGTATAACTAATATTTGAACCACACTCATGCAATGTAATTTAGGATTGCATCATCCATTTCTTCTCAAGTGCTTGAAGGGGTGAAATAGCTCTACACAAGATGTGTACGATGTACCCTGCCTTGCAGTGTGTTGTCTGTTACAGGATACGTGCTGCCTGTGGATCAAGCAGCAACTGTGTTTCTTCCATCTGTTTTAGGATTTCTTTTTGCTTTGTGATGATTTTATTTGATTCTGCGGCTGAAATTTCGGGAATTCAAATGTTTGTTCGGAAATAAGGATAGAACTGGATTTTTGTGTTTTTCAGTGTAAGTGGTGCTCAGAAACTTGTGCACGTGGAGCAAGGCATACAGATTCAGAGCTAGAAGTGCATTGAAATATGGTACTAAGGAGTTGATAAAAAGAGATGAAAAGACTACTTTTTCTGTGTTCTAATTTATATTGAAAGCTTGACACTCGTAAGCTAAAGCTGCAATTGTACAATACATGATAACGTATGACCCATCAGAGTTCCAGCAGGTGCAGCACCAACTCCTGGGGCCACCTGTGTTAAGCATCAGCTCTGCCTTATCCTCTCTGTGAACCGGCAACATTCTTTTGGCTTTGGTTTTTTTTTCTTTTTACTGGATAAAACTCAATTTCCCTGGCAAAGTCACATACAGTTGAAAAAAACAATAGCTTTTGTATAAGGTTTTGAAATCTTCCTAAAAATGTAAACCAGAACTGCATGTCTGTTAGAGCACCACAGGACAGGATAAAAAATTCCTAGAGAAAGGTCATCCTTCTTTACTAAATTACACAGATCTTGGAAGATGTTTTGTAGAAGCCAGTTGTATTGTGTGGAACCCCATTTGTGGTGTCACTCTTTAAATCCGGTAGGATTTTCCATGAAGTTTGTTGTTCAGTGCAAAGAGCCCAGTTGTTGTTCGCCCCGAGTGCGAGGGTTGCTCTCGCCCCACGCTCTGTTCCCCCGTTAATGACTGGGTTTTCACGTCTCTTGCATCTGTCCCAAGGGAGGAGCTCGTGGGAACGAGGGGGCAGGTCATTCTCAGCGACAGGCTCCTGGCTCGGGATCTCGATCCTGCCAGAAATCTGTCTGAGCCTGAATCTGGCAAAGTTTAGGAAGCAGTGTTAAATGCACCTCTTTGTTCAAGGCTTCCACTAACGGCAAGCACAGGAATTTCACTTGGCAATCGGTATCCTGGCTACCCTTTTCAGGGTACTTCTATAGCTGCTTCAATAGCTAGGAGAGGCATGGAGCACTTTTTTTGTGGTGATTTAGATTAGAGGTATATTATGTAAAATGCATCCAGGTACTGTGATAATTTTCCTTGATGATTTAAATATATATATGATACCGGTTGACTGGTTTCTGATTTTAATTCAAAAAGAGACCCTTTAGTTTGTGTAATTTTAGAAAAGTATTAAGCCTGAAAAACATGTAGAGGAGTAAGGTCTGTGTGTAGGAACAGTTTACAGATTTTTTACCATGGTGTGTTTTCCTTTATTACTTTGGATAAGTGCTACAACTCCAAAGTAAGGAGAGAGTAAACATTTTTGAAAACAAAAGTTATTGTTTAGCCTTAGGAACAAATGTGAGAATTGGGCATTTCATGATGATTCTCCTTTATTTTCCTTCATAGAATATGCTCTGGATTTAGATGCTGACTTCCATAGTCAAAATGTGTAAAAGTTTCTGCACAGGACAGATTTTCTTATGGGTAAAAGAACAGTAGTGTTTTGATACTGAACAAGAGCTGTGAGGGTGCCAGAGCCCGCCTTGGGCATTAGCTAATTCCATTGCCAGAAGGACTGCTGGTTTAGCCCTTTTCAGAAATGAGCTGATGCCTATCTCAGCAGGCAGAAGAGCATTGCCTACAATGCATGAGTGTATTAAAACAGGCCTGTGTGGTGGAGCGTTGGCATATGTCTTTTTCAAATTCTGATTCAATTTGTCAAGTATATTACTATTTACTTGTATTTCACAACTGCTGGGCACTGCTATCCACACAGGTAGACAGTGCTTTCATCTAAAATGCTGCTGCTGAAGTTAATGCAAGAGTTCCTTTTGCATATTCTTGTTGCGTGCTTACTATGTTTTCACTTAGGTGTGTTAAAAGGTATCTATGCGTAAGCAGCATTTGCCCATTGTTCTGCATGTGTGTTTGTCAGGATAAGACCCTCTGACTAAACAACATCAGAACTGAGGATAATACCTGAGTTTGTATTTATGGCTAGATACAAGTCCCACCGTTCCCCGTTCCCCAGCGTGTCTATCCAATAACAACTGGATGATTCCTTACAGCTCTTGTGGCAGAACAAGATCCTGAAGAGAGATATGGAGAGAGGAAGAAGGAGGAGGGACAAGTAGAGCGACTTTAATATTGCTACTGTGGGTTGAGAGAAAATGCCACAGATAGTGCTGTAAGACAGAGGCCAGACAAATATAAGAAGGGTTTAAAATGTTCGTGATGCTGAAGAGGACCTGCTTGAATTTTGCTATAGTGATAAAGGAAAAGGCAAGTAGGAAGGAATGTGTCTGGGTGGCAGGAACGTTACATGCCTGAAGTGACAGTTGAGTGGCTGAGTTAGTGGTTGGATCACTGAGGGTGTGTGGAACCAACCTAACTTAAACTGGAGAGCTTTTGCATATGTGTCAAGTCCTCAGGAGGATTGCAGCACAATTGTTCAGAATCAAGTATCTTTAGATGTCTTTAATCTTGAAACATTCACCCACCAAGACACAAATGATGAAATCACAATTGCTCACTGTACTTACATCTATTTTTAAAGAACATTTTCTCCCATCTCCTATTGCTTTTTCAGCAGCTTTTTGTGAACACTACCTTACCCATACAGAATAGGGTGCAAAGTCTCTGCCAAGATTTTTAGACCGTGGACACATGTTTGGTACTTTGGGATCACGTCTTCCTGTGTGAGTGTGATCTTTCATTCTCCAGTCACCAGGAGGTAGGAATCAGATTGGGTGACTTTTAATTCTAGGAGGCAAAAGCTTCATAAGAGCCTGATGAGAACTGTAGAACACTTGGCTGGGATGGCATTGTCCCCTCCACAAGATGGCTCACCAAAATGCCGGTCTGGTCCTTGTTGGGGAAAGGGGCGGGGGGAGAGAGAGAGGGAGAGAGACTTGAAGTTATATTGTCAACGTGTTTACCTACTTGAGTTAGCAAAATGTTATGACAGTGATGTTCCTAAATAGCAATACTTCTATTTCACTCATTTCAAAGAACTTGGAGCGTTTCTTCTTTTTAATTCATCGGTACCTATTTTTAGGTTGCCTTTTTTACTAATTCTTACACTGACTAACAATGCTAACAAAGCTTTTTACATAAAGCAGGCTGTCTTACAAATTGATTTTTTTTCTTCTGAATTATACATTTTAATTAGTAATAAGTGTTATGAATGAAGATAATTGAAACATTTCATCACTACATACTTAATCCTTAGATTTAAGATGGACCCTGGGGAAAGAGCTTGCATCTAGACCTAATGGCATAAGCGCATCCTTGCTTTAATTTGTCAGGAAACAATTTCATAATTTCTATTTTAGGGAGTCGTCAGTTATACACACATTTAGAAACCTTTTAATTTGACCAAAGTTTGTATGTATGACAATGCAATTGTCTTGTTGCATACGTTCCCATCCTGTTAAATTTCATATCATTTCTCTAGGATCTCAGTCTAAAGGATTTTTCTCTTATCATTCTTCGGGCTTAATTTAGCTTTGGAAAATCAAGCTCTGTGCTCTTTTTGTTTCATACCCTGTCATTTAGAATCAGACAACAATAATTCTGGAATCCGAATGTGCTTGCTGTTATCTGGCTGATTTTGATGGATTGTCATGCGTCGGTTTGACTTTGCAGGGGTTGAATATAGCATTAAAATGTTTTGAGCAGTTAACTGAACAAACATGCCATGGAAACTAGAGAGAAAGGTCACTGGCACAGTGTTTGGCGAACAAAGCTTCACAGGGTTGTTTTTGTGTTTTGTTTTTTTTTGTTTTTTAACTTGAGAAAAGATTTGAAATAGTGTATCGTAACATAGTTTGCAGATCACTGAATTATGTACTGTACACATGGTTAACGATTTATGGGGCCATAAGTTATTTAATCGGGTAATGCATATACTTTGTACGACAAGCAAGCAGATGAAAACTCTGAATGGAAGAAATTGTTCATCGTCTGAATGACACACGTTATATGCTGTATTATCAGAAAATAATATGACTTTTTCCAGCCAAAAGTTGTCCTTTCCAGTGGCCATTGTCTCATCTGAAAACATCAATTAAGCAAAAATGTGTAATAAATAGTGCCTTTCATTTGGGGTGTGTTAAACAAGTGCAACGCGAAATAGAGTGATCTCAGATCTCTGGCGTTAGGCTCTTGTGTTGTCATTGTTGCAAATTTTGTTGCTTGCAGAAAGGACACAGCCTGCAACAAGGCACTTGGTTTTAATACCTGCTGGAACTGAAATGTGTTCTTGCTGTAGAAGAGATTTTAATCCTAATGAGTGGGAGGTGGTAGATAGCTGTAATGATGTGTTGCAGTATAGGATATAAAGGGTAAGGATAACCAAGGAAAAGCATTGTACTGTTCACAAGAGAGATGGCTTTTTCACGGTGTTGGCACAGCACTTAGCACGCTGGGGCTCTTATTCTGGATTGAGATTTGTTACTTACATAAAAACGAAAGGAAAAGAAAAGGAAGAAAGAGAGTGACAAGCATGATGAGGTAGGAAAATAAAGGAACCGATTAGAGGGGAACAGAGGTAAGGTGTAGATGGGGGAAGCAAAGCAAGTCTCAGAAAAGAGATGTGATGTGAGGAAGAACTTTGATCTTGGTGGGGAAAAGCGTTAATCTTCAAAACTGTGTGGGATAGAAAGTGGGAAGTGGAAAGGGAAGATCAGCTCTGACCCTGCTACAAAAGGCCCTGTTTTTTGACATGAGAGTGGTGGACATGAAGGATCAGGGTCTTGTCCCACTTATTACATCTCAGTGTCCATCCCAGCAACTAGAGCCTCAGATCAGAGAGGATGACAAGGTGTCCTTTAAGAATAAAAGCAGGGGCATTGTGTCAAAGAAGGTGTCCGCAAAGGAAATAAAGCACTGTCACAGGCTTGGACGCTTCTGTGTACCCTAGAAGAGTACTCTTGTGGGCCCTTGAGGGCTGATCACACTCAAGAGCCATAGATATAACTAGGCACTCAGCCCTCTGTAAACTGAGACAGTCTGAATGACATGTTCTAGATGTGAGTAGTGTAGCCAGAGCATCACCAAACACTTGTGCTCATCTCGAAGGCTAGAAAGCTGCATTGAAGTGACTGACTGTCACATACAGCATTGATGATACGCCTCTTCTTCAGATATGTATTCTTTTCCTCTACTCAAAGCCCGAGGACAGTGCACAGTTTTCTCCAGCGTTGCTGCTCAAAGCAGCCTGGGGAGCAGGGTGCCCTGCCGGGTAAGCAGAAGATGTGATCGAGCAATGGAGACAAGCGTGGAGCCTTCTCCATGCCGCAGTGTCTCTCCATGCTCAGTGGAGCTGCCCATGCTCTGCTGTGCTACCCATACCTTTCTGTAAGCAGCTCTCGCTCACAACGATCTGAAAGGATCAGATTTTTCTCTGAAAGCTGGAACGCTCTCTGGGAAGCCAGGGAAGTGCCCAACCTGTCAGAATGGCATTGCTGCGTGTGTACTTCTGGAACGGCTAGACTCTTTATATTCTACATAGTGTTTGGATTTATCTTTTTTTTTAAACTCCTGAGAAAGCATCCAGCTTTGAATTTTTCCCTGTATATAAAGATGCACAAGTCTTTCTTCATTCATATTTCCAGCATCTGACTTCAACAAAAATCCCTAAGGTTCTCCAGTTTCAAATTGTACTTTTGTGAATAATGGTGACTCAAATATTCCAAAGCAATTTTAAGTTCTCCAAATCCCTCAAAATACTGCAGCTAGGTCCATGCAACTAGCTTCAGAAAGCCACGTGAAAATGCAAATGTTTGCTTTCTCAACCAGAACTGAAAAATACCAAGCATTTCTAAAGGAGAAACAGAACAGTATGTTCTACTTGCCTTATGTATTTTATAAAAAATGCATATATAAAAAAAATGAATATAAATTCTTTTAGGAGCAATTGTTTCATAAAAGAAACATGAGTTTGCTTTGGCAAAGATGCCTATGATTTATGGTTCATTCTGTAAACTTGGCCAAACAATTTCCTTCTCCTTTATGATTGGAGAGCAGAGCTGTCGGGGGCAGGGAGTTACAGGATGGCATCTGTTCTTAGAGCAACAGGATTATGTTTATTCATGATTAGTTTATGCAGAAAATGCATCAAAGAGTTTATTTGAATTTTTGATAAATTTGCCTTGTAGAAAAGAAATATTTTTCTTAATTGGACCTTGTAGGAAAAATCCTGGTAATGGCAAATGCAAATGAGAAATAATCTGAATTTAAAGGGCTTTTTTTTCCAGAACCACTAGTGCTCAAAGTAGGGTAAGACCACTCTCTTTGCGCTTTTTAATAAAATTGTGGGCTTTTCTTCTCCCCTTTAATTCCATATGCATATTCCATGGTAGTACAGTAGTGGTTTAACATGTAGCTTCATCATTTATCGTTACTGAAAAGAGGAGATAAGTTTATCAGTATAGTGCTCAGTAGCCTTCTTTCCCTATGTGCTTTTTAGTGTTGAATGAGGTTTTAGAAAGCGCCACCAACCATGCCAGTTTTCCCATATTTTTGACTCTATGTAAATTTTTGCAGAGAGGTAGGGAGAGCACATGAAAGATTGACACTGGTATCTCCTGAAATGTTCCCTGGTTTTTTTAAGCAGCTTGATTTTTTCCCTATAGCATTGCCAAAAACCTAACAGATGATGTTTTCAGGATCAGAGACAGGAGATTGAAATGTTGCTAATGTCTGTAGCACTTAAGTCATAGAATTCTCTAAAGAAATGTGCCATGATTGATCTGATTAATCTTTTAGATGGGTGGCAAGAGAGAAAGAAACTTCTTCACCACACTAAATTTTTATATTTATATAACGGCTTTTTAGACACTGAGTTTAGGCGTCCTTGTAATATTCTGATGTGGTTGACTTGTACTCGGCAATTTCAGTTGAACTGAGTACTCTTCCTTTCTGCCACAGTTTTCTACATCGGCCTGGCTGTAATAGAAAAGTTTTTTACAATTCTCTCCCGTGAGCAAAGTCCTGTAGGATCCTTTGGGAAATGTAAAGCAATGCGGCAGACAGTCATGCTGTAACTGCATGGAAGCTGTCCACTTGCTGCAAGGAGGTTCTCAGCCTTTACTCAAAATGAGAGTTCATTGCCAAAACGCTTCAGGTTATATCTCATAATTCTCAAGATTAACTGTAATTGTGGATGAACACGGACACTGTAGCTGAGCTGGGGAAGCTCTCATTTAACTGGCAGTTACCCCTTCTGTCATGATCTGCAGCAGACTTGCTGATCAGCCTTCATTCAGTCTAACGAAGCTAGAAGATCTGGTGCTTGTGCTGAAGGATTCCAGTCCTTCCGTAGCTTATCTCACTACTGTACGGAGGCAGGAAAGCAGGTACATTTCATTTTGGTTCCACCAGCCGCAACACAATCGTTACAGAAATTCTAGTCTGTTTTTGCAACTCAGATGAGCAATTACCTCGTGGGTATCTCATGCGGAAGTGGGTCTTTCCAGCCCTATCTTTCTGCTTCAAAAGGTTCAGTACTTGATAAGTGGAGCTAAAGATGTTTTCCTTTTCATATAAGTTCTTGTAAGTTCTCAGTCTCTCTGGGTGAATGTCAGAGCACAATATTAAAGTGTATATGCAGATACACATGCACACAATTGTTTATTTCTTTAGCAAGACCATGAAGCTTCAGCAAGGATGTCAAAAAGCCAATATAATGCACTGCAACCAAGGAGCAGAACTGGTCAGACACTACAATAATATAGTTTTATTTTGGAAGGAAACAGACTTAAAAAAAAAA
>RSEF01000005.1:11363466-11402987 GCA_003993805.1 Himantopus leucocephalus
AAAAGAAGCATCTTTCAGGTATACCTGTTCATGGATCTCTGGACAAAGTGCAGGTGCTGTGGCTGAGGACAGGGCCTCCAAACTCTCTCCTCCTGTCTCTCCTCTTTTCCATGCTTCCTTCCTCGGGCATTGGGAGGCCACAGCCTGATCTAAAGTGAGTGGAAGGCAATCATTGAATAATGCTGAGGTTCAGAGGAGTACTGGGCTCTGTCCCACCTTCTTGCTGCCTTTACTGGTTCTGTCTACTGAAAGGGAATGCAGCAGGAGATTTTTGGCAGTGGTGACATTGTAATTGAGGCTGTGCTGTCTGGGGCCACATTGTCAGAGTTACGGTGTGTGTGATTTGTAAACAGTGAATTGGCAGGAGAAATGAAAACTGTGAAACTTTGCAGTGGTTGGCTGCGTACCGCTGTTTCAACAAATGTCCCATTTTGAAGGATGACGTTGGGCTGTCTTCATTACAGTTCATGCAGTATTTCTGTCAACGCACATAGTGTGCAGCTCATAGAAAGGGAGATGCCGTATTGCTGTGGGAAATGTGTATAATGGCTATATAAATTGAATTTGTATGGGAACCCAAAAACTCTATTCATTTTTACATTTATTGTTATTTTTTCTTTCCCTGAACCAAACTCATGTTGTTTGGGGCTGTGTCACAACAGATAGCAGCGTCCTTTGGGCGCCTCAATGTCATGTGCAAGTAATAAGGACATTGTCACTGTCATCAGGGATTGATAATTCAATACCTTTCAACTTGGCTGGGCAGGTAAGGTGCAGGAATTTTTAAACTGTGTACTTCCATCACAGAGCTGATTTGGGCTGGTTATGGTAACACTCTTCATAAGTAAATGCCTGCTTTTAAAATCACTTGTATTCACGTAGGAACCGTTTGCTTCTTGTTTTGGAAAAAAAAAAGTATTCATCTAGATAATCAGGAAAGGATGGTAGAAAATTAGGACAAGAGGAAGTGGCCTCAAGTTATGCCAGGGGAAGTTTAGATTGGATATTAGGAAAAATTTCTTCACAGAATGGGTTATCAAGCATTGGAACAGGCTGCGCAGGAAAGTGGTGGAATCGCCATCCCTGGATGTGTTTAAAAGACAGGTAGACGTGGTGCTTAAGAACATGGTTTAGTGGTGGTTTTGGCAGAGTTAGGTTGATGGTTGGACTTGATGATCTTCAAGGTCCCTTCCAACCTAGACAATTCTGTGATTCTGTGATTCTAAAATATAAATACTTCAGACTATTAATCAGTGCTCATACTAAAAGCAGTAACATACATTTTTTTGGAGTATGTGCCACGGGAATTGGCCACCCAAGACAGACTGGATAAGTGCAGTTGGCCTCTCATGCTTTGCATTCTCTGAAGCAGACTGCAAATGCAGGAGTTGAGGCATGTGTTGTTTGCAGCTGTACCTGCTGGTGCCTGAGTCATAGAAAAGAAGGAGAGCGTGCCTATAGAGAAGCAGAGGGCAGTTGTATGTATGGCCCGGAGGAAGCAGAGGTACAGAGCTGTTTTGGAGCTCTTGAACTGCTGAGCAGGATGCGCCTGTTCTTGTATCTGTGATATTCAGGGAGCCAGATCTGTCATAAATTTTACTTTAAAAAGCAAGTTTGCGCTGAACAATGTCTGTTAGCATGAGCTTCTCTTCCTAACAGCAACTAACTAGTAAGACCTTAAATACCGTTTGACTGAATCAAGAGAAACAGCATATAATTAAAGACAAATAGGTCTAGAAAGTCCAACTTGCAGGTTATGTGGCTGAGACAAGGCACATCGTGAGAGCTTCATAGGAAAATAAACTTAGCATGTGAGCTTTCCAAGATTTCATTCAAATAAAAAATAGGGTTCTTTTAAATATCACTTATTTATAGGAAAAACATGTTGATTTGTAGAATTCTTATTTTCTACTCAGATTTATAGTCCCTTCTCTTTTACTCTTTGTTCAGACTATCCATGCAAAATCTGAGATATTACATATTACGCTACAGATACTGGAAATTCCTTTATTTATTTTTCAAGTCCATACCCAACACTTGGTCCTTTTCAAGTTATAGCTGTGCTCCTTGGTATAGCTTTCAAAAATCTAACCAACCATGAGGTGGAAAGTGCGTTACATGAAGTTACCCTCTCATGCACCCCCCCGCTTTCTACTAGCTACCCATTTCACAAACAGGTATTTAAACCTGGCTTGGCACAATATCATTATTCTGCAGCAGGTGTCGATTGGGAGTTTTTTATATTTCAGGATCCCTTGACCTTTCTTCTGGGCACACGTACAGTGTGTTAATGATGAACAATGTCCACACATCAGCACTAATTCAAACTTGAGCTCTTCCAGAGTTTGAAATATGCATGGATAAAGTCTGTGCAGATGGTCCTGAATTTTAATATATAAAAGTCACAGTAAAACAAAGTTAACTTTCTAAATTCTGCAATAAATCACAAAAAGCTGAATATGATCCTCTGGATATCTTAATTAGATGAATTTCTTTCACTTAATCAGACATTCAAAGTCAAAGGGACACAAGAAACTGCCTTTCTTAGACACTAAGGCCTGAATAATGTCTAAGTGGTCAGAAGCGTTGATCAAATTACTTGCTGTCACTCATGTTTATATTTGATTGTATTCTTTTCTGAATTATAACTTGTACATCACTGTTTCCTTTTTTTTTTTAATCAGTCACAATCAAGAGTATTCCCAACAGCATTATTTCTGGGTTTCTTGCTGCCGTGCAAGGATTTGGTGTCATGTACATCTACACACAACTTAAGGAATGGTTAGGTGGCAAGCTGAACTTCAAAGAAGGGAAATAGCAGAATCAAGATTATCCGCATAACCCACTTTCATAGGCATCTCTGATAGGAAGCACTGGTAGCAGTAAAAAGGGCAGAGATGAGGACGTGGGGTGTCCTCTGGGCTCAGAGGGGTGCACTGCACCCACTGCGTGTCATTCAGAGCTCAGGCCCATGGGTGCCCGAGCTTGCACAGAGCACATGGAGACATTCAGACTTGAGCAACCAGACTCTCAAGGACTCCTGTTTAGCACATGCAGATGCCAATTTTAAGAAACTTCACATATGGCTAAATTAAGATGATTTTTTAATGAGGAAATTAATAAATGTCTGTCCGCTTCAGGGTTATCTCTATGCTGAATTCCCATGTTTCTTCTCTAAATCTTCAAAATGTTCCATTTTGTTTTAAAAAAGTGGTTTGTGCTGGCAATCTCTCCAGATTTTTCTAACTTTATTGAAAACAGCTGTGACATTTTTGCTGAAGTGGGATGTCTTTGGTTTTGTGTGGGTTTTTTGAATTATTTTTTTTTAAATTAAGCCAGAGGTAGAGCTGGAGCACGGAAACATCAGTTGCAGCTATAAACAAAGTTTTTAGAGAAGAGGGGAGGGAGAGAGAGCCAGAGAGCAAGGACTTACAATGGGGAAGTGTTAGGCAGGATTGACTCTAGGTGTCACTGTGAGCTGTGCCTATAATTCTGCAGCTCCATTTCCACTTTTATTCAGTGACCCCCAATTCGCAGCCTTCTTCCTCTTCTCTGTTTCCCCCCATCTCTTTATCTCTCTCTGACTCTCTCTCTAACACACACACGTGCATGCAGAGAAGCATATGACAAATAATAGCTGGAAGCAAGGAAATTACTGTGACCATTAGAGAACATGGTATTGATATAAGTTAATAGATACTTAATAAAAATGCTGGTTAACTAAATAGTTATGATGTGTGATAGCTTGCTTATATGAAGCCCTGGAAAGCAAATGATTAAAAAAAATTAGCTGAGCTTTGTTTTGTCCATTTGTATATGGCTACAGGTAAGAGCAGAAAGCAAAAATCAGCAGACAAGATACTCTTCCAGTCTGGCTGATCTGGATTAGCAGTGGCAGGGNCTAGTTGCAGGGCTATGTCATTTTAGGGATTACAGGCTTGATTGCAGGCATGAGGAGTCCTGGCAAACTTTGAAACTGTACCCACCTGAATAGATACCTGTGANTAGCAGTGGCAGGGCTATGTCATTTTTAGGGATTACAGGCTTGATTGCAGGCACGAGGAGTTCTGGCAAACTTTGAAACTGTACCCACCTGAATAGATACCTGTGAAAGCAGCCTCCATCTCTCAATGTTTTGTCTTCACTNAAAGCAGCCTCCATCTCTTAATGTTTTGTCTTCACTAATATTAACTTCCCAATTTATAATTTAGAATGGTTTCCTATAAGATCCTCTTAGAGAATGCTAACTAATGACATACAGCAACAGCATTAAACACTTTAGTGCCTCAGGGTAACAAACTACAATGCATCCTGCGAAGCAGCACTTAAAGGCTGTATGAACGTATTCTGTCACCTTGCAATCTTTTGCAGCGTAGCCCTGGGAACGTGCAGGGAGATAACATGCAGCAGAATAGAACAAAGTCTGCTGGAGTCACATTCTCCTTAACGTGATGAATTATCAAGATGCCATACATTTCCTGGTTAGGTCCCAGACACATGAACTTTTGTAAATGAGCAAATTTAAATGCCTTCTTATCACACATAGGTAGAATGCTGTTTTCATGGTGTTACTAAAAGTCTGATGTTACTTTTAAGTGACTTTGTGCAGTGATCAGTACTTCAGCCCTAATTAGTAAAAGTAGTAAGATCCTTAGATTTAAATCATAAACAGAAAAATAGGTCACCTAATATTTTAGTTAACCCCCCTGCCAACCCTAAATTATTCCTTGCTGTATATATTCTAACTTTTTTCCTGTATCACTTTAAATTTCCTAAGCAGCAGCTTCCATGACTTCATGCTTTTTTCTTTTAAGTTTGCTTTTTTTACTGGAATTTAGTAGGATTCTTCTGAAGGACAAGGACAATTTTTAAAGCCGCTTTGTAGAACTCTATTTCGTTTTTGATTTGGGCTCCTCTGACAGTGCTGAATCTCGAATTTTTGTGGCATCCTGTGGGAAAGGTAAAGCAATCTGCAAAGTAAAAATTCTCCTGGCAAATCTTGCTTGTTGCTAGATGCAACTTCTAAACCATCTCTCCTTGGTTTTCATCCTTGCCTGATGGCTGCATCGTGTACTGTACGTTCAATATGGTGATGACTCCGAGATGCACCCTGTCACTAATCTAGTCACTCATGGCTGCTGTGATTATCCACTGTCTCTGTCAAATTACTCTTGGACAATGTCATCAGTGTAGTCTCACCTCTGAATGGAACAGCCTTTTTTTCTTTTTTTTTTTTTTTTAATCGGGATTAAGCAGTCAGATCTGATGACACTTCACACAAGTATAGTTGTTTGAAAACATACTGTCCTTTCAATCACAGTAAGTGACAGTGTGCACAGTGTGCACTCCACCGATGCCACAGCTGCCTTTGATGCCTGCTCTGACATGCTTTAAGATAAATAGTTCAGAGAAAAATTCTTTACACTAGCAAACCACTTTTGCCAAATGCTTAGCTCTATATAGTTGTGTCCGTTCCCCGCTCCCCCCCCCTTTTTTTTCTTTTAAAAGGAAAATATAACATGGATTAAATTGGGGGACAGTTGAGTAGCTGTTTCCTAGGATGAATATTTTTTTTTACTGGGGACAGGCTTAAATTTCTGTATATTTAGAGCAAAGGAGTGGGTGTGAGGAAATATGTCTAAGCTCCCTGCTCCCATCTCTATGCCCAGTTTCTCTCTCATGGATATTATAGAGTCTTGAGTGGGAGTTTGGGATTTTTCAGTATGTGGGAGACAGCTACTGGCAAAAGAAACCTGTGGAGTTGAGTAAACCACATGATTGCATCTCTCTAATTTCTTCTCTCGCGCTGTCCTTTGGGTGATGAGACGGGAGAGATGAGCCTTACGAACTGTACAACAGGGAAGAAATGGCAGCACTTGGCTGTAGTGAAGCCTTGTAGGGGGTTTCCTTTGACCGTGGCATCTCCCCTGACAGCTGAGGCACTGCAGGGTCCAGCTGCGGTGTCCCAGCGGCAGGAGGCAGGTAGGGAGCAGGGGTAGAGCACCAGGAAGCAGTGGGGATCACCCAGGTTATGGTGTAGACCAGTCAGGGGGTTAGGAGGGACTTGAGGGACCAGTGGTGTGTGTCTCATCATGTGTGAGGAAGGACTTCTCTGGGGAGCCACAGCATGCAAGGCATTGTGTGGGGATCTAGAGGAGAAACATCGGTTTAAGCCAGCTTTTCATCATCACAGATTCATACATGGTCCCAAGTCACAGCAGGTTCTTACACACTGCCTGTGTCGTGTGGTAAGAAGGCCTGAGGTCACTCCTGCTCCACCACTGGTCTGTGTGGTCATTGTACAAGAGATTGCAGGGAGACCAGAGCGCAGCCTGTGCTGACTTGGGGCAGGTGCCAAAGGCTGGGGCAATGTTTGCTCTGGCTGGACTGAACGCTCACTGCCAGGCTGGGGGACAGAGGAGAGATACCTGCCAAGAGCTGCAAGTCCTAAAGTTCCAGGAAAGCGCTATCGTGTTGTAGAAGGGATGTAAAGGTGTGGAAGATACTCTCTGCAAGTCTGGTGAAGAGTTGTGTGGCTTTCGTAGCACATATTTGCTCTTGCAGCAGAGTTTAGGGATGAGGAATGTTTCCAGCAGGGGAAATGGAGAGGAAGAATCTTACTGGAAAATGTTCTTAATCATAGCAGAAATTTTCAGTAAGTGTTTTTTTTCTATTTTTTTTTTTCTGTAACATTTTCTGGTGCTGAGTGCAAGTAATGCTGCATTTAAATTCTCTTCATCTCAGATGATTCACTGAAGGTCAGGTCTCTTGAAGTAATATTTTCTTTCTTATCTGCACCTAATCAATCATGTCATATATAAAAAGTCCAAGCAGTTGTATTGGTGCTTTAGTACAATGTAACAATATTAGACCAATCAAAATAAACTAATCACATATTGGAAATTATTTTAAAGTGATACTGCGAAAAAAAAAATACACACAAGCTACCAAATCACACAGATAAAATAATGCTCATCAGTCATTACAACGGAGGTAGTTGCAGGGTTTTTTCTTCTTGTAGGATATTTAACTGGCTGGCTTCTAATATTTCTTTTAATGTTTGCTTTTGCCTGGCAGGAATGTGATAAAATTATGCAAAGCTATGATTCACATAGAACAAACACAGATTGCAAACTATATAATGTTATCCCGGCCTGCTGTTTATAAAGCAATGAATATGCCTGCTAACTCTGTATGCTGATGATTTTTTGCAGCCAGGTTTATATCTGGATGAATGACCTTTACTTTTTCTAATTATTATTTTACACAAGCAAATAATTTACCTTTATAATCATAAGCAATCATCAAGAAAGACCCTTGGCAGGTGCTGGCGTATTGTACTGTACATATCATTCAGTAAATAACCTTTTTCTGGTTCGGGTATGGTTTCTAGGCCTTAGATGTTGCTCTGCACAGAAATAATGTGAATTTAAACTTGAATCAAGGAAAATTATCTCAATTGTTTATATATGAGTTTGCAGAAAATCACAGGCTGTCCTAGTTGCCGATACAGGTCTGTTGGGTAAATGGCCTAATGGTTCTGATGCAGCCTCTACTCAAGAATGACTGAAAAAATCAGACTCTTCTCACCAGAGCAAACAGTTGTCAGCCTTACGCAGAGTCTTAGGACTTGGAGAAAATCTGATAGTTTCTCAGTCAATGTGCCCAGAAGGGCATTGTAACCAAGTGGCCAGTTTGCTCAGCCATAACCAGTTAAGCAGAAGCATGTGAAAAGGCTTGCTCAGATTCTTCACTATTTGAGTCTTTCTGAGTGTCTGAAGGGTCAGACTCTGTTTTAAAGTATTTACAATAGAATGGCAGTGACTGAATTGCTGACAGCATAGCATGCAACCTTGCTCAAGAAGTGTAGCGTTAGGCTAGAGACAACATGGGGTAGTTCAGAGACACCTGAGCTGTTTCAGCAATAACATGGAACTTTCATGCTTCAGCTCTTTCTGATACAGCTGCTTGTTTCACAAACAGGTGTCTAAAACTGCTGTGAAAGTCACTTCAGCTGCAGACTGAGCAAAAGTCTACTGACTTTTCATGTAATAGTATAGTTTCAAGTAATAATGTACACATTACTGTCACTTGGGAATTGCAACTTGGGAGCCCCTGATCTTTGGAAATGAGAAGGGACCCGTGCTTCGGGGGAGCTGGGAAAGAAACCTGCCGGAGGGTGCCCTTTGTTTCATTGTGTTTTCCTTTTCTGACCAGCTGTACAGTTGCTAAAAACTGCTACCAGAGTGGCTAATTCTGCCATCTGTGTTACAGGATTTTTACCATTTCTTTTCCATCTCGGGAACAAATTAATTGTTTTTCCCAGTGAACACATAGAAGTGCCACAAACCCCATTCTTTCTGCAGAATCCGCTGCTGCTCCTCTGCATTTCTGCATAAGAGTGAATATAATAGCCATGCGACATGTTGACAAGAGTAATTATACCCAGAAGGGTTGGTAATTTAGGTTGGGTAGCAGGTGGTATCATTTCCTGGTTAGTCTGTACCCTAACTCGTTATTATCCATGGCCATCAGCAGCTAGAGTGACACCTATAGAGGAGACCTTGGAGCTCGCAGCAGGAGCCAGAGTTGTTCCATTTGACTGTAGATCGAAGGAATTCCTACCGTCTTTCATACTGTGTGTAACATAAGCTTTGATAACATAGTAGGCAAGGCAAGGCATGACTCATGTCATTAACTTTCCCCTCTTGTACGTGACTTTTTAACAGGTTATGCTTGACAGAGAATGTGTTGCTACTTACATTCGACCACCATCATTATGCCACTGACTCAGTCATATATAGCATGCCATCTAAATAACTACTGTCCCTAAGGAAATACTTTTTACCACAATATTTCTTTGGTTTGGCGAGTTACTTCATTGCTTGTTTCTGAGATGAGCACTCCATTGTTCTGGGAGCTGTAGACACAAGTAATTAGGGACTGAGCCTTGCTCTGACAAGCTTTTGTCCTTAAAAGAAGAGAAAGAGTGGAAAATGTTGCTTCCATTTTGCAAATGTAAAATGGATGTGATGAAGAGGTAAGGTTAAAGTAAATTACCGAAGAAGGTCATGCAAGGGATCTGTGACAGCGAGGAATTGATCAAGTTCTTGGAAGAGCCAAATACAGTAGACTTAGACACAGTCATCCACGTTTCCCCATTATTTGTTTTTTACCAAGCCTGTTCTGTTGCTTTAGTTTCTTTAGAATCCCCCTGAACTGTTTTATTCCAGCTCAAGTAATTCATCACTGTCCTAAAACCATAGTACAATCTCCTGAGACTTGTGAATCTCTCTAGACTCCTGAGCATGTGAAAGTCTAGATCCATAGTCGTCTTTGATCTTTGAGGTTTTGTCAGCTCCTCCCATTTCCAGTTTTAGCTTTCTTACCTCATTTCTTCCAATTCTTCAATCCCTCCATAATCCTCGAGATTCTTACTTTTTCCTTCTTCCTTACCTTACCAGCCCTGGTAATACTTCTTCTCTTAACTGGTGTCATAAACTTGTTTTAGCTCCTCTCAGATCCCATCTACTTTCCCTTTCCTCTATGTTCTTCTGTTCATTTTTAAATATCATTTTCTGATCTGCCTCAAAATGTAGCCACTCTTTACGTCATTCACTTATTTTACCAAGTGAGAAGCTCAGCATCTGAGATCCTGCAGTTTTCTTCTATCTTGTTTACTTATCTGGAATCAAACAGCAGTTTTCTTGGTCACAGGTTCAGGTCCTGAATTGAAGGTATTTACAGTAGCTTCCTTTCTGCTTCTGTGTGGTTTCTGTGCTGCATATATCTGCTGTGTATGGATATCCAAGATAGTAAAAACAAGTGTACCCTCTTGGTGCTAGAGCTCTGCCTAGCACCACATATACAGGGCTATAGTGCTTAAATAATTCTGCAGGTGAGACTGTGGATTCCTTAGGTAATTATAAAAGTTTTACCCTACAATTGGATTCTTGACATTTACCTCTCATAGCTGTTACGATCCTTGAGGTCATCTTTCTTTTAATCCATGGGCTGAAATATTGCTGCATGTGTTATATATTTTGTAGGGGGTTTGGGGGATTTTTTTTTGAGAATTTTTTTTTTTTTTTAGAATTTTTGTACAGAAACTGTAGAAATAGTATTTAAAAATAACGGCAAAGAGCTCACAGTGACTGTCATGAATGTCTTTACTTTTTTTTCCTTTGCCACTAGAAGATAACATTACCAGAGCATTCACAGTATTCCTCAGACCAAGGCATGGAATGCTTAGTATAGTGTCATCCTTTCTGTTGATGTTAATTAGTTGCTAATACATTAGTGACTGTTAGATACTTATATAGGGTCTTACATCCTGAATGGTCTAAAAGCATTTTACAAAGAGTGGTCTAGGACAAGAAATGAGGAGCACCGATAACACACTAGGAGCACAAGAAAAGTAGTGGCCAGTGAGGAATGTATTTCCCCCAGCAGGAAGACAGTCAGGATGGTGGGGTTCACACCCCACTTAAAAATAGTGCCTGGGTGTTAGTAATGTCCATGTGTGTTCATGAGCTTTTAATGCTGTTGACCACTGAGTAGAGCCAAGTGAACAATCCACGGCTGGTGATCGCCAGGTTCACCACGTGAGGGTGAGATGTGTTGTGTGGGTGTTCTATACCTCTTCAGTTCTGTAGGAAATGGAATGCTCTTATGTGGACTACCAAAGAGGAAAAGGATATAATTTGTGTTCTGACCTTATCCTGGAGAGTGGTCTTGAATCTTCCTTTGATTCGGTACAGGTTCTTGTGGGAGTGATTGTTCTTCTAGACTGAGTTAAGGAGGCTTGCTTGGGCATTGGGATGTGTTTGACAGGCGCAAAAGGTCTGTGTGTGAAAACAAAATCTACTGAGGCCAGATGTTTAAGAATCATCACCTACACGCAGAAAGACTGGGATATCATCAGGAAGAACTGGAGCATCTTCAGGACTGGAGAACTGGAAATGGGGTTAAATTTTTATGAAGGTCAAGGTCAAATGACAAAATTTTTTCTATAGGCTCGTTAATTGGCAATGCCAAAGGAAAAAGAAATGCATAAATATTTTACAGGACACACCCTTGTGAAATGGCCATGTAAAAGGCAAATGTGATCTTAAGATGTTTCAGATAAAATATTCCTGTTGATGATAAGAAAGTGTGAGTGTAATTGTACAAGTCCCAGGTGTATAATTCTGGGCATTTGTGTTTAAAACAGAAGGTAGAGATGCAAAGAGGGACCTGATTTTGATCAGGAGAATGGAAAACCTTTCTTAGTGGAGGAAATAATGGAATCTGATTTGCTTAGGTTAGCAAAATAAAACCTATAGAGATTTTAGTGACTAAAGTCAAGGAAGCAGAAAAATAACTAGTAATAGCAATGGCTATGTATGTCTGGGTAAATGTGGACCCAGATTAGAAGACCACTGAGCCTTTGGAGGAGCATATTTCTTGAATATCTTGCCCAAAGATTATGTTTTCCCCAAGAAGATGGTAGTGGAAAACAGTGAGCCAATTTTGAACTTTACAAAGTGGTTATATGAGTTTGCTGCTGCTACTGGAGCCTAAACCCAGAGTCCCAGGAGAAGCCATTCTTTTCTGCATTCTAGTGTCATAAACAGTTTTACCATAATTCAAGGAATCCATAATATTCCAGCACTTTTTATTTTCTAGTATCTCTTTTTGTGGACTGAATTAATGATCTTGAATTTTAATGTCAATTTAAGAGTTTTCAAGCTAACTTCTCCCTTCTGAGGTTCCCCAATTTACCAGCAGTAGCTGAATAAACCATTCAGTTTTGTCTCATATTTTTATGTTTTTCACATTAGGAGTACTAAATTCTGTACCAAAGTCAGTGAAGGCAGCCTGAGTACTTACTGATAGTATAGTTCCCCACAGGGACCTCCTGTACCCCATCAAGCTGAATTCAGCTGCAATTGGTTTTTCAGTTTACATTTTTTTAAATTTGATAATACCTGAGGGAATTAGTTTTCCTAATTCTTATTGAATTATAATGTGAGTTGGGTGAATAATTTCCTTAGACTTGTTTGAAAATCTCAGATTGTTATTCCAATGTTATTCATACTACTGCATGTGTATTTGTAGCTAAAAATCTGCAACAAATAAGTTTCTGGAATCATATTAATTACAAGAATATTTACTTAGAGTCATTTATAAACAAAACTCACACCTGTATTAGGTAGTATAGTTTTCTAAAAAAACTGAATATTAAGAAGTTGGACACCTGGGTTACATAATAGCTATAGATCATAAAACTTCAAATGAGAGAAGACAAAAAAGTTGTGACAGAGGACACGCTTTGAAATTTCAGTGCCTGATTCTGTAAATTGGTCAAATAAAGGTGAATGGCATTTATCATAAAGCAGACTAATTTTCTGTCTGGGTTGTCCCTAATTAATGGTTTCTTCAACATTATGGATGAGAATAGGAAGCGTATATGTCAAGGGAATCATATTCCCTTAGCAGAAAAGGAACAGATGCCTAACCTGTAAGTTTGCATATCCCTATTTTATTGCTGTGGGACTTGCCAGTTCTAGGGTCAAAGCAGCATGCTAACTAGTGGGAATGGAATGGAAAAGCAAGGTAGAAAGATAAAAGAAAGAGATGAAATCTGTAAGAAAGGGTTCAAAACATATGTCTGATGAGCTCTTTCTAGTAGATAACATTGTCAAAGAATAAAACTGAGCTGGAGGGTAACATGCTACATTTCTGTCCAGTCAGTTCACTAGAAAAGACTATATTTGATTCAAAGCTCTGTAGAGACATCTGAGAGATGCCATTTTCCGTAATGTGCAAGAAATTCTGAAGGAATTAAAATATTTTTGGTGAGCTATATTGAGCGGCATTCTTCACATCAACAAGGGGACTGACAGAATTTGATGGTCTCTCAGTCTTTGACTTTTCTGGAGATTAAGGTATTTCACATCATTTGGTGTGAAAATAGTCCTGGTCTCTTCAAGGGAAGATAAAACAGTGGATAAATGACCACCATGTGCTAAGAGGCTTTGGGATAAAACCATACTCCCCAAATGAGAATTGCTAACAGAGATTCCAGCAGGATTAGTACAGCCCCATGCTTCCCACGTTTTTGGGGGTGATCAAATCTTTGTGATAGTTCATGAAGTTTACAAGTGTTCAAAAGGGTCTGTCATAAGATGTTTGTCACTTAAATCCTGTTTTGTGATATCTCCTCATAGCATTTTCAGGTCACAACTTTGTTCAGGGTTTGCAAAGAGGGTGATCAGTTTTACAAACAGCAGTGGAATTCTTCCCACTGAATTTGAGGTGTTTGTGGAAGCAAACTACTTGAGCTCCTCTGTCATCACTGCAGAGTCCAAGGCACTTTGAGAGCAGAACTCACATTGCCTATATAGTACTGCTTTGAGATGGATTACCTATGGTGCTGTTTAGAAAATTAGCTTAGATTAGACACCTAACTTTCAGAGGGCTAGAGTCAGGNCGCTCCTCTGTCTTCACTGCAGAGTCTAAGGCACTTTGAGAGCAGAACTCACCTTGCCTATATAAGTACTGCTTTGAGATGGATTACCTATGGTGCTGTTTAGAAAATTAGCTTAGATTAGACACCTAACTTTCAGAGGGCTAGAGTCAGGCAAGAAGAATCCAACACTGCCAGCCAATTCCTCTGAGACACAGGGGATGAGGACTGGGCAGCACTCACCACACAGATCTACTCGCTGGATAGAGCTTTACTAAATCTGTCCTTTATTGAAGAAAATCTATTATCCAGATTCTGCTTAGCTCATCAATAAATCCAAGTCTTCTATATCCTTGGATTTTTTTGGCTCAGTCCTTTATTCTGTACAGAATGTGCTTCTCAGAGGAAAAGGTTAATGATCTTTGGGCCTGGGCTGACCCAGAATCAGAGCAGCAGTTTTTTTTCTTGACTGAAGTGGGAAGTGAATTCAGGGCCTGTTTGAGATCCTGGCTTTACATGCAGCTCAGGTTTAGATAGGGGAACCTTGTGTAGTGCAAGTCCTCTGTGAAATTAGGTAACTCTATGTTGAAAGAGGCAATTTTTTGATTAAAAGAAAAAAATCTGATAAAAGCATGTGTTTGTTTTTGGAGAACAGCACGACAATGTGTATCGTTTTTATCTGTCAACAGCCATCACCTTGTCAGAGTTTGGCTGCTGTTGATTTATTACAACCTATGTGAATGTATAATTGGTAGGCTGGTCCTCAGATCTGCAGAGGAGAGGCACAAATTTGGAAGCCAGATGTCCCATGGTAATGCGCTAAAGGACAGAGATAAACACCAAAGAGCTGAGGAGCCCTTCAACTCATTACTCTTACATACTCTCTTAGCCTTAAGATTTATCAGTGTTTGTAATGAAAGCATCTAAAATGAAAACAACTTATTAACTTCACTAAAGACACCATCTTCCACTCCCCACAAATAAATCTTTTATCGTAATCTGCACTGGAGGAGTCCCAGCTTTTTAGTCAGAAATAGGGCAGAATTCACTGAGGCATACTTATTTAGCATTGTTGTCCTAATGCCCAGGATGACCTTGACAAGGAGAAAAGACTTTGGAGTTGGAAATTTCCTGGCAAAATAACATGTGCAAGAAAGTATTACTTTCATTTGTGGAGAGTTCAGGGTTTGTTCTTGGAGTTATTTCATCAGGGCTTTCTGCTGTTTCTGTGCCAGTACTGAAGGTATGCAAACTACTCACAGAACTATGGTCTGTCCTTAATGTTTATATGGCCAAGCCTTAAAGTCTTGGTATCAAAGACCTTTGTATCTGAAAGGCATATCCTGCCAGACAAAAGACAGAGAAGTAGTGCTGGAAGAGCTGTTCTCCAGCTGAGGTGAAGGAACATTAACATTTTAAATATTGATTTGTACTTTTAATTCACTATTAATCACAGTTGGTTTTATAGTGTTTGGGTTTTATGAGGAGGCCGTGGCTTTTCAAAGGTGATGCTATTAACAAGGAACTTGTTCCTGGTGTTGGAGTACTGGCGGGTAGAGGGCAGATCAGTGAAAATCTTCAGGAGACTGCAGAGGACTTCTGTAGAAACTCCACTTGGACTGGAAAGTAGGGACAGGAAGGCAGAGCTATAAAGCCTGTGTGTAAATTACCATTTCTCTTTTCCCTCTAATTCAGTCCTGATCTGGAGAGAGGAGAAAGCTATATGTCATTTAACGAGTCTTAGTGGGTTCATAGACCAGGTGATGTACATCCTCTATTTGCCTCAGACAACTACATGTACATCTTTCTAATGTGATTAGGCCGTCATACAGGGCACAGAACAATTTATTATTCTGCCTGAGAGCGCCATGTTCCTCTTTAAAAAATTGTTACTCCTGGAGTCGGCAATTACTTTAAAATAAATTTACCAAAGACAAAATTGTGCCTCTTGGGTCACTAAATGACTTCCCTGTTTTTTCTTGAAGAGACAAGGTGTTTATTAAAGACCTCCTTAGTTTACTATGTTGGGTTTTTCACTTTGAATAATTGTCCAATTAAATATAATTTGGAAGTCCATGCTAACCTACTGCTTGCATTGTGCAAGTAAGAATATCTCTGAAAGATGTGCATTAATAAATCCCACTGAGCCCTATCTCTTTTTAAAAATGGCTCCTTTTGTTTAATTTTTAGAATTTTTTAACAGGGCTCTAAGCCTTACATTTGGAAATGCTGCTGTTTTCACACAAATAATTTATACAGTTCATTCTTTCAAATTCTGTAGAAAACAATTTTATCATTTATTGTAAGTTAGCTTATATATAGCTTATATTTTTTTTTATTTTTAACCTATTGTTCAGGTTTGGAACATATTTTATAGTATAAAACTTTACACATTCTGTTTTTTTTTTTTGTCTAGGGATTTTTATTTCTACTTTGCAATGGTGAAATAATATGAAGTTAAGTGGATTTAGAATTATAGGCTCCTTATAACTAGGAAAAAAAAAAGTTGAAATTACTTTTACCAAACAGATACTTAATGTAGATGTGGGTTTTTTTCTTTTTCTTTCTTTTTTTTTTTTTTTTTTTNTAACAATTTGTCTTTCCAAACAGGTCAGATAGTTTGTGTGCTGGAGAACTAACAAGTATAAGTCAGCAAAGGATAAAAGAAAAGTAACTAAATGTAGTAATTAGATGAAATTCTAGAAATCCAAGATGGAACTGGTCAATAAGAGATATGTAGAAAGATAAAGAAAAATGATGTTGACTGACGTAATATATTCCATAGCAATATATAGTCATACATGGCCTAGTGGTCTGAGCGTGAGGCTGGCCGTAGGACCTCTCATTTTGACTCAAACAAAAAGAGCATTGATGTTTCTTTATCTACGAGGATCTAAGTCACTCCAACTCTTTTTCTCCTGTGTATATAAGACTTTTATTCCTAACAGGGATATAATGAGTATTGGTTAGCTAATCAATCTAATTAATGAAGATTTTTAGAATTGTGGAAATAACAAAACATATAGGAGAAATTTTATCTTACTGACTGTTAAAACTGAGTAGCAATAACTGCCATAACATGAATCCCTAAAAATATTTTAGGCTGTTGTAGTTACACTTTTAATTGTAGTTATCATTGTTCTTACTGTATTAAAAATATAATTTTGTTTTTATATAGGTAGGAACAGACATGAAATTAAATTGGCATTAAGATTGAAATTAACTGCCTTCTGTATGTCCTTTATATTCTGGCTGTCTTCACCCTCTAGTGAAACATAAGGAGTTGGAAAGCTTGTTTGCCTTTCCTAGTCTATCAATGCACAGGACACCTAATTAATATTGAGGTCAGTAATACAATCTGCTGTTCCTGAAAAGTTAAGATCCAACAACCATCCATACACAAGCATAAATCCCAGCCAAGCATTTTCCATCTGTGACATCCAAAATAAAATAGAAGTTAATCAGTACTGCCCTCTTCAATGTAACACCATCCATGGGCAGGAGGGTGCGTATAACTGTATATGCATATAAATAACTGTAGAGATCTGAAGTACCTCATTCATTTCCAGCTCAGATGGGGAGGTGCTTAACTTCACTGAAAATTGACTGAAGTAGAAGTGGACTTTTGTTATCCAGCAGTTTGATGACTATTTCCTGAAAAGGTTGGTAGCATCACAGAATCAGGAGGATTTGGGATATCACACCTTGCTTTGGGACAAGGAGTCAGTAATTAGAGGCTGCTGTTACCCAAGCGGTACAAAGCCATGTGCTGTTGCAATTTCAGGAATGGGCAATAGGATAAAGAGTAGATTTTGAAAAATATCTGTTTGGGGAGGATCTAGAGACGAGGAGAAATCGTAGAGAAGTAAAACTATCTCAAAATCAAGAGTAAGGATGCTAGAGTTTTCACCATTTTGGGTTTTTTTTTGTTTGGTTTGTTTTGTTTTTTAAAGATACGGAGAGAAAAGGGATAGCTATACCTATTTCACTTCCTTTGCTGTGTGCTTACGTATACAGAATCCCAATCATCTGTATTCTGCTTTGGAATGATGTATTGATTGCATTAACTGCACTTGCAGTGCAGCTAGCCACTAAGTATATTCCTCTTACTTCTGCAAGAGTTGTTCCATTTTCCAGAAGTATTTTTTTATGATGATTCAGGAGAAAGCAAGCCAGACATAAACCCGCCAAAACCGTGTGGAAGGATTGGTTTAAACCATGCACTGATTCCTTTTGGAAATGATGGGAGAATGGCACTTTTGGAACAAAATACTTTCCCAGCTCCTTAGTTGTCTGCCTGCCAGACATGAGCAGCAATGGCACCCCTTAAAAACTCCCATATCAAACAGCACCTGCAAGGTTTTCATACATCCCTGCTGTGCTCTGCATCCCAAAGGCCTGGTTGCCTGCTGGGTTAAACCATGACACTGGGGAAAAAGCAGAAGCCAGAAGTTTGTTGAAATTGTGCCATTTTATGAAATAGTACTGTGGTGATAAATCAGAAAATTCAGACAATTTTTTATCAATATTTTCCAGGCAGCTCTTATTTCCCCTCTCTCCTGAGCAACTTTACAGAATGCAGTGCTCAGTTCATGCCATGGTTACTCAGTTAATCACCAAAACCTGGCTTTCTTCTCTGTCTTCTGCATAAGCATCTACTTCACAGGCGTTTAGCTAAGTGATGATAGTCTGAGGTTTGCAAGAGTACATAAGCAAGACACCATATCTCAGTTTATGCTGAAAAAGTCCTGCATGAGCTGTTCTTACGTTAATCAGCTTAACCAGGTTCTCCAAGTAAGGTTAGGTGGATTCTGACTACTTCTCTGAACCAAGCAATGAGTTTCTTATTTGGAGTGGTAAGAACTTGCTGGTGTCTCGTGTCACTGAGATGCACTAAGTACTGCCTGAAGAGTGGGAGTGGATTCCTAGAATGGATTTTTGTAGGGTTGGAGGCCGGGCAATTGTAATTTGCTGTTACGGACTGTAGATCTTCACTGTCCATCAGTGTGTGGGGTATCGCAGAGGTGTGTGGGAACTAACAATGCCTAGCAGAACTTTTATCAGTGCCAGAAAGAAAGGAATTGGAGTCTGGTTTAATGCACCACTTACTTCTCTCAAAGTACATTTTGTTTCAGTGCGTATCAGCTCTTCAAGACCACTGTTGTGCCAAACAGATAAGCAGTCTGCTATTGTAGACAGGACTGGTGCTTGAAATCCTGAGGTTGTGTGTGGTGACAATTGTTTGTTTTTAATGACTGGGCCAGTTGACAGCTTGTAAAATTTTTCACTTTCCAAATTAGCACAGCCTGAGCCAGTCTAGGACAGCTTAATGGACAAGTGAATGGAGACAAAAGCCTTGTTGTTGCTCCCTCATGGTGCATTTAGATCCATTTATACAAAGTACTGATAGAATGTTAGGTTTGATTACAAATTGAATGATTTTATAATAATTTTAAGTTCAAGCACAGACAGTGATTAGTAGTCAACGGATGCAGCAGTCTGCACAGCAAAACGCCACATAGATGATTAAGGGATTGGAGCATCTGACGTGAGGAAGAGCTGGCATTACCTAGCCTAGAGAAGAGAAGGCTCGAGGAAACCTTATCACTGCATATAAATACCTGATGTGAGGCTATAAAGAAGGCAAAGACAGACTCTTCTTAATAGTGCCAAATGATAGGACAAGAAACAATATGCACAAATGGAAATACAGGAAAATCAATTTTCACATAAGAAAACTTTTTATTGTGAGGGTGGTCTAACACTGGCACAGGCTGACGAGTCTCCATCCTTGGAGATATTCAAAACCCAGCTGGACACAGCCCTGAGTAATGAGCTCTAGTTGGCTCTGTTTTGAGCAGAGCAGGAGCAGACTAGACAATCTCTAGAGGTGGCTTCCAACCTCAACCGTTCTGTGATTCTGTTTCCTATCAAAGGCCAAGCTTCTGGTGTGTGATTGGAGGCTTTACACCAGCTTCAGTGACCGTGATTCAGGTCAAGCATGAGAGGAAAAAGAAACAATATTAGTGGAGATAAAAAGTGAGATGATATCTAGAACTGGATCTGGGAGCAGAAGAATCAGGGGTACCAATACGAGCAAATTAATAGCTGCTAAAAAGATACATGCAAAAAGGTCCAGAAAGAGATGCCACGGGGGAGCAGTGCTAACATTTCTGCTCACAGTGCACCTCTGTTGTAACAGAAGGGCTGGATTCTAGATCTCTACCCATTCAATTTTCTTGGCCTCCTAGGTCTCTTCAATACCAGATTCGGTGCTAAACAGCACTTCTACTTTGCAGCATGAATTTTTAAAAAATGGGTGGCTTAAAGAAATTTCCTGGGCAACAAGTATGTCTGATAGTATGCTTTTGATAGGTGCTAGAATTTCAGCCCAGTCTCCATTTCAAGCTCTTAAATTACAACTAATGTCAAAAAGGGAGCTGAATTTCTTATTTTATTCAAACTTACACTTTATTCAACAAAGCAGCTGAATATGTATTTACTATTTACCTCATGTTTGGCTGTAGACACTTTTTAAAATTGAGGACAACAAATTTTGACCTTGTGCTAAAGTCTAATTGCAGTTCTTAAGCATTTTTTGAGGACAAAGATTATCTTAAACATCTCTCAGAGCTTCTAGGGGACCTACTGGGTATTTGATTTCATTGGTTTTCCTTGTTGTGAGTGGCTGTATGCATTTGCTTCCTTCCAAGGTGCCATGATTTATGTTATCTGTTTATAGAAGTGTGCAAGTCAGTGGTCCATCTTCTGAAACAGTGTTGGTTTTTAAGTATGGATGATGAAAGTATGGAAATGGGTCAGTGTTTTATATGGATTTTTACCCTTGGACTGGTGTACTTCTTAGATCTACCTATGAAGGTGGAAGCTATTGGTCCCATTTATTCTTAGTTTATGGAAGCTTCATGAATCATGTACCATAATAGTATTAATTACTTTCACACGAAGATGCTTCTGAGACAGTTACACTTCACTGAGGCAGTGGAAACTGTGGATTACTGTTCTTTAAGAAAAGGTGAAAGACTTGAATAGTACGTGAACATGAGGGTAATTCAGCATGTTGAATGGTTTAGGAAGTGAAATGAGTCAGCCAAATGCAGTACTCAGGAGACAGTCAGCACCTCTAAGTTCTCTGCCTTGCTGTGCTACCAGCCTGGCACTAATAATAAGATTTCTGCTGGAAGCTCAAGGGCTGGAAATAACAGACAGAGATGTCAATGGTCAAGAACTGTCAACATGCTATGGCAGTGGAAATGGCTGTAGGATGGATAAGCTAAAGTCTTGCCAGTGGAGGTTAAGAAAGCATTGAATGATCTTGTAAGTCATGGGGCAACAATACAGTTGTGCCTTCCCATGTTTAAGGATTAATTAGGTTTAGAAGAGATGCAGAGAGAGCTTAACCTTAAAGAGGAGACCATACACCTTGTCTGGTTTAGCTCTGCAGAACAAAAGCTTGGAGGAGATAGTATTTTTTTATAAAATCCTGAGAGTAAAACTGAGAGCCAGTAAGAGAAATTTAAGTTAGAGGTCAGTGCTGGCACAGGTATGAATGTGTATGAATTGAGCATGAAAAAAATGGCCTGTAAATAATGAGATTTTTAATCCTCAGAACAGCCTTAGTAAGAGTGACTGGCACAAATGACCAAAGTAATTTTAAGATGGAAGTGGTAAATTTGAGAAAGGGATTATCTGATGCCCTTTATTATGAAAGGGGGAAGGGGACTCCCTGGCCCAGGAGGTCACTCGCAGTCCTTGGTTCCCACATCCTGGTTCATTGGGTGGTTTTCCTTTGAAGTCTGTTCTTTACACTTTTTTCCAAACTGGTGGTCTCTTGCTACCATCTGTCACCTACATCAGGACTAAACTGTGTCTTACTTTGTGAGACATAGAACGTGTGATTTGAAAGTTAATGCAGTATTTGTTCAGTGTATTTGCATTTTTGTGCTTGATGCTAGTAGAAGATACAGCCCTAGATTCCTCCTCTGTGGGCTATGATTCACCTTCATTATAAATATTTCACATCAGCCTCATGTTTAATGATGCTGTTGGAAGGGGGAACATCTGGATTCTTCTACCAGGTGCTGTAGCTGGGTCTTACAAGTTGTATGCATTGCTTTTACTGTCCCTATTAAAAATTAAAACAGGGAAAAATATGCCTAAATTCTTCTGAGCAGCCAATCTTGAAATTACTATATTAGATTATTGTATAATTCCCATTACTGCAATATTTGAATAACGCCCTACAATATTCATGTACTTAGAGGAACTGATGTACTGAAGAGATAAAGGATGTGTTCAAGGTTACACAAGAAGTCTGAGGTGAAAGAAAGCCTGAATATGTCTCTAAGCATGTCTCACCAGTGCTCTGTCTACTGAGCTGTTAGAAAGGATGCCATCTTCCTGGAAGGGATGCTATTTCAACCTCAGTCACCGGTCATTTGACTCTTCTTATGGAATTATCTATAATTTTGATTCTTAAGGAGATTTCTCAGTTACAGCACAATTACACGGAAAGGTCATTCCATTTGATATTTTTGTACATCCAGAAGACATGGCTTCCTGCCTAACTACATTTTTCCTGTTCTTCTTAACTACCCCTTGTTCCTTTTTTCAAGTACTATGCATGATATTTGTCATTGAAATATTTACATGCGCTGCTTGCAGTGTTTTGTCTTCCTCGGTATTCCTGTGGGCCTTCTGATCCGTGACTATATAGAGTATTCACAGAAGTGGAGAGCATGTAGGTGATGCAGGGCTTAGTCCTAGCCTGCTGGGCGAATTCTGACTTCATCACTTACTTGCATCACTTACTTGGAAGGATATTTGTGGAAGAATTATTCTGAGATACCCCCTAAGCTCTATCCATATTGATATCAGAATTATTTTGTGAAATGAGGTAACTAGAGGCCAATATAGAATCTGTATGTCAAGAAAGTTAGAATTTCTTCTGCATCTTCCAAAATCACATTTTATGTTGTTCAAAACTCATTTTAAATAACTGAAAATATAGTTACTGGCGTCTAAACATGCCATTAAAAAGCATTAAAAGTCTCCTGCTGATGATCTCATTTTCTGGAATTTTATGCAGTTAAGCTTCTAATGACGTAGACCTTTCCCTTCACACTATAGAAGTGATGTTAATTTTATGTGGTAGAGCCTGAACACTGGGGCAGAACACTTTGCATGGGGTGTTGAGAACCACTGGAGAAATTCAACTCATTACAGCTGTGATGGTGTAGCGCAGGGGATGGTAATAAGACAGTGGTGGGTTTATTATGTTAGCATTAGTTTGCTGGTGCAGTCTGCTGATAGGTGTAGTTCAAATCCTTTAACGCAAAACAAAGTCTTTTAAACCCTGCTCTTTCAACAATTCATTTAACAAGAAGGAGTGCTTTGAAATTAGTCCTTGGATATCGCGTCTTCAATTTACGTCCTCAGTGCAGTTAGCACTTAATATATCCCTTTCAGAAGCAGATTGTCACTGCAAAGTGTCTGTACACAGTCTAATTCATCCACGGAGGTCCCACTGCATTTCAATTGTGTCTTTTCTATTGCTTTTAGGAGCAAAGCTTGGGGTGCTGCACATTCTTGCCACCTTTTTCCACTTCACTGAAATCATTCACTTGATTTAAAAAACCCTACACAACTAAATTGATTCAGTAAATCCCTTTTTCATGTACAGTAAGTGGTTTGGTGTAAGGCACAAAAATCTTTCTACTTTTACACTTCCTTTCATTTCATACAATTGTCCTTAGAAAAGTAAGTCTATAAATGATAAAAAAAAAACAACAAAGTGGAGCCAAGTTAGAAGGAAAAAGTTTTAACTAGCTTTTTTGTCAAGCATCAAACAATGCTTTCTCTGATTCTGACTTTCTCTTTCTGACCAGTGTCTGTTTACAGTCACTCATCATTAACTATACATATTTATCAGGCTTTGCAGCCATCACTGGCCTATTTGATACTTCTCTGTTTAAACAAAAACACCCTCAGAAATTGATACGGTAGCCAAAATGATATTCATAAAAAATTTAAGAAAGAGCTCTCAGCATTAAAAAAAAAATTTTTTTTTGAAGGAGCTGAAAAGAAAAAGGTCTTGGAATTACAAGCAGTTAGACTTGGGTTTTTGCGTAATGACTCCTGGTATCCCACTGTGAGAAGACTTTCCCCAGCTTCTCGTCTGCATTCTTCCTCGTTCCCTGCGGGAGAATGAGTTGGATTTGTCTGCCATATTCACAGCAATCGAGGTGATCCAGGTTGAAAGAAAATCAATAAGATGTGTCCATTTATGCCTCACAAAGGAAGAAAGGTCTAAAGAACAGACATGGGACGTGATTCAAGCACTAGAGACTTAATAAGACTTCTACTTGTGTTTGAAGGGGATGGTAATTTATATTTTACTTTGAACTTTTTTTTATACTTCATAACTATTGGGATTCGGGCTGACATGGGAAGCAAGGAAAAGAAGGTTTGATGCTGTCTTAGAAGACCTAACCCATTTGGGAAGGCCATGCTCAAAAGTTCAAAAAATTTTGTTTTAGAAAAGATTAAAGAGACATCATATCATCATACTGATTTATCGCTATTGATAAAACTGGTTTAAAGTATTTTGGATTGGGGTACAATAAAAAAAAAGTCTTTCTTCGAGAACAGCTGCAAGTTTCTCATTATTGGCTGTCTTTTCTGTGTGTTTGATATCATTTTGCTTAGAAATAGAGGAGCAGTCATAATAGGTACCCTGGTGCCACTCGAAGCTTTGTCAGGGCAGGTCCCCAAAAGTGGTTGTTGTTCTGCTTGATGTCTGTCATGTTAGCCACCAGGGTTCTGCTGTCCCAAGGGTGTACTCTGTCAGCCCTCAAAAAATGCTGTCTCGGCTTTAGCGTATGTTGTTTTTTTCAAGCCAATCTTGTGGTGTACTTTTGCAAGTGAGATGTAAGCATGCTCTTATTCAGCAGGAATTAGGACCTGAGGGAGTTTTGGAAACAAAACCCCAAAACCTTAAAATAAAATAAACCAAGACAGGCTGCATGCATGGGTCTAGTTACTGCAATCGTTTTGTTTTGTCATAAAAGACAAAAAAGAAAGCAAACTTTTCTTACCAAAGGAGCAAATGGCCTCAAAAAATATGTTTCAGCAAGGCATGAAATAAAAGCTTTCTGAGGTAGTATGATAGCGTGGTGAAGGAGGAAATATTCTTTCTTTTTCTTCTCTTCCAAATATTTTGCCTATACATTCCCATCAAAATGAAGGCTGACACTGCACAGGCCTCAGATGAAACATCTGAAATGGAGATGGTGTATCTGAGGAAAAGGAATTCATATGCTGAAATCTGACTGTTCTTGTTAAGTAGCTCTTTAAGAAAGTTTCAATTATAAGAGATATTTCCATGAAGAAAATTGTACTTAGTGCTTTATGCAGGATAAAGTTAAAGGTGTAAAGAGGATAGAGACAGATTTAGAGCCCACTTTAAAGGTATGCAGAGGTTTATCGTTATTAAAACCACCATTTGTTCCAAATCAGCCCCCTTTCACTGAATCTTTGGCAGATTTTTGCAGTTTCATCCAACTTTGAGTCTTTTCAAAATAAATTGCAAAGTGAGTTTGAGAAGCATTCAGACTATTAATGGATTTTTTTTTAAGGCTTAATGGGTATCAAACAAGATTTTAGTGAACACAGCCAAGTGTGCCCATTGCATCGTTAAATGAGCAAAGCTAGCATTTAACTGAGATTGACTTACACCACTGTCCTTCACTTTCAAGAACTGTACTTAAGTGGGGTGAGATCAGAATACCAAAGCAGCCCGTGTAATGTGCAGTCGCAAATTTTTTTTTTAAGGTTTCCTTCGTATGCGTTTCAACACACTCCTGTTGTGGAATGATCACTATTAAAACAATTAATAAATAAAAAGCTAAAAAAGCAATTGTGTAACAATGAATGAAAACCAACGTGGCTATATGGCCTGGAAAATAAATGTAAAAATAGATCCCAGCAAATTGGAAAGGGATTGGATGGACCAGCTGACCAGCCTGCCACACAGAAGTGAAATTTTGCAGTTTACAGGCGGCCCTTTTGCCTTAGAGGATCTGAGAAGTGTTTTAGTATCTCATTTACATAACAAAGGAGATACAAAATCAGCTTTGCATACAGGGGACTACACAAGTCTGCAACTGAGTCGAACAGAGTGGGAGAGGCATTGAGAGCAATGACTGCTCGCCAAGCCCCTGCCGAAGGTTGCCAGCAAACACCAATAGAGGCATTTCATGGCCATTTAGGGCTGGTGAGCTGATACTCTCCAATGGCTGTTGCCTCCTTGGCTTATACCAAACAAATGTAAATAGCTGTCCCGCTTCTCCAGAATGTCCCACCANAAAGCCACAGTGACAATAAGCAGGAGCCTGAGGTTATTTCTATTGATGGGTGTTTCTGTTTGGCCCTTTCCGGAGTTCTTGGCAAAAGTGCCATAGAGTTGCTGGACCACCCTTGCTACTGTGCTGCTTTTCACCCTTCCTCCTGAAGCTGTCCTCGGTTTCCACATAGCTCTTCTTCACAGAGAGTTTCCTAACTTGTGGTTTCCTAACGTGTAAAGAAACTGATTATTCAGGGTCTGCAAATGCTCCATTTCTGTAAGCTGTTAACAGGTAGACAAAATCTCAACAGTCCCACCTGTGAGACGTGCAGACATTTTTATCTGTGTGTGTCCCTAGGAGGAGAGGAGGATTCCTGAAGTGGCTGTAGAGGAGGTTTGCATCAGAAAGGGGAATGACACCACCATTTCAGCATTAATTCATTGGTAGAAGCTGGGAGTCTGGAAGCCCCAGTATAGTTCTATGAACAGTGTTAAGTGCATTGTTATTTCTGGGTATTTCATTTTTTGTTAATACTATTGAAAGGAATGAAACAACAATACTCTGAAAGGACAAAGAGAGATCCATGCTACAGCAAGGCCACGGGCCAGGCCAGTGCTTTACTTGGAAATGGAAAAGCACGTTCCCTCATCTGTGCACAGTAAAGAGCTGGCCAGCAGTGGTCTTGGCACTCAAGGGTGCACTGCATTTTCTACCAAATGTTTGTCCTTCCCAAAAGCAATTTTTCAGAGGGAATGGAGTAGGTTGGACAAAATCACTGTTCCAGCCCCCCAGGGCAAGCTGCCAGCCCTGGCTTTGTGCATACAGGCCTGTAAGGGGGAGTGTGTTTGTGTGTGCATGCCTGCAAGTGCAGGGTGTCTTTAGCTGTCCCTAAAGAGATGTTGCAAATGTCTTTAGAGCATCAGATACTTTGGTGTGATGCAGGGTTTGCCGTGCTGAGGTCCTGGTCCACAGACAGAGCTCCCCACTGCCACCACAAATGCAAAAAGAGAAAATATTCAAAAAAGCGTGCACATTAAGAAAAGCAGGTTCATTCACTGCCCATGCAGTCTCAGCTGCCGCTGAAAGCTGGCTCCAGTTCCCAGGGGAAAACATTATGTCTCCATGGAGTATTTACCCAGGAAGGCAATTGTAGGACTATGTATTGATGGTGATCCCTGACTGTTTCATTCATTCTGAGGAAAATTCTGAAGAAAAATTAAATAGCTGTGCTTCATTGATGTGTTTCTTGATTTGGTGCAGAATTTCTGCCCCAATGTAGCAAAAACTTTACTGAATAATGATGAATGTGAGATATAAAAAAAAAAACCAAAACCCCACACCCCAAATCCCCCAAACTTGAAGTAAGTGAGCTCAGTTCTCCTTTACAGAACAACTGTGAGAATTATTCTTCTTTATTAAAAAGAAACTCTTATTGGAATGCAAATTTTGATTTTGATTATCTGTCACGGCCTGCTTTGAAGTTTTTCAGACAAAAATAAATATCTCCATAACAGAGAGGATTATAGTAGTCTTGTTTAGAATCATCTGACTAAGAGTGACATCTAATCTCAGAATATATAAGGTTTTATTGAGGCCACAGAGACTTTGAAAGAGCTTGACTCTCTTCTGTTTTGTAAATTTTCTATAAATGGTTTAATAAGGTTTTTAGTTCAGCCTGCAAAAAACAAGTACTAAAACATTTCCATCAACCGTATTGTTGAAGAAATATAAAAGACACATAATTCAATTTAAGTAAAGCTGTAGCTAGGTTATATCATCCTTATCTCAGTAAGAAGTATTTTCTTTTACAATCCTAAATAAATAAATAAATAAGTATCTGTGACTTGGCTTTGAAGGCTTCGCTTGGATAAATCAGGTTTTGGCAGCTCTGTAATTCATGAAACAATACCTCTAGCTCTACCGGATTGGGAGTGGGATGTTTCAAGCTTTATGATTCTGTTCAATTCTGGAGCGTTAATGGGGCTATTTGTAAAGAAAGAAATATAATGAGTTATCACAAAACACAGCAAGAACTCTAGAAAGGGGCAGCCTCCCATCCATCACCCATTCTAGCGTATTCACAAAAGAACAGGGCAAGAAATCTTGTGAGGACAGTGGGGAATTTTCCTTTTACTCTAACCTGACTTTCACAAATTGTGATAGGCCTGGAACATTATTTTCTTTACAAAATGACCCCAACCTGATCCTAAATTCAAAGTGGGAGAATGTGTGACACAGATTTTTGTAGAGGTTTTTTCCTACCTTCCTGTACTTTATGCTTTGAGAAGACATTATCTTAATTAAGATTTATTTATGAAAATAAAAGTATTAGATCATTTTTAATCTGATATAGAGGCTAATTCAGGATGCCGACATTGCCATATTTCCGTGGTGCGTTCTGGTAGGGCTATAAGTAAAGTTACCTGTCGTTTCTGTTCTCTTCTCCTCTATTTTGGAAGTTTATGACTAAGCCTTGAGAAGTTCTTGTGGGTTCACACGTTGACATATGAGTTGGGAACCTGAGAGCAATTTTATTTGAACATTAAAAAAAAAAAGGAAACCCACACTGAGCTGTTTTTTTCATTTAGTTTTTTTGTCTGTTTTTTTAAGTTGTAGAAGCACAAATAGAACCAAAATTTTAACTCACGTGTTGTAGCTGCAGTCCTATCCTCTCTCATCACACTCGGAATTCCTAATGAAGCCTAAAGAAGGTTTTGAGTGAATATGACTTTTAAGAAGGACTGAAGGTTTTGCCCCAAAGATAATGAGATAATTAATGTATTTCATAGTGTAGTTCAGAGATGGTGAAACAGCTTGGAGTAATGAAACGAAACACGCATACCAAAACAAAGGGCACAGCAGGAAATAGTCTAAAGTACGTGATAATCAATTTTCACATTATAAGCTTTTACATCTCTCCTTCCATATATCCCATTATAACAGGGCCTGTTGCTTATTAAAAAGGAAATTGAGATGTCACTATCTGTGGAAGAGCAGATCCTCAGGCAGCATAAATCAGTGTAGTGGTGCTGAAGTCAGTCATGCCAGCTGTGGATCTGACTCAGGATCCATTCAGTGTGATAGATCAGTTTTAATCTGCAATCTAGGAGTCTTGCTCCTGAAATTTTCCGTGTTTTGAAGGCTGGAAGACTAAGGGAGGTTTTTTGGAGCTTCACAGTGTAGAAACAAGAGTTATCCATGCTAACAGCAGAAGCTTCAGGAAGAACAGAGTGTCCCACCCTCTCCTGATGCTTAGGGAGTGATGCTGGAGTGGACCGCTCCAGAGGACCCTATTTACATACACTACACTCCCCTTTCATAGGACAGTTTCCTTCCGTAGCGTATTTCCAATGGCTAGGAGTATCTCGCTTCATACCATCTGGCAGATATTGGCAAAGGAAAAAAGACCTTATAGTTCTTTCAGCTTGCCTGTGGGAGAAATTGTCTTTGTTATGTACAAGAAGATACATGAGGGAGATACAGTTTTTGCACCTGAAGTGCTTTTCCACCTGAACATGGTAAAGACTTGCCAGTTTCATACAGAGTCCACTGTACTAAGTATATGCACTAAGACCTTTCTAGAAAGTGAAGCTCAAAGACTTTTACTGCAGCATCTCTCCATATGAGATTCTCTGAGCTGATGTCCCTTCTCCTCTCTGCTTCAGTAGTTTTTCCCCAAGTTAAACCAGGAAGCAGAGGGATGCATTCAACCTCTTATAGCAGGACAAATGTGTCCTGAAGAGTTTTAACATTTAATTAAGGCACATCTGAGACTTCACCCTGTGCAGTGGTATTTGAATGGTGGAATTCTAACCTAGCTTGGTCATCCTCCCAGGATTCACATTGCCTTTGCCCTTCCTCTTCCTTAATGCAACAGGCACGGACAAACAATTGTAAAACTTCTGTGACTCCAGTGCTTCCAGGACAGTGCTTTTCCTGCCAGGGGTGCGATTAGGTGGCATGCTCATTGATCTCCTATCTCACACAATTTCTACAGATCTACAGTCCTGACCAGTATATTTTTCAGTGATGAGTCCCTTGTGTTTTCCAATGACAGAATTATTTTTAAACCTGGGCTTTATGGGATTATGCTCTCTACAGTATATAGGTATATCAAGCAATATATGAGAAATGACTTGTGTGCTTTGACTCTTTAGCGATCCCCTTAACACTAATGAAAATGGTCTCAGCTGTCATTCATCAAGTATTTGGCTCCATAGAAGTAAGGGAAATGCACGCATGAAGATGAAAGGTTATGGCAAAGTATTCAACAAGATGCATCATTTTGAAACAGCAATTTCACCATGTGCCATATGACCAAAAGCATGATAAAAACCAATGTGAAACACTTGATTTCACAGTTATGAGGACTTGAGAGGCCAGTGCACTGTGGCCTGTAGAGTTGGTGGCAATAAAGTGTTCTGAATGAGGTTGTGTTTGTAACCATTTTCTGCAGAAGGATATAACCTGTCTTCCACAGCCATCAAGGCCTTTGGGTCTGGATGGGTAAGATGAGTTAAGCTAATTCTTCCTCCCTTAGAGCAGAAACCTGAGATCTGCGCTCCCTTCTCACAAATGCCAAAAGGCTATGGTTTGTACAACTGTAAAATTACACAGGTTTTGAACCTGTCAAGTATTGAACTCTATGTACGTCGTGCTACCAGCCTTCATGCAACAGCATCTGCAAAGATTTTTATTTTTCCTTCAGAAAAAAGAACATTTAGTTGCTAGCGGTCATCACCATATTATTTACCTTCCATCCTTCCCTTCACAGCTAAGCAATGTATGCTGGAGTATTTTTGCAGGTTTGCTACCGATGCCATGCTCAGTATAACAACCTGTGATCAAATGCAGCTCTTAAGTGAGTCACTTCAGGGACTCTTTGAGTCTCATTGACCATTTTCCCAATCAAGGCATAAGGCAAGAAGGTTTCAATCTCGGTACAGCATTGGAAGGGACCCAGAGCAATGCTGGATCCTCTCCTGTGCCAGAGGAAATGGTGGTGACTCTGTTTGCCAGCAACCAACCTTTTAGAGGTAAAGTTATATGTCTAAAATGCTTCTAGCTGCAATGGCAGAAAAGCAAAGCCATATGCCAAGCCACCTGGTTGTACGGAGGAGTTGCTTGTAAAGCCCCATGGCCAATGGAAGGAGATTGTTCAGGTGGCTTTGAGGAGGAGGCAGGCAGGATTGCTTTATGCATTATACATTTCTCAGGCAGAGGAAGCATATTAAGCCTAGTGAAGAGAGATTTCCAAGTCAAAGTTATATCAGTCGCTTATGTACATAGCACAACCTCTCGCCCTCCTACTTGCCTTTGGGGAAGAAGTGGTTTTTTTTCTTTTGCAAGTTTTGAGATACTTTCAGAGCCACAGAGAGAAACCCTGTGGGACAAGAAAGGGTTTGGATGTATTTAGGAATATTACAATATAAACATTAAATTTAGAGGCTATTCCTCTTCCTTTGATTTATGAGGACTAAAATGTAACTTTTGGCTGCAGCCAACATTTTGAGGCAATTGCATCATACAGAGAGGAATAAGAAAGTGCCCTAGCTCTTTGCCCAAATACTAAGGTATTGAAACTGCTTAGAGATGCTGGGTAGGAGTTGAGTCCAAATTGTTTAGGTTTTTTTCCTTTCAGACTTTGACTGTCAGGGTTTTGAATCTGGTCTCTGTTGTAGCCCTTATGTTGTCTCTGCAGAAATCACAGCAACACTCCCAAAGCCAACTTGAACAGCCCTTTGGGGAATGTCCTGGTGCTTGGTGTTTATCCAAACAATGTACAGCTACAGAAATGGCTTTTTTTTTCAGTTCGTTGTATTGTGCCTCTTTCCCTTCCCACAGTACGACAGATGATGCGGATGAGTGTGTTTGAAGAGGTGTTTTAGATAAGGTATGGGTGGCTAGCTGCACTCTGTTCTTACCTGCAAAGAATAGCCCTTATAGTTAGATGTTGGGCACTGCTCTAGTTTGTTAGGGACTAGGTGAGTCCTGAGACATACCAAGGCTCCTGAGGGTGACATTGTTTCTTCTTCTTCCCTGACATGCACCAGGCTCAGACACAGCTCTACATCAAGGCCTTGCCACCTACCCAAATCTCAATTCATGATCTAGACAAGCAGCACTAAATAAGTCATGGGGAGCATTTCATCCTGGTCAACTGTGTGCGTCCAACTGCTCCTTAGACACTTGGAAGCACCTCTCAGCCTCTGAATGCCAAACAGATGCTGCTTCTCCCCTGCTTTTATAACATTTGTCCCTCTGTTGTATGCCTATACATGGAGTGCATGCACAGGTAGCATCAGTGAGACTACTGTGGGGCAATCAAAAAGAAGAATTAAGAAATGTTTTTCAGCTGTGTGCAGGCAAGAAGAAGTAGAAGAAGGAGCAATGCATGGAGCTGGTGCCTGAGACATGGACAGTTTGCATTGTTCAAGGAGGGATCAAATTGTTTCTCCTGCAGTGGTAAGGATTGCATCTTTCTCGTAGTTTGGGGAGAAGTGGTGGCACCACTTAGCCTTCAGAGGGAGGAGGTCAGCTAGCAAAAGACTACTCTGGGTGCAGTAGGGAAGAATATCCATCTGTCTGAGTAGCCTTAATAGGGTCCGGGGACCTGCCACTCTGTCAGACGAATTCTTGGCACAGGGCTGGTGTTGCCAAGAGCTCCGCTTTCCTTCTGTCTGTTGTTGCTAGGAGGATAGAGGAGAGATAAGAGCTGAGCAGAGTTCTGTGTAAATGGTCCTTCCTTAGCGTCTTTCAGTTTAGCTTTCACTGACTGAGGCCCCCGAAGTACTTAGCATGAGTAAAGTTTTCAAAAGCATGAGTAATTTAGGAGATTAAAAGGCATTTTCAAAAGTGTCGACTTTTCAAAGTGCCTAATTTTCAGCGACTTTCAATGAGGGTTTGGGAATCTTAAATCATCTGGTTCCTTCAGTGAATGGCACTGTTGATTGCAGCGTAATGCATCGTCGGTTGGTATCCTGCTTATGTCAGAGGTCAATGCTGAGTGACTCTGAGGAGGGTGTACAAATCCCCATCACCGTGCAATGGCACGGAAATTCTTGCTGTCCCTTCCTGGAGGTGGCTTTGAGAGCTCAGAGCTCTTCTGAGTTTCTGGGTTAATTACACGGGGATACTGTGGGGAGGAGTTCAGTCAGGCTCCTTTCTAAATTGCTTGTGTTTTCTTCAGGTTTTAATGACAGCTGCTGTATCAAGTTTTACTCTGACCAATTTGTCACCTTATTTTGCTTTTATTTTGCTCTATATAGCTTTCACTCCTGTCTTTGTTCTGTTTTGTGCTAGGAGGCTCTATCTAGCTATGTATTTTTATTAACATGTATAGATATAATTTAATATATGAAAACTCTGTGTAAAAACTGTAGGTTTCCTATGTGTATCTTCGGTCTTTGAAACAGTCATGTGAAGCACTAACTTAAATACCTTGCTGAATTGTAGGCTCACAGAGGGAGAAGTGCACATGTTTAGGAAAAGGAAGGGCTCAGCATTTGCATTTGGATGCATGTCTTACCGCTTCAGAGTTCTTTAGGCTCCCGAGTGGAGCAACTTCGAAGTTCAAAGCGGTGTGATTTTTGGCAGAGTTTTTTTTCCTAAGACTTCTTCTTCAGGGCATAAAATTTTCTGCCCTCAGTGCATGTACATAACTCTCATTGGCCTTAAAAGAAGTTACATGCCTACATCAAAGGAAGGATTTACCCCATAATGATTCATCTTGAGCCTGACAGGCAAACACAACAGTGGAGAGCTCACAAGCCAAAGCTCCTGAGCTAAGGGGATGGCAGAGTTCAGATCTCTGCTGATCAGCCACATTGCAGCTCTGATTTTCAGCAGTTTTTAATTTTTGTAATTGTTTAAGTATAGTTGGGATCAAACCACGTGTTCTCCATCTGCTAGAAGAAACAGTAGGAATCCAGCAGAGGACATAGCCCTTTAGCATCTCATGTGGGAGGTAAATCAGGGTCAGATTAAATTGTGACGCTTTTTTCCTGAAAAGTGGATCTCCTTATCCCTGGTGTTACGCTGGAGACACAGAGCCACGATATTCTAAAGTAAATTAGAAATACCTTTTTACTAAACGTGATTGCAGAAAGTCCTGGGAAGGAATGTGTTAATGACTGGTGATTGAATGCAGTGGTTTGCAAGCTCTAAGCAGCTTTAGTGTCTCCTACCACAGCCCTGATTTAAAATTCATAAATGCTAATCCTCCATAATTTACGGTTTAAAAAGCAGCCCCACTCACAGGCCCTGTGGCTACAGCTCTGTCAGAGTAATTATGCCGCCAAGCTGAAATTGGACTACTAACTGAGATATTAAACAGGGTAGGAAATCCTCTTCCCTGGCAGCCTACCCAATTATTCCAAATAAGCAAACAGATTAGTGAGTAATTTTCCAGTTAAATCTGGTGATTGGTGCCAGAATTGTATGTTAAATATTCAGAAGTAAATAGATTAAAGATGAAATGTCCCCTTTTCTCAAGCTTAATTTAGTGTGTATATTAAAACTTTTTAGGGGGAAAAAAATCTTCATTGAAGTGCAATACGCTTGCTTTGAAAACAGAACCTTTCCGGGCTTGTTTGCACTTGGGGCAGTGGCGTTCATTAGCTGGGGGCCGTTGTGCCGAGGGAACCTTGTGCCACATTAGACACAGTATCAGTCCTGCTGTTCCTTTATCCCTCACCTTGGAGGAGCCCTCCTGGGTGGCAGTGCTGCAAGACTGCGCGGCAGCTCTGCTCGGGACCATGGGGGACAGCTTTTCACCAGGGGCTGGATGACGGCTGTGTGCTATAGGGTGCTGCTGATTCAGTATTGGCAGGAGAGTACATGTGGGACTGCCAGCTGCCCCGGTCATTTTGGCAATCCATTTGGTAGTGCTATTTGTAAAAGTTAATAGTAAAGATGGGCATTTCTTATTCATTCTGGTTCTTAGGGTGTGGGGGGGATATTTTTTGTTTCTAAATTCAGTTTGGATTTCCCCACTGACCTGCCCAGAGTTCACATTTTTTACCTTTACAAACGCTTCTTATAATGTAGTGTTTAACTGGGACCCAAACCAGAGGGAACACGGGGGCAAAAGGAAGGAAAACATGGACTGAATGCCCAACACGCACAACTCCTGTGTACAGGGGCAAGTGGCAGGGGAGGACGCAGGGCAGCTCAGCTGGAGTAGTCCAGGAACATGAGCTGTAGGTCTGTCCCTCTGCTGCCCTCGCACCACAGGCTACGTGTGGTCACCCCAAAGAGCTGAGTCAAGGAGAGAGTGAAGTTAAGGGGCTGTGCTCTAACTAGAGAGGTCAGGCAGCCTTCAGCAGCTGAAGAATGCTGTCCTGGCAAAGGCCCAGCTCGGCTCTGGAAGTGCCACGCTGACACCTGGACCACTTTAGAAACAAGCTACAGCTTGTGGCATCTCTCGGGAAGCAGGGCCAGCACCTCTCCCCAGAAGGGCTGGGGCGGTAGTTGCTGCGCAGACCTGGGGTTGGTTAGTTGCTGCAGGGAATAAGGTGGTAGACCCTGGGAAGCCCAGGTGGTACACGCTGCATTTTAGGACTGCAAAATTCTTTCTAAAAAGAAGTCTGAGGGAAACGTTTTCATATTCATGGATTAAAGCAAGGACTTGTACCTATTTGCTGGAAACATGCATGTACATTTCAATATGTAACAGCAGTGAGGAGAGGGAAGCTGCATTTGAGGAACTGGAATAGTTTTAGCACCGGATGGAATTTGCTTTGAAGCTGTTCCAAGGATCCCAAATACTGTGAACAATGTTTTATGCCATTTCTAGTGTTTTCTCCAAGGCACTAAAAGCTTGTTCTTTTAAGGAAGCGTACAGTCCTCTAATTTGGAAAGTGAAGTCAAAGGAGTAGCACTTGCTTGTCAGGAGGTTGAGGCACAATAGCCCTGGGGCTTAGTGCTTCGTAGTGCCTCCTGAAAAGGGAGAGCTCTGGTCTCTGCTTCAGGAAAGAGTTAAGCTGAAGGAGGTTAGTGTAATAGAGCTGCATAATATTGCTCGATCACCCCTCTACCCAATTAAGCTTGCACCAGTCCTCGTTCCTGTTTCTGTCACTGGGGAAGGAGAGGCGTCGAAGGGCATCAGGACCTTCAGTGTTATGGCTTGGTCTGTTGGGCAGGTGAGAGGAGCAGTTCGTTCTTCGGCCTGAGTTTAATATTTTCAGTGTTTTAAGTCATGATACATTCTCCAGAGTGGGCAACTTAGAGTTTTTAAAAACAAACTTGCCAGTATTGGCTGCCTTGGGATACATGGGGTGCATGATCTCTGTCCTTCCTGAGAAAGCCCAGGTTTTGGTGATGGAGTGGTGGTGATGGGACCAGGTCCCCAACTTGAATAATTTGTTCATGAAAATGCCTGTAGCTGTTATGCCTGAAGGAGGATTTGGATCAGCCCCCTCTCACACCTGGGCACAGTGTGCCAAAGGAGGCTAAAACTTCCTAGCCATGGGCCCACAGATTTGCTTTTCCACTGGGAAGTGCAAGAGCTGCAAGTAGGTAATGCCAAACACATGCCTAGAAAGGATTAACTCAACTCCCGCACATCCCAGAGGCTTTTTCTTCTGCTGCATCCTCCCTGGAGAGGCTTTTTCACCTCAGCCCTCTGCTGGAATGTGCCTTAAAGGCATAATCGAGCTCATAAAAATTAAGTAGTGTGCAATTGTTAAAACAAAACAAAAAGACCCTAACTAAATTTTGTTCAAATAAATTCTCTAGAATCAATCTAGTTATGTTTTTATTACTGTCAGAACTCGCAGCATAGCTTCCCTTTCCATGTTTCACAAGGCTGCAGGGGCTTTTGTTAGAGTTTTTTTTTTTTCCACACCACTACACATTACGACATCTTGGTTTTGTACAGAGAAGTGTTAAAGCTGAAGCTACAGGTTTTTTTCTGGCTTGTGAAGGTCTTTCAGGCCAAATCTAAAGGCTTACCTGCTCAAAGCTGGAATAGATTGATGGATGTGGAGGAATCCAGAATGAGTTACACTGCTGAGGATAGAGCCCTGTGAATGCCAGGTAATTAGTTACGTGGCACTAGAAATATAATTATACACAATTTCTGCCTCTCTGATAAGTTCACCTAGTAGGGCTAAAGATGTGTTTTCTTGCTTATTTTTGATGGTGATGGTAACAAAATGGGAGAAATTGTGGTGTCCTGTCTGTACAGATCCTTACCACATCCTCTTGCTGTCATAACCCTGATGGTTCAGCATGTGCTGCACATTTCAGACCTTCTCTGTCTTGAAGGAGAGTTGTGAGTCTTACTGCTTCAAACTACTCCAAATGTCAGCACATTCGAAGTATCTTGCAGCTCCTGTCTGCTGCCCTGTCCCTCTAACCCAGGGATTTTACATTTTTTCTAAATATGACAGAAGTCACTTAAAAGATGTCATTCTCAGGCAGGTTTGTCAGTTGGGCTCTTCTTAGCAAAAGCCATTTGAATCTCCTGCACAGTAAAATATAATGTTTTCAATTAGTTCCTGGTTCTTTCCATTTGAAATCGTCTCTATGTGTATACTGCTTTCAACTTGCCTGTTAAGTTTTTGTGGTTAGCCTGGGTTTTACGTACTTTTGGTTGATCTTTCTAAGGTTATGAAGGACCATCACTTGGGATCTAGCAAGTGAGTGTACATGAAGCAAAGAGCTGGACACAAAAATTACCATAATGGAATAGGTCAAATATCCATTCAACAACTGTAGTTTTTATTCCTCCCTCTGTGAGTAGCTGTTTCTGAAGACTTTAAGCAGTCTGGATTCATCTAATTGGTTTCGCCCATCATATACACCTACCATTTGGTGAGGAAAGAATTTGTTATTAGTCCCTGGCTTTTTTTGTTCTTAATTCCCAGAAGCACAGTGGTTAGTGGCTGTTACCAGTGATATCTCTGTAGTGAAAATCCTAATAAAATTTGATTGTGTCCTTAGAGTTGCTTATGTACAATCCCTTTTAAAAAAATGAAAATCTCTATCGTATGCTTCCTCAATGATATCCTGCTACAGTGAGTTCCAAAGGTTAATTATATGTTTTGCTCAAAGCTACTTCTCTAATAGGGTCCTTGGGATGAAGGTTGCTGACCCTTTTAAGCCAGTGAACTAAAGCAAACAGCAAAATAACCCACTGAGGCTGTTATCCTGTGGGTGCCTATTTGTCTCTCTCAGTTCCTTTTCATCAGGGTAGCCTTACTGAAAAGACAAGCAATCAAGCTTCCTCTCCAGAAGGTGACCACTCAGTCTTTGCTGGCATCACGGAAACAGAGATTAAGGCAATGGCTTCCTTGTCTTTTTTCCGAAGTGTCAGTTTTTTGGTTTTGAGAAGAGGGTGTGCTGGCATCACCTTTCCCCACTGCTGGGGACCCGTCTGGTACTCCATGGAGGGGCCTGCGCAGCCCTGTGCTGAGTGGGCTCAGCTGCCCTGGGTGTTTCCTCTGTTGCCTTCTGAGGTTTGGGGGTAGCTGGGAGGCAGACCTGAGCTTTCTGTTGCCAGTTTTGTCCACAATTAAGAATTACAATATTGTTGTTATTATTATTAATAATAATAATGAGTTGGTATGTGAACTATTACAGGAGCTTGACCCCTAAAAATCAATGGGCCCTGACATTATCCACCCAAAGGTGTCAAGAGAGGTGGCTGACATCATTGTGAGGCCACTCTCTGTAATCTTTGAGAAGTCGTTTTTTTGAAGTTTGAGGGATATCCCAGAAGACTGGAAGAAGGCTAATGTCACCCCCATCTACAAGAAGGTTTTAAAAGAGGATCAAGGAAATTATAGGCCCATCAGTCTTACTTCAGTCCCTTGGAAAGTTATGGAACGAATCCTCCTGGGGGGGCTATCACAACTCAAATGAAGCACGTGACTGGGAAAAGCCAGTACAGATTCACAAAGGGCAAATCATGCTTGATAAACCTGATTGCCTTCTATGACAAAGTAAGCTGCTTGGTTGATGTGGGGCGAGCAGTGGACATTGTCTACGTGGATTTCTCCAAGGCTTCTGATATGGTTCCCCACAGCCTCCTCCTAGAGAAGCTGATGCGCTACAGTCTAGACTGTAGACAGTCTAGTGGTCTGTCCGGTGGGTGGGGAACTGGCTGACAGGCTGCACCCAGAGGGTGGTGGTAAATAGTTCTTTTTCAAACTGGCAACCTGCCACAAGTGGGGTCCCCCAGGGATTGATACTGGGCCCAATGCTGTCTACTGTCTTCGTAGGTGATCTGGATGATGGGCTCAAGTGTACCCTGATGAAGTTTGCTGATGATACCAAACTGGGTGGGGAAGTGGACACTTTGGAAGGGAGAGCCACCCTGCAGGAAGACCTGGATAGGCTGGAAGCATGGGCTAACAAGAACCTTATGAAGTTCTACCAGGACAAGTCTAAGGTCTTGCACCTGGGGAAACATAATCCCGGAGTGTAGCACGGACTGGGATTTACCTGGCTGGGGAGCAGCTGTGTGGAAAGGGAACTGGGGCTCCTGGTCGACGAGCTCGATATGAATGAACAGTGTGCTGCAGCCACAAAGAAAGCCGACAGGATGCTGGGTTGCATCAACAAGGGCATCACCAGAAGAGACAAAGTTGTCATTATCCCACTCTACTTAGTGCTTGTCAGGCCACACCAGCAATACTGTGTTCAGTTTTGGTCCCTGCTGCACAAAAAAGATGTGGACAGGCTGGAGAGGGTCCAGAGAAGGG
>RSEF01000005.1:11403087-11454154 GCA_003993805.1 Himantopus leucocephalus
TTAAGATTCAGCTGGACAGGGTGCTGGGCCATCTTGTCTAGACGGTGCTTTTGCCAAGAAAGATTGTACCAGATGATCCTTGAGATCTCTTCCAACCCTGTATTCTATGATTCTATGAAACGTATTCCCTCTTTGCTGTGTTTATATGCTTCTAAATGTGAATGTAAGTAGAAATTATTTTGGAAACTTGGAACAGAATGCCATGAACGAGAGTTCCTTAAAGGGATAAAAAGCATATAATTTAATCTCTGTTTATAGCATTTAATCGTAAAAACCTGCAATCTTATGTACTTTATGTATCTGTTTCCCTTGAGGAAAGCAGATAAGGTCATCCAGTGCTTCAGCAGCTCATGCCAGTTAAAATGAACCTGAAATGGAAAACGTGGTTGTAAATAAAATAAAAGTGGCCAGGACCCACTCTGATTAGCTAATATGTGCCAGCGGCACTGTGAATATTTTAAGGGAGCCTTGCTGGAGCTGACATCAGCAAGGGTTTCCAGTCTCTCTGGTGACATTACCTGGATGCCAGGACAGCTCAGACCTTGGGTACAGGTGGTGCATTCGAAAGTGTGATTTTTCAGATCTTGCACTGGTTCTGTGTTTATAGGAAGAATAGAAAAAGGTTTCTGGAATAGCTTTCCTGAGCACATGGCTAGTCACAACCAGGTCCTCTGTCACTAATGTGATGTAAAATATTGCTCAAGAGATTAACTGATGTTTGTCACACTGAAGAGACCAGTTTCGTATTTCCCCTTGAAATACTCCTCTGAAGCATTGTTGTGTGCGAAGGCTGATGAGGACAGGTTCCAGGCTCATGCATCTACTGTTAAAGAAACCCCACTGTCCACACAGGAAAAGAAAGAAAGAACAACTGGTAGTTCTGAATTACCACATAAGATTTATAAGAAGAGATATCATCTCTTAAGTAACTGGGTCCCAGACCATTTAGGGCACTACAGACTTCAATCAGTGCCTTGAAATGTATTTATAAGCAAATAGAGCCAGGAGTGTTTTGTGCTATTAGGCCAGTTCAGCAAATCACTTAAGCATTACTTAACACATGCTAAGTCCACTGCACCCAAGGCAAACTCTGGATATGATAAACTTTTTGTCCATAAAATGTCCCCCTCTGGATAATGTAGCACCACTTTATTGCTAAGGGTCATTTTGCATCTGTCTGTCTCAAGAACAAAAAAACTGGCAGTAGAGCCGCCGTGGTGTACCTGTATTGTTTGTGTGATTGGTTTGCTAAGTGTATAAATCTTAAGTGATAGAATTTTATAATATACAGTATAACAATTGGCAAGTGTTGTACATTTATTTTCACAAGTGAGGGAGTGACCCATAACTCGCATCCATCACAGTATATGAAAGCACAGCTCACTGTAGTATAGCAAGCAAGGGAATCATTCATACACAGGATGTTATTCACTTCAACCTTTCCCCTTTCCTGAACATAGTCAGGATCTATATGTCTATTGCTGCATACTCTGTGTGCTGGCATAGATGTATGATGGCATCAGAAAAACTGGAAGGGGAATAAATGAGATAGGAACAGAAAGGGGTGTCGGTAAATGTTGTCTGAGCTGATAGAAATTTAAGTGGTCAGGCTTGTCAAGGAGAAGGAAAACTGCAAGAGCTGGAGAGTGACTGAGATTAGAACTGACTTTTGGAGAAATGGGAGCTGAGAGAATACCTTTCAGTTCAAAAACGTGGGTGATGGCACAGGGTGAGCATGGGAGAACTGGAAATTAAAACAGTAAATAAAATGGAAATGTGTTTGATGTAGGGAGCAACGAAATATGTTTCATCCTTTTAATTCTGCTCTCGTTCCTCTGTCATTATTCCCAAATTTAATGCTGTGCTTTTCAACAGGACCTCCATTCTGTAGCAATTTCTGTGAAAAATCTCCTTCAAAAAATGGCCAAAGCAGCTGAGGAGAAACATTAGTTTGGGACCTTCATTGGTGCTTGGTACCTAGTGACTTTCATCAGGCTTGCAGACCCGCTGTGTACTCTGTAGAAAGTCTCTATTTTTTCCTCTGTACTTTGTGAATAGTAAAATTGGCTTTAATTAGTTGTGTACTGAACCACCGAGCTACCTAGAGAGATTGTGACCAGGCACTTCTTTGCTAGAAACTGTGCATAGCAAGATGAACCCTGTCCCAAATTTCTGAACAAGCAGGAGAGGCAAAAGAGGAGGTATGGTTATTTCCCATGTGGAAAGACTTCACGAATTTGCCAAGGGACATACAGGAATAATGTGTTGGAAGGAGGAAATGAGTCTGGATCTCCCAAAACCCCATTTAGCAGCATAACTGTAAGATACACTTCCTTCATACTTGCACCCGGTTGTGGCAGGGTTGCCACTCCATGGGTTATACTTGGATAGAATGTTTGGGAGATCCCCTGGGAGACGGAGGAGAAGGCCACAAGGACAGGCAGCTCCAATAGGAAATAAAAATTTTCTCAGTAGACAAGTTGAGAGCTGCTGGCTTGCTTTTAAGGGTGTAATCAGTTTGCAACTTCTGACAGGGTTTAGTAGTAGGTTTTACTCTCCACACAGGTCCTAGCCTGTAGCACACGTTACAGATAATAACCCAGCACAGCTCAGACACGAGGGATCTCACGTGTGCCACGGGGTAGGAGGAGGTAGTGCCCAGGCATTTCTGACCTTGATGCTGAGGCAATCTCCTTCCTTCAGGACTGACTTCCTTTGCGGTGAGAGTAACCCTTTTGTCATCTGCACCATGCTCCTCTTTGTCATTGCACTGCTGGACTCACATCCTTGAACTTAGAGCACAAAAAACCCTTCTGGTTTTTGAACTGATGCTTTGTTTGTTTTTCCTCTTTGGTCGATGCTGGGATCAGTGATGTCAACTTGTTCTATTTGCTTTGACAGGAAAATGTTTTCAGAGTTCATTAGGATGGCATCAATTCTAACATTTGGCACACAAACATTTGATGACCTTCACGTGTGGGAAGAAATATGTAGGCAAAACTTCCATTAGTTTGAAAAAACACTTCCACTCAGCACTGTTCCGACTCCTGAACCACAGCTTCAACCTGAAGTTTTGAACAATCCCTGTTTATGATCTGTGAGCAGGCTCTGGGCACGGAGCTGCAGCTGAAACTGTGGGGAACTGCTGCATGCCAAGTCTGGGCTAAGGTTACAGATGGATCCAGCTCTCCACTTACCTGTAAGGAAGGTGCTGCCAGCAGCCAGTTTCCTCTTGAACACTGACGGTGCAGCTCCTTGGTCCTGGTCAGCTGAGCTGGTAGAGTTGGTCTGGTGTAAACATAATGGTAACTGCATCCTATGCCTCCAAGTGCAGAAAATTCCTAATGCTTTCCTGGTAGTTCCCCTCAGTGAGATGATTTACTCTGGCAACTTTGGGCTCATTTTCATCAATTACAGGGCTCGTTAAAAGAGCTGGACTGACTGGAGTTGCTAGCAGCTGAACCTCTGGGCTTATCCACAGAAAAGGAAGAGCAGGTGTTGGCTTTTCCCTCTTTAGTGCATCTGCCGTATGATAACCGAGTCACAGTCCCTCAAAGCGTGAGGGAATGTGAATGTCCATGGCTTCCTATGGCCTCTAACAGTGAGCAAGAGCTTTTGCAGTGAAGAAACATCTTCAACAGTAGCTGGACTGAGCCCACCAAATTACTCTCTCAGTGACCATCGCATGAGTTGCTGGCAGCCTCTGGTTACTGCTAACACATAGGATTAGCAAGGACAAGGTGAAAATGAGAGTCCAGGTATTTGCCACCATTTGTCCTTTGAGCCTTCCAGCTCCCTTTGCCTTAAAGCTGTGAAAGTACTGCCAAACCAGTCTGGTTTTCCTAACGCCTGTCTCCAGCCCTTTCCTCTGACCTATCTTAGCTCTTATTTACTTTTTTTAGGATTCACCGTGTTTTTATGTTTTTCTCTCATATCCTGTAATCAAGTGAAAGGTGTCTCTGTGGATAGAGGGGATTTGTACTCAGCCTTTGTTTGATGTTTGTTTTTTCCTAACGGTGCTGCCTGCTGTAAGAAAAGCCAAATGCTGCCCATATGTTGCCGTGCTCCCTTAAATTACGGAGGGTGAACATTTATGGCTGCTCTCGCTGTTGCTCTTTCTCCATACTCTTCTAAATGATACGTTTTCACAAGCAATTACTGAGATAGGGAGTCAGGACTGGTTTTTGAGGTGTGCCACTTAGTGGCCTACACATAAAAATGGGAGACAGGAGGAGGAGGATGGCAGAGGCTTAATACCATGCCTCGCTTAAGAGAATGTCCTTCAAGTGAGCAGAATTCTGCACCTTGTAAAAGTATGACTTTAATTTTGCCTTTCAAATATGAACTAAGCAGGGCTGTCAACACATACTGTGTTCTTCCTTGTCAAACCATTTCACTTAGTCTGTCAGCTGTAAACAGCTTAAGAGGCATGTCATTCCGGCATTATTATAGCACTTTTAGATTTGTTTTTAGATTGGCTCTGTATCTGTTCCTGCAAAAGGTGTAGATACAGAGATGACATGGGTTATTTATTGTGTTACTGCAAAATGCTACTTGCTGTTTTGTGGTAAGCACAGAGTAACTCCATTTCAAATAATGGGCACTGCAGAGTAATAATCCTGTAGTACCATGGTAATACCATTGCCATACTTTGTCAAATCAGTTGTGTCAGTAGAGCAGTGTACTTACTTCACTGTGGGTGTATATGGCCTCGCACTTCATGTGAAGTTTTCTTTCCCAGGAGATCAGGGAAGCAGAATTAAGACGTCTGGAGAAAGAACTCTGATCAACAGACTCTATACTTAACGTTTTTTCAAAAAGTTGCTTTACATATTCAAATAAACAGTGTTTAAGCTGTTGATGACAGCTTAACTACTTCATCCCAGAACGTTTTGACAAGTGATTTTCAACGTTTTGGTTTCCCAGGATTTTGACAACCCCCAAAAAACATGAACTGATTTTATATGTCACATGTTTAATTTATTTGAGATGCATGTATTATGTTGCAGAAGCAACGAGGAGGGAGTTAAAGGACAGGGTGATACACTCCATATTTATGATCATCAGCTTCTTCACCGTGTCACTACAAGAGAAAAAATGTTCAGAGATACAGAGTATGCAAAGCAGTCAAACTTTTGTTGCCAACTTGTCTGGATTGTGATTTATACAAATTGTTGGTGCGATTTCTCTATGACTGCCCTGAAATTCACAGAACTGAACCCATTCTCACTGCAGGGAGCCTTAGCTGCTTCCCTTGTACTTGGCTTCTGCTGTGTGTGTGTTGTCCCCACATTGCTGGCTGCGTGGCTGTGGAGGGTGGCACAAAAGGGCTTTAATGTCGCCTGGGTTCTGAGCAACGGCAAAGGAGAAAGGTAGATGTTTTCTCACTAGAAATAGGTGAATTTCTGCCTGTATATAGTCCATAGAATTGTCCTCAGAAATAACACAAATATGTAAACGGATCTTCACTTTAATCCCAAACTGAAATGGAGCCTGAATATTTGAAGAAAATTTGTTTTAGCTCTGTTTTGGGACTTTGCTTAGGTGTTCTCCAATTTGGAGTTACTTCTTTTTCTCTGCCTGCATTAAAGCAGAAAAAAGATAGGGTACACCTTCTACCTTCCTGGGCCCTCGAGCAAGAAGCGGGGAAAAATACAGGGAGAGAATTGCTTTTGTAAAGCTCCTAGGCTACATTAGAAATTGAGAAATGTGAATAATTTCACTCAAAAAAAAGTTCACATTTCAACATCATATCTTGAAACCTTTTGGATATTACCCAGTGTCTGTTTGTTGATACTTCTGTCGTGAGTGCTCGCTGGCATATTGGAATAATTGAAAAATCCTCATTTATCCTCTTCTAAACTCAGGGTATCACTATTATTTTTCTACACCAGAATGCCACTCACTTTATTGTGTAATAGTTATTTCTGTCAGTACTGAGCAGCATGTCCTTAATAATTTTTAAAGTAGGAGGAGTTATTTTAAGTAATTATTAAGATCAAGTTAAAACATGTCAGTATAAATTATTATTGTATAATAATGCTGTATAGGCACAAAGGAAAATCCATGCATTCTAAACAAAATTTAAAACTTAAACTTTCCTGAAGCTGATTTTTTTCCCCTAACCAAGCACTATTTGGAGTTTTTTCACAAAAAAATGTCTTTCAGGTTTGATCTAATTGTGAATTTGTGCTTTTTAAATATCACAGTTTCCCATAATCTAATTTCAGTTAATCAAAGTGCTAATGATGGACATCATAGGTAGCTTTTCAGACATCATGGGGCCGTCATGAGGCTGTTCAAGACAAACATCCAGATATTTGAAGATAAAGCTCAGATAAATAACCTTCCCCAGAGACCCTGTGGGCAGGGCAGAGGGCAGGTGGGATTTGCTTACTCTAGAGTCAGTTGCTGCAACTTTCTGCTGATATCTAATAAGTAATATTTTTCTGATAATTTGGGAGTTTTAGCAGATATCTGACCAAACTGGCTCTGAATTAATTGCTTTGGCAGGCTACAGCGTTATCTGCAGCTTGCTAATTTTGGGAGGTGGAAGGAGAAGTGTGGACTCATGAGGGGAGGCAGTGCAGCAGTTTCAGCGCTGCCAAGGCTTGATGGAGAGGGCAAAGGGAGATGGAATCAACCACTGACCTCCATTCATTCTTTAAGAAGTGGTCTTTTCTGTTGGCTATCAATGGTTAATATTTTCCTTAACAGAGAGAAGCAGGGAGCTGGTGAGGAGTACAATGAAGCTACATGCATGGCACAGCACATTGGCCAGGTGANCAATGAAGCTACATGCATGGCACAGCACATTGGCCGAGTGAGAGGCTGTCACGGTGTCTCTTAGCGTGCATATTGCCAATACCCCGCTCTGATACCTTAATCGTAGTGTGGGACTGCCCGAGTAAGCACTCCCCGTAGGTCCCCGACACTGCAGCATAGCATGACCAGTGGACCAGTCAGCCCTGCTGACAGTCCGCCTACCAGGAACACAAGCATCCATGGTAGCCTGCTGGCAAGCCAAAAGCAGGCACATTTTGTTTGGTTTTCCCCTAATGGAGAGGGGAAAAGGGAAGGAGATATGACAGCTCTTGACAGTGAGAGGGAGATAGAGTTGCCTGCATTAGGAAAAAATTTGCCACTTTTGCAAGAATGAGTGGTTAGAAAAACAAAAAATAAGCATTTTCAATATATTACAAACAACATTATCTGCTAAAAGGGCAAGATAATTATCTTAATGTGATTTTTGACCAAGATAAATTTATCTTATTTTATAAACTGGCTAACAATTTGAATCTTATGCAAAACCTAGAAATAAATCTAAAAAATATGATAATGTAATAAAATCGAAATTATTAGCAGTCCAAGTGCCATACTTGAGGCAGTAAAACCTTTTAAGTTCCAATGGAAAATAGGCTAGTAAAACCGGAGTAAGTTACTCTACTTTAATCACTTGATAAATAGCTACAATGTTTGGAAGAATTGATAGTGTCATTATAGCAACATCTCTTTTTATAAACAGCCTGGTGCTGATTTGATTCTAATTGCTGCCAGAGGAACAGCATCAAAGTAGTGTTGCTCCAGCAGTGTAACCTGCGGGGTGAGCGGGAGGGGGATTAGCTGCCTGAAATGAAGAAAGTGCAGTTTTTTTGAAGGCATGGATTCTAATTCCAGGAGTGATGGAGGAGGCTGAGTAAATTCAGCGGTGGGAGAAACTACAGGGGAAATGCATAAGGAAGAGAAAGCACAAAGTAGACAAAACAGGCTCCTCTGAGCGCACAAAATAGTGGAAAAACAGTGAGAAAATTCAAGACCATGAATGTTCATTTGCTTTCTCACCAGAAAGAATTCTCCTGGTGGGCTGGTGTGGTCCTGTCACCAAACCACAGCTCTGACCTCACTGTTTCTCTACCACAGACATGATGGCCTCATTTGCAGCCCCCAGTTTCATAAATGGCTTTCCAACATGGATGTCTTAATTTTTTGCAAGTCCAGTATCAGACACCAAAAGCCTAATTTTTAAGACATTCTTAATTATTAGTTACAGCTCATTTGTATACTTGTGGGCGCTGTGTCCACCTTCTGGTGCCCATGAATGCACCTGAAAACAAAGGCTTCTTTTGCAAATTTGATATTTAGCAATGCTGTACTTCAGTTCTTACTCTGCAAATCCTGGATTTGACCCTTCTTGGGCTGCAGAGCTATTGAGGAGTTATCAGCATTATACTGATGACTGCTACAACATTTGAGGGCAATAAATTTACATTTATCTGGAAAAAAAGTCTCTAGAACACATGCTTCTAGGCTGGGTCTTATTCCAAAAACGACTAAGAAATTGTCTTATTTTGTGAATGGTAGCAAAAAAAGCGGGGTTGCATAAGGAGAGAAGAAAGGGAACACATTTAATAGTTCTGTCGTGTTAGCAACAAACCCAAGAATAAACAGAAATGTAAAGGGGAGAAGTACTTATCTTTTTACATAGATCATGTGATAAGCTTCTATAAAGATGGTGGGCTAAGTGAAATATGTAAAATAGCTTGTTGAAGAAAAAATTGGCTCAAGTGGGACTGAATGGCTCAAGAGATTAGTGATGGGATAATAGCTTTTCTCCATTTAAGTGGTAGACCGGTTCAAATCAATTCTAGGTCTCTAGAGACCGAAAGGTGTTGCTATCCTGTGACTCCTTCATAGTTATTTGAAATGATTTTTTTGGTCTCAATCTCATCCTTAGTCGTCAGAAAATGATCCCCAACCCAATCAGCACTGAATTACTTTGAACTAACTGTTGTCTCCTCCCCCTAAAGATGCACAACCTTCAAGGGTGTGTGTATGAATGGCAGTTGTTTTATTTAGTGCTATATTGCTGGTCAGAAAGATTTTGTTTGCTGTGGAATGAACAGATTGCACAAAAGAGAGATTCTGGAATATGACGCAATGTAAAATTTTTTTTTTTAAAAAATGCAACGATTCATTCTTTTTATGTGGATTTCTTGGGAGAACAGGGCTACTTTTGGACACCTTCAGCTGCCCCTCACTTGCACCCAGAGACACACCTCTTCTGCAGTGTGTGAGCATGCCTGCCTACTTGCAGGCTGTGTTGGGACTTTCCCCTACATAAATGTAAATCATGAAGCAGGGCCACAACTTAGGAAACAGCCATTGGTCATAAGTAACAACTGGAAAATTCAAATTGGCAGCTTGCCCTCCAGGTTTGTTTTGGAGCATCTATTTAATGTGGGAAGCTGGACCGGTGAAGTGATGCTAGGGACATGCCAACTTACAGCAACTCAGAATCTTGCCTATCAATTTTATTCTGAAAGTTTATAACAAGTAAAATAGCAGGCATTGATTATTCTGCCAAATATAAAGATTAAGCAAACAGTAAGAAGCAATGCTTACCAAGCCAAGGAGGATTTGGATCTTTTAGTGGCTGTAACAGTAAGTCTAGAGCTAGTGAACCACAGCAGAGTTCGCATTATTCAGTGTACCAAAGAAAAAAGAGACCTGAGGTTATTAGAGGAAAAATCACAGTAGTTCTGTGTGTATAACTGCTTGGAAAAAACCAAATAGGATATTATGACAATGTAAAGGTGTCAGAGAATTGAAATCACATTGCTATAGTCACATTTTCTATAGAACTGATGCAATATGGATTCAGTTGCTGTCGCCTTGCAGGAGAAATTTTATTTTTGCCTTAGCCCAGACAGCTCCAGGTTTAAGAACACTCATCGGAGTGGAAGGCTAAAGGGGTTAAGGAAATAAGGCACAATAGAGGTGACCTATGGGAACTTTCATTATTATATGGAGCCTTGATGAGTGAAATGAGAGGAATTGCTCTCCATCATGAAAGGCTGAAATGTCGCGGGAGCAATCGCAAATTAATCTATTAAGAATAAGTAGGAGGTTGAACAGTGTGACTCAAAAGGATGGAAATATATGGAATAAACTGCAGTGTAAAGTCACAATGATTTCTAAACACAACCTTAAAGACATCCACCAAGATTTTTACAATGAAACAGGGATTTTTATATATGTGTGTATATATGTGAGACACAGTTTAAGCAGACAAAATGGGTCTCTTTCTATTCAGCTACTCCCAATATTTGTAATGACCGGGCCTGAATGAGAAGTTCTGTTCTGATTTGTGTGGCTTTAACCAGAACAATGTGCCAGGAATTTTTCTTTTTTAAAAGACACACCAATAAAATGCCTCACAGGCAGTTTTCTCAGTGGTGATTTTCCTGTTTTGCTGTGACATTTTTAACTTGAATTTAGTGTTTGTAAAAGGTGCTATTTGACAGCATTGTGTAACTGAAAGCCTCTTTTTATTGACAGATCATGCACACTCAAGGCTGGGGAAATTTCTCTGTGTCAGCCTGGTGAGGGACACCCTCGCAGCCTGAAGAACCAGCTTCCAGGTGGAAAAATGGTAAGTCCATGTCAGTCAGTCCAATCTTATGTTAAATGTTGCTGTGTGATTATTTTTAAAGAGCTCACATCCAAAGGATTTGGAGAGAGGCGTGAAAGTTACCCAACTGACAGGACCGCATGGGTTATTTTTTCTCTTCCTCTGGAGTGTTCATGCTTTGTCCATTAGTGGCTGGAATGAGAATTGACACAGATTACCAAGTATATTTGGTGGAGCTGATCCTTGTAGGATGTAGCTACCCCTCACTGTGGTACTTGGGAAGCGAGGGTCTGTTGTTTGCTCAGTGCCCATCCCTGATGCCAGTCTTTAGGCCTCGATGTTAATAATTTCATGAAGCTCACGTAGTTTCAGACTTTTACCTTTGCCAGCTTATTATAGCCTAGGAAGATGAGACGTGACTATGCTGAGATACAACCCCCAGTGATGGCACTTTATAATACTGTATAACTGGAGGATTGCTATTGTAGGCAGAGAAAAAGGCAATAAAGCAGCATTGATATCCTGCCTGCCCTCTTATAGGAGTTATTGAATCAAACCTACCAGAACTGCCAGACAAACAATTTGCAGCTGCAGTCTGAAGCCTGACAATGACACAGAATCAAAAAGAAATAGTTGGAGTGCATGGGCTTGTGAACTCCTCTGCGACCCACCACAGCAGGCTCCCTAGGATTGTTCTTCTCTTTCTGGTCCTTCCCCTGTACAATTCCTTCTCTTTACCTTCCTCTTCCTCTCTCCCCCATTTTCTCTCCTACGTCTTGCCATTTTCAGCTCCCCACACCTTTCCCCCTCCCTTTTCTTTATCTCTCTCATTGCTTCGGTATTTCCTTCTGTTGCCTCCAATATAGCTCTTGTCTCTTGTTTGTTTTTCCTTTGTGAGTTCTAGTGCCCTCCTCTGTTTCTCATTGTTTCTGTTTCGTTAATTCTTTTCCTTATTTTTTATTAATTTAATTTCCCCCCACTGTTTCCCATACTGTTTCCTATTCTCCTTCCCCTGTTTGTACCTTTTTTTCATTTCATTTCCCTCTCCATTTTATTGCTCATTTTTTCTCCTTTCCCTGCCAAGTTTTCTACCTACATTTTTCTGGAGCCATTTTTAGCCAGTAGCTGAGCTCTCTGTTGGTCTTACTCCTCAAATGTGAGGATTTAAACCTTTCCTGTGCACTAGGATTTCCAAAGTGCCAATCCAGCTAAACTAAGGGGAACTGATGTGGTTTGGCTCTAATGTCTATGAAGAGAGATACGGCAAAAGCCAGTTTAACAGTAGCACTCGCAAATACTCTGTGGCTCACCAGCCAGGCCTACACTTATAGTTGGATTCAAAGCTTACAAAATTAATGGGATCTGGATCAGACCTGCAAGTACCATCTTCCACCTTCTTATCAGACTTCTGTCCTTTATTTCAAAATAAATCTCAACACTCAGAGTTTCTTACAGTATACAGTTTTGCTTTGGCTCAGGGCATTCTGTGTTTTTTTAAATAATTATTATTCTAAAGCACATACAATGTATGTAGGGTTCAATGGAAAGGGGCCATACTGTGAAATGTGTTCAGGCTCATATATATATATAAAACAAAATTTCCTAGTTTTCGCATGTTCCTAACAATTGTCTGCTGTTTTGGGGAAGATTTTTCCATTCCCTTTCTTCTCTCATAACCGATGTCTAGTCTAACCAATACCCATCTAAACTTTAGATGTGCAGTCTTCTAAATGGCTGGCAGGAAGTTAGATAGTACACAAATCCCTTTTTTTTTTTTTCTTTTTGCACTCGTCATAAGTGGAAGGCTCAGGTTTTGTTCCAGAATTTCTTTCTTTTTTTTAAGTTCCCTAGTTTACTTACTTTCTCTGTTCCCTTTCCCCACTCACTTCCACTGAGGAGCATTTTGGTTCATTGTTCTTCATGACAGTATTTCCCCACTTCCTTTTAAAAAGTGGTTGCTATTACTTGGCAATCATATGTTCTATGAGAGCCCCACCACAACATGACCTTGTGCAAGGAGGCTGCTACCAAGGCCAACTTCCATTGCTCTCCTCTAGGCATACCAGGGCAGTCTTGTCCCTGGAGGGCTCTGGAGCTGTAGAAGCTGCCTGAGAAAGGGAGCAGAGTGCTCACCATCCGATCGCTGACCACTAGCAGGCCCAGGAACAAAGTGAAGCCCAGATCTTGTTGACAGGATGCCGCCTCTCTTTGTGTAAAATTATGAATAATATGAGCGTGAAAGAAACTCTTCCTTCCTGTCCAATTTTGTCTGCTTCCTTCTGTCTCTCTAGCTACTGCTCACGTGGAGTTTGGTGCTGGTGAAAATGGAAAGAAAATCAGTTCCTGTATAAGCTAACCCTTTCTGCTCTGATTGCATTTTTCTCCTTTTGTCTGCTTCTTTATTTGATTTAAAACCTTAAACCCCTTGAAGGTTTTCCATTAAGATTTTGAGCACAATTTGGAATGGGGGGAGCAGTCAGAGCATTACCTAAAAAGTCCTAGTTTATTTTTAGCTAATGGAAGAGGAGGGCTGATTGGATTAGCCCAGCAATGTGAGTACCTGATGCAGACTGCTATCAACACATCAACAGAGGAAGGGTTAAGTACAGTTTCTTTCACTTTCTCTCACTCACCCCTTTTACCCTCTCCTGCTTTGCCTTTCTTCACCCAGTAACTGACACTTGCAACGGCAAGTGCAAATTCCTGGGCATGTTCTAGTACTGGTCAATACAGGAGTAAATCTCACAGTCCCTCCTGCTGTTTCACATTTGCCACCTGACAGCAGTGGATGCTCAGGAAGACTGAGGGTAAGGTTTTAAAGCTTTAGACTGGGCTTTAGCTGTGTGACATCTATTAAAGCAATTGGGAGCCAGGTGGCTAAAACCCAGTGCAATTCTTTGTAATGGTACCCCTGAGAGCGCCCATCTCCTTTTAGCACTACTATTGATTAGGCAATTCTTGACTTTGAGGAACAAAATTGGTGTGTGCATCAAGGTTCTTTTCCTCAATTTGGCCTGGTTTGAAATTAATCATTCACCTTGAGCCATTTTTGTAAGCAGCTTTAAGCTTTGATAAATTTCAGTGTGATTTGATTTTTCTATCACCTTTCTTATGGAGGCCTGTTGTTTACTAGTCTTCTCTAGGACATCTCCAGAGCTGTTTGGTCTTTATCCTCATCTCCTACATTGATCCTGGTATGTTGTCCAGTGTGATTGTCTAAGCTCAGTAAAATGCTGGGGGCTTTATTTAATGGCTGCACACAGTGCACAGTCAGCAACATTGAGGCCAGTGGATACTTGGTTTTCAGCAGGAGGGATGCATTTGATGAGGTAGACAATGTTACTTAAGTCTTCGAGTATTGTCCAGGCCCTGCCTCTGTCTTGACTGAAAAGATGCGGTGTTCTTAGAGGGAGCACATAAACCATGAGCAAGTTCCTCCTAATTTCAGAAACTCTTCATGAGTGTTTGATATTTACTAGGGAGTGAAATGCCATGCAAAGGTACGTAAATGTATACTTATGTTTGTGAGAAGGTGAAAATAAATATGTAAAAATAAGGAAGACAGTTCCCCAACCCTCTTACCTTTTGCACTTCCCTTCCAAAATATTCCCTGTTCCTCTTTATTTCTCTAAATTGTAGGAAGATTCGTCAGCTTCTCATGTCTTCATTTGTGGAGAGGCAGGACAGGCTTTGCATGAGGATGTGCTCTTTACTTTGGGAGTTTAGTCCATTATAGTTATTTATATGGGTTTTCCCATCTGTTTCTTTTGGGTGTTCCTGAGTACAATTGTGAAGGTAATGCTAAGTACTGCCAACCACAACTGACTGGGCATTGAATAGCTTTTTCCTACAATAAAACCCAAAGCGAAAGCTGGGCTGGACCTACATGGAAAAAGCTATCAAGCCAGTCCAGTACTTCAGCAGCTGGGTAAGTCCGTGTGAAGACTCTAGTGTCTGCTGCTGCATTACTTCTCTCAGTGCTGCTCCTTGTAGCCATCTTGCCCCTCTGAGTAACCAGGCCAGAGAAGGTGGTATTTAACATTTGTGTGTTGCTGGAAGACCTTTTTTTGGATGTGTGGGTGTGGGATGAGATGCAAACAAGAGAAGTGGAGATGGAAAGGAAATTCAGAAACATAGACTTCAGAAAAATGAGTGAGTTTTATTCCTGTTTCTGTTCAAAGTGGGATAAAGCGGTTCCTGAGGTGTCACAGGCAACCTAGGAAGTCCATCACCTCCTTGCCAAAGAGTGTTGATTTAGGACCCCCACAAACAGTTTTACAAGACATCCTTGTCGGTGTTGAGCTGGAAGGTTGTCAAAGCCCAAAACATTCTGTTTGAACAAGGTGGTGTATTCCAAAAAGATGTTGTTTCATCTGAAAATTCACAGTAAGTTTTATTGAAAGTTCAGCTTATCATGAGCTGAATGTGAAATGGATGCCAAGATTACAAGGACAGTAATACTGTAGGACTTTGATGGAGCTCCAAGACAAAGAAAAGTATGCACCATCTCTCCCATTCCCATTAAGTTCAATGGAAGTTTTTCCGGAAGGGTATTTTTAGCAATCTCAGCAGAATGACAAATTCCAAGCTCCGTTAGTTTTTTTTTTTGTTTGTTTGGTTTGGTTTTCTTATGTGTGAAATGACACAGAGCACAATTGGTGCAGAAACATGAATAATGAAAAATCTGAGCCGGATTGCCCAAGCCTGTGTAAAAATACATTCAACTTTGCTATTGAAGGCCTTGCCAAACTAATTAATGAAGCATATGCAAACATTCTGCTTTGCAAATATCCTTTGTACTTCATAAGAAATTTCATTCTCAGAAATCAGTATGGGAAATCTGGTAGAAAAAGGTATTTGATCTTTAAATTGTTACTGTTGCAACAAAACACATCTATATGCTGTTTCACATTCACAGCTGATCTCATGTCACAAAGTCTGAGATTTGTAAAGAGCTTTATATTTGCATTGAAACCTCCTCTATTTCAATTGAGCTTTGTCAGTCAGGCAGCTGAAACTGGTGTTTTTCCACAAATATTTTAAGCTAAAATAGCTTCTGTGCATAGAACTAAACCAGTTATTCCCCATGTACGTAGCACTTGCCATATGGGAGGTACTGCAGACATGAAAATGCTGAAGGCCAGAAGGGGAGCTCCTTCTTCCAGAGTTGACTGAGTGGGCTCACGATCTGTGACTCTCACTCTCTTCTGCAATGTTATTTCCATTTTACAGACCGAAACAGAGGGCCAAAGAGGTTGAGAGAACAGAGCTGTGCTTTGATGGTGAGAGAGAAGGATGTGCATGTAGCTCTCTTCAGCTGGCTTTTGATTCTTTTGCATTGTGCTCTCCTTTTGAGCCGAATTGCTGGTTGGTTTTCCAGATTGGGAGGCAGCAGCAGAGATCAATAGTGAAAGGAGGAATTAATATCAAACTTGGTTCTACCTGTGGTGCAATCCTGTTTATTTGCAAAGAACCTACTAGGGTCCCATTGCCTTTCCTGAGCGTAGGAAGGATTCTACAATGGTTAATGTATTTGCTATCAGGTCTAAAGCATCCCTGAGCCAACACTTGTCTGCTCCTGTCTGTTATTTTTGGGTTTGTTTTTTCCCCCAGCTCATGCTTAAGTGTGTCTGAAATTCTTTGTCCTGCCTGTTTCAGCATTGCAATACCAATTTTGAAGGTAACCATTTGGTTCAACTGCTGCTTAAAACACCTTGCTATCTCTCTCTTTTGGATAATGGCTCCTGTTGCTTCATGTAGCTGATTTCTTAAAGGACCTTATTTTTCCTTGTATCCTCAATAAAGGGCTGTAAACGTGTCCACAGATCTAAGCATGGCTTCATTAACTCCTTCACAGGAAAATGTTTAAGTGTGTTAAAGTATTCATTATAATTTAAAAGTGAGAAACAGTTTTGTCCAGATATTCTTAGCTAAGATAAAATATTGCTGCTTCCCCTGACCTCAGTGGAGCAGCACCATTTTATGTCAACAGAAGCTGTTGTCTATTAGTAGTTTTACTCCAGTCAGCAATGTTGGCACTTAATCATTGTTTTTCTTCCCTGTGTTCTCTGTTCAGGCAGTTTGGGTCCACACATTCAAACACAGGCTCAGGAGGATTTTTTTTAATTCTCCATAGGAAAAATCTAATAAGTAGGCATGACCTGCTAAGAGAACTGAAGTAATTTTCTGTGACCAAAGGGCTGCTCTCCTCAGTTCTACAGCGTCGTGGTTTAGGACATACCAGGACATACAGTTATTCCTCTTAAGCACCGAAGTTCATCGGTGATCTCTTTGGTATGCTGCATTTCATAGTATCAAGAAAACAAGTGAGTCACAACTGCTCAAATTTGTTTCATATCCTCTAATCTGGGATGTATCTCCCAGTAAAACAGGCAGGGGATGTTTCTTGATAGTTCTGTCAGCAGCTCTCCCCAGAAACCACAAAAGATAGATACCAGATTGAGCCATAAAACTGAAGTTTTCCCAGAAATGCTGGGGGTGAACACCTGGGACTTCTCTCCCACTTTTACCATGGAGATAAGGAGCAAATGTACCAAGCTGCATTGAACATTCATGGCTTGGTTTTGCCAGGAGATAATAGAGGTGGTTTTGTGGTGCCTTCCAGCGTATCAGTGTCTCAAATCCTGGGAAGAGGAGTGACGAAGCAAGGTGTCAAGGCCATTATACAAGACTAATCCTGAGGCATCCAGCTAAAACGATGGCTGGCAGTGCCCAAGGAGGGAATGTATTTAAGAGCACTGTAATATCTCAGTCTTTGTGCCATGCTGTCGGTACCTTTCCCCTCGGGGGGCCCTAGGAGCTTCAGCTTAGTGTAGCAGGGTGCTCTGGGAGGCATCCATGAACACGTCATGCCCAAGGCAGAGTGCCTTGCTGAGGGACATGTTTGAATGACACATTGCAGTTCTCAGCGGGGAAGTTTTAGTTTGGTTTCCTGTGGAATAGAATACCCAAGAACAGAATAAAATCAGCATTTGGAAAACATTCTGTCCCTCTCTACAGTGATTTTCCAAAGCTGCTTTTCACTGCACACCCAGAAGGTCCCATTCAATTAGGAAATGTAGAAGTGCGTGTACATGGCTTAAAGCAGTGCATGGAGGCTATTCTATTTTCCAGGCTCTTAAAGAATGTGACCACAGAGGATATCAACACAGATTTGTGGGATCATCTTAGAAAAGGTTGAATATAAAGTTTTGTTTGCAAATACATATGCCATCAAAACTTGATTTACCAATGCTGTTTACCATTTGATCAGATAAAAGAATATTAGCTCTTAAAAATGAGACACAAACTGAATTCCCTTTTCAATGCAGTATATAATAATACCATATTTGTCTGGGCTTGTATAGATCCTTTTGTCATCCAGACAGACACATGCAGAAGTAGCCTTTGAGCCCCTTCCCACTGTTCCAACATGACAGTTGTTTAAAACAGCGGAGGGCCAGGTGTAAAGAAGGTTACAAAGCTTTGAGATGTTCTCTGGCGATTTTTGCTTCTGTGGTTTAAATGCTCCTGCCTGCAGCTATTCCCCTGCTCCACTGCTGGAATTAAGTAACAGAGAGCGACCCGTGCAACGTTTCCCCAGCACCTCTGACACTGTGCCCTGACGTGGGGAAGGAGAGGCACATGTTGCTCTGTGTGGGCTGGTAGTGAGTAGCTGGGACAGCAGTGTCTGGGACCACCACAACATTCCCAGGAGGCTGTCATCATCAAGATTATGGCTTCATTTCCATATGGAGGCTCGGTCCTAATTAGAATAAATCCCTCAGTTCATATTGTATAGCGTATTATAACAGAATAACATCAAGCTTGATCCAAAGTTCACTCCACTAGAGTTTTTCTTCTAGCTGCATTGGGCTCTGAAAGAAACCCAGTAAATGGCCTATGAGCAAAATTGTATAGAATGATCCACGTGCAACTGTCATGCTGCATTTGTCTCCTGTCGTCAGTCATTATGAAAGCCTGCGTAATTCTGGAGCAGAACAACAATTGCCACACAGCAAATTACAGATTGTGTTTGCCAACCCACAAAACATCACAATATTTATTTTGAAACTTTATAATGCTATCAAGGGCAAATTCATTTTACCCATACAAATAGCCCCGTTGAGACAACTTAGATTACACATGCGAGCAAAGTGGGCAGAACTTGGCTCTGGGCGCAAGAGAAGCAAAGCTGGCTTCCTCCTGCAAAGGAAATAGGGAATGTGTAAGCACGGAGCTGGGGAGATGCGTTACTGGCAAGCGTAACACCAGGGACCCGGGGAGAAATGTCAGGATACAATTGAGATAATGGTACTCTCGTTCCCCAAATCCATACCGTGTTTGCTTTCCTACCTTGGTCATTTGAAAAGACTGCCTTTATGCAGGTTTCATGCAAAGCACAGCATTCCTCAGTGCACCTCTGTATTTCCGTGGATCAAATTTATCTGTGGTGGGAATTTGCTTACCACTATCAGAAACAAAAGCCCCGTGTTTTGGAGTTAGACTCACTGAAAAAAATAGTTTATTGGTCTGATTTTTTAATTTGGGTTATCAAAGGCTTTTTAAAGTTAATTTTATTGTTTAGCACTGCAGACATCACTGGGTTTAGGCTCAGTTTTAGGTGGAAAGGGTGGGTTTTTTTTACGTTCCATCACCTATCTTGACAGATCCTGTGCATACCAGAGGCAGTCTTCTTAACCCTGGATCAAAACCTAATCTTTCCTGCTTTCATAAAACGTTTTCCTCTAATTCTCTCTCTAGTAAATTATATTCTGTTCTTTGCCCTTGAATAATTTAAAAATGTATAGAATAAAGTGTGTGTATGTGTGGGTTCTGTTCCATTGAGCGATACCTGGTAATCAAAATACTGCATTCATATCTTGCTGCAATGATCTCATTTCTATTGGGACAGCACTCCTGTGAGCACAGGCCCGTGTTGTGTTCATCCTGTTACAACCAGATAAACTCATAATGTAGACAGATAAGAGCTATGCTCATTAATCTATTAATTGCCTATTGTCAGTTGTCAATATGTTTCGCTTGATGGGAAGCCGGAAGATTAGTTTGTATTGTGAGGATGTAGATTTTTATTCTGTATTACTATTATTTTATTTTGATGTGTGGAATACTACAAAATGACATTCAAGCTGGTAGTGTCTCGCCCGAACAGAGTAGAGCTGTCTGCGTTTTAAGTTTCTGAAACCAGAAAAATGTGATGCCCCAAATGGCTGTGAAATAAAAAGTGTATTTTCAATCAGAGGACCCCGCAAGAGCTGTGACTGGGTTGAGTAACATGGGTTTTTTATGATGGGCATTCAGGACATCCTTAAAGTCAACACAGCCTGAGATACCCTGATTTCCTGGGGAAGCTGAAACTCTGTAGGGACTTCATTGTTCACTGGAAATTTGAGACTGATTTTGTCTGTGACTGGAGCTGCTGGAGCAAGATTTTATTATAATTGTGTGACCTTTAATACACCATGAAGAGATTTCAAGTTCTCTATTTTTCTAGCCTATAACAAATCAAATGTTTAACTATAATGTACAGTCACCAAGTTTACACCTTAAGAAGGGTGATTTTCAAGGGCTTATCTCTACAAAGAACAGTGGAGCAGAGACAGTTTCAAAAAAAGGAAAAAAAGAAGGGAGAGGAACATCATAGAAGCACTTTATAGACCTATTTGAATCACAGCTTTAAGTCATTTATATCACGGCCAAAAAGCCCATCCATGTGTGCATTTAATAATGATGGCCAATTCTGAACAGAGACTGGAAATTTTCCTCTACGTGGCAGGAAGCAAAAAAAACCCCTCGCTGTTTCTGAGTTGGTAACTTGACCTGTTTGAATTATTTTATTACTTGCGAGACTATCAGCCAGGTGGCCAGCATTTAAACTCTGAGGACAGATCTGGGAATTGATTTCTGTGGAACTAGCATAGTTAAGAGCAGCTGATGATTAGGCAGCTCAGGCGTTTTCTAGGCACACTTAGGCAGCTCTGTCTGACAAATAGCAGCTTGTCTGTGGGGCAGTGATCTTCATGCCATCTATGCACAGGTTTGAAGGATACAGGCAGATCTTCCATACTGTCCAGGACACATAACAATGCTACATGCCTGGACATAAGAACTTGCCTTCCTTATTTTCTGTTGTGACAGAGGAAAGCAGTTTACTACCTCAATGTAGACAAGATGTGTTCCCCTCTGGCTGCAGTCACTCCAATGACTGGTGTAGGAGTCCATTTGCAAGATACAGAAGCCTCTGTTATTATTTAAGGATGGTCACGCAGAACAGAGTTTAATCAGATGCATTTTCTCATGGACGGGGGCGGGGGCGGGACAGGGGCAGGGTTTTATTTCAAAATTTCAAGGAAGAAAGCATTCTTGAAATGTGTGGGGGTCTTTTAATACCCGGAGAAATTCTGTTTTCTCTAGCTGTTTTACTCTTCTGGGCTTCTTTCTTTCTGCAAAAAGTTAAGAAGGGAAATATATTTAAATTAAATTAAATTAGATGACAGAAGACAGGATGAACAAAAATCTCCCTTTCCACTGAAAATATACCAAACCCCTTTAAAGTGAGGTAATTACTTTTCTCAGATATCATTAATGTTTTAGCTTATTTTTCCCCCAGTTTTGGAAAGTCACAGGTGTTATGATTTCACTCTTTCTCATCTCCTCTAACCTCTCCAAAAGAGAAGAGGTTTTAGAACATGACACGAGAGCAAAAGGTAAAATAAGAAAAACAGAAAAAGAAAGGAAAAATCTCTGGCTGGAGTTCAGATATCTGTATTCACTGGACAACAGTTGGATATTTGTATTCAGTGCCTCAAAGGTAGAAAATGATAGAAAGGTGTGATTGGAAGTTTAATGCTTTGAAAACTTATTTAAGAATAAACCTGATCCATTTAAATGCCTGCAAAACAGAAAAAATTGAAATTTTGGAATTTTTCACATCTGCCTGTTTCAACAAACTTTTTCTTTTACATGAGTGAGGTATGGTTGAGGTTAGGGGACCCCAGTGTGCTAGGCACTGTGCACACACAAAGTACATGTCATATCCTCTCCCTGAGTATTTATTCACTGATGAGGACTGAATTGCAGAGAGATTAAATGCCTCACTTCTGATCCCACAGGAAATATATGGCAGAGTCTTGAAATGGACCCAGCGCTCCCAAGTCCCAGATGAATGCCTTAACCAAAATCTCACTCTTCCTTATCATACTTTGTTTCTCTTTCTTTCCAGTATCTTCTCTAAACATTTCTTTTGTTTGGTTCATTGAGGTCAGTGGTCTCAGCTTGTTGCAAGCACCACAGAATTTCACCCTTTATGTTTTTTTCCTTTGTACATTGCCTATATATTGAGTTGCTAGCTTTGCATTTCTTCTTGCTCCCAGATCCCTCCCTACTGTGCAGAAGGTGACAGCTTCAGGAGCACAATGTTTTGTCATTTTTGACCCTTGGGATAGCGCACACCCCTCTTTAGCCCATGTCCCATTGTAAGTCAGCCCCTTTTGATCCAGTCTCCATCCCCTTTTATTGACCAGCTCCCCTATTTCCACTAAATGTTTCAACCCTGCTGCCTGCTCCCTTTGTGCTTTCTTTAATTCTCAATATTTCTGCAGCAGGACTGAATCTGCCATCAGTTTGTTTAGTGGAGCAGAAGACAAAGCCAGGCTGGTGCTGCTGCTGTTGAATAGGTCATTGGTGACAACAACCTGTGCTGCAGAAGTTAGCCCCCACTGACTCTGTTTTCACTCTACTTGAATGGAAGCTCCCGGGAGTCTTTCTTTAAAGAGCCCAGGGGTGGGGAAGGCAGGAAAATGGAAAGAAAAGGAATAAAACAATTATAGCAATAACACTCCAACTTTCTCAGTTGTGCATGGACTTGGCTAATCGAAATGAGAAGTACCTTGGGTACCTGTAGAATGGGGTAGGTTAAGAGGTTGTTCTTTTGTCCCACTGTGGCCTCTGCAGTGGGAGGCAGTGACTTTTTGCATCTCTAGATTTTTTGTCTGTTGTTAGGTTAGGTGCTGTCATCTTTAAAAACAAGATCTTTTTCATAAGCACTTGCCCTTATTGAATGAGGTATAGCCATGGCTAAGAAGGGAAATGATCTTTGTCTGGGCCACCAAAGGTAGATCACACCCAGTACTGCAGCTCTGACTTCTCCTGACCGAGCTAAAACTGTACCTTCATGGTGACTAACTGCAGGGCCATGCCTACCAGGATAAGGAGAGGTGCTGGGCATGTATATAACAAACCCTGTCTTCCAGTGCTTCTAGAATATACATCCCTCATCTTGAGAAGTTTCCTAATTAAACAAATATTTTTTTTTAATTATACTGCAAGAGACAACGATATAGTCTACATTTTGATATAAATGAAGTCCATTTTATTTAGACATAAAAGGAAACAACAGCCGTCTTTGTTAGAGGGTGCTGAGGCTAAAACTGTATTAGTCTCATAGGGCAAAACCATTTGAACTGTAGATATAGGAAATGATCTGCATAAGGAAGGAAAACATTGGTTGTGATGGACAAGACTAGGGAAACAGCTCTTTCTTTATTAATCAGAAAGCCGGTTTCTTAAAATGTAGTAGGCAAGTAGTTGTAACAGGTTCACAACAGATATCCAGCCAGAAATTAAAACAGAAATGTGAAAGAAGAAGTGGATGCTGAAAAATTTCAAATCTAATTTTTTAATGTACTTTTGGGCCATGTAATGGATTTTCTTGAAAACCTCCAGATAATTAGATCTTTGTTCACAGATTACATAACGTAAATACTTGGGGGAGATGGACTTTCTCCATACAAAGGGGAAATGCATTTTATGAGAAAAACTGGGTGTAATTTTAATATAGAAGAAAAAGGGAAGAAGAGGGAGAGAAATAGCAGTGTTAGAGTTCATGGGCCAACAAAAATTTGTTTCTCTTTCTGTATTGTGATAAAGAACATGCAACTAAAGCTGGTCAAATGTGGTAGAAAATACCACTGAATATCTTTTTTTTTTTCCCTGAGTTTCTCCCATTGAGTGTAAGAAAAAAACCTATTCACACAGCATATACCAGTGTATGTGTACATGCATTGTATACACTGCTCCAAGTTTTACACAGGCTGTTTACACAAGTGAGTTAATTCTCATACAACTATTTTCTGGTTCTGCAAAAACTTCAAGGTCTCGTAATATATTTAACATAGCTGAGCTGTATGGCAAGAGGGTCATTACTTAGTCTCACCATTTGTATTTACGCAGAATAGTGTCTGCTTTATTAAGTAGAAGGCTGTTTCTCTTAGCAAATCACTTAACGATTGTGATGATGGGGATGCCAATAATCAGAAGAGGGAAAGTGCTAAGCACTAGAGTATAGCATAGCTTACAAATTGGGTAGTTTTCAGAAACTGTTAATGTTTTGATGCTATGTCTTTGCTGCAAACAGAGTTTAAACATAATCATCACCAGGATGGATTGATATTACTTTGGGGGAAGATAAAGGTGCATCATATTGCATTGGTTTTCTTTGTGGTTATTACATGACTGTCCACCAGTTGATTGTGGTGCAGATATCCTTCCTGTGGGAGTGCTGCAGAGAGTACAGTGCTCCCAGCCAGCTTCTCAGGACTTCTTGTGCCAGTAGTCAGGAGCTGTGGTTGTAGCTCTGTGGTGCAGCTTTACTAGGACAACTACATGAAGAGAGGACAGGGGAGCTCCTGGTTCTCTGGCGGAGGGGCCCAGGGAGGTCCAGGCTAGCACAGCTAGAGAGCAGCGAGCAACGGTAAGAGTGCAAGGCTGGAAGTCTGCACGCCGTTTGACAAAGCAGCATGGGCAGCAGACTGGCTTAAGATTTGGCCCTGGCAGTTTTTCCCATAGTTCATCAAATTGATGCTTATTTCCAAATTGTTTCATGGAATCTAACTCGAGTCTTAATCGCCCTTCATGATCTCCTATTGTTATAGCTGACCTGGCATGCTTTCCCAGCTCTTGTAGTTTTTCCAGGCTGGCTTTTTGATGGGTAGAAAAATTTTTGACAAATTTTTCTACTGAAATGGTTTTAAGCTTTTAAAAATGTCAGACTTATGTTTACATACTTCAGTAGAAAATCTTCTGATTTTAAATTCAGAAACAAATTAGAAAACATTTAAAATTAAGTGGACAAGTGTAAATGAAATGTCCCAAGGTCGTTGAAACTATACATTTGATGAAAATTAACAAACTGAATAGTCCTTTAATTTTTAGTTACAAACACTTTCAAGATTTTGAAAATGTTTTTGATCCGAAATTGGGGCTGCAAAAATATACAACCTCAAAAAATTTCTGAAGGAGAGAAAAACTGTTCCCATTTGAGTTCTCATTATTTACACCACTACAAAGTGCTTCTAAAATATTACTGTTCTAATTTGTAGCATTTTACACCTACTTTGCATAGCAATAAGGCAAACACAGCCTTATAAATAAAGATAAGCATGTGGAACCTGTTTTGTTGAACTGGGACCCAAATGATTTCAGAGGGAATAAGGAAAGAGAAAACCAATGCTTTTATGTATTTTTCAATATTTGATAGTCTTCTGTTCTTATCGGACTGAGTAGGAGTCATATGATCATCTAGTTTCACATAAGAAATACTTTTTCTTATGTCTGAATCCTTAAAATTATTGTTTAAAAACAAGGAGTAATTCTGGATTGCTTTCAAGAACTGGCAACTAACCCAGAATTTTCATAACAAATGAAAATTAGCACTATTGAACATTTTAAAGAAAAAAATGTTTATTTACATGTGAAATATGGAGACACGTTGAAAGTCTGTCTTCTAGGAGCCCTTTTTGCTACTGGTGTATCACTTATGCGGTGAAAATTACTGTTCTGCTATCGGCAGTGATTAACATTCGCTCCTTCCACTTTGAAATATGCTGTTTGAAGTATCTTACCAAATGCTGATACCTTACAAGAAAACTTGGAAAAATATTCTACTGCAGATGGTGATTTTGAATTCCAGGCACTTTATCTTAAAATTCTTGATTTTGATTTCATAGTGTAATGATTATGATCTTTTTCAGCATCTCTGTGGTAGCTCATTGTGCTAGCAATCTAATCACCACCAGTGTGAGTTCAGAGGAGTATACATGTAGCAAAGTTTGGAGCTTCAGGACCTTTGTAAGGCTCCACTCTCCACAAATATCGCAAATAAATCATTGCCTAAAAGTTCTGATATCTTTAGATGGTGCCCATTTAAAACACAGTGCTTTCAAATAAGACAGTTTGTTTGCCTCACCAGAAAGAGTTCCCATCATGGTGACAGGGGCACTGGGTACTTTTTCCCTTCGAGGGCACTCCTTTCTCTTTCAGGTTCTGGCCAGGGGTGAAATGTAACATTCGTTTAGAGGCTTAAACTCAGTTTGGTTTACCAATAGGCTAAACACAGCACTAAGAGAGCACAGGCACCAAACAGCTTTGTCTGCATATTGACGGTGTTCAGAGATGATTTAACAGTCAAGATTGACTGGATCTTAATTTGGAAGACAGTATTACCCCGTCCTTGCTTTCATGCGACTTACCCATCTTGCCCTCTTAAATTATAGTCATAGTAGCCCCTTTTTTCATATTACAGTGCTGTAAGAACTCTGAGACAGCAGTTACGTACCCAGTAAAACAGCTGAAGTCAGTGCATCCGTGTTTAGAACTAACTTGTAAGAACTGAGGAGAAACCTGTACTCTGTTCTGCTCCACTAGGCACAGACCTCCCTTAAATGTTCTGCAGATCATCAAGGGTAGCTAAAAGCAAGAAAATCCCATAAGGAAGCTAGTAGTAGCATGACGGGCAAAGCAGTCTGCTCTAGTGGTACCTGCTGACCAAAAGGAGCAAAGACGGCGTTCTACTGAAATTTAAAACAACAAAGTAAGGTGAGAATTCCTCTGCAAAACTTCATCTGCATTTAACACCGAGGGTATGTGATTACACAGCTCCACTGTTGTAAAATTACCCAGATACTAAGAGCATTCAGTAAACCTACTTTATTACACCAAAGCTACATTTACAGGCATGCAGTAAAACCTAGGCATTAAAACGATCCTATGAAGTTGCTTCACAGAGCTCCAGAAATGAGATAACCATACAGAATTCCTCCACCCATGGCAGCGGCATGGCAGTGAGCTTCTTCCACTAGACCTAATTTATAAAAGTTGGCAATCCTGGTTCTATAGAAGCAGAGTTTCATGGGCTTTCAGATGACTGTAGCATTCTTTGTAGCTGAAAATAAAATTTGTAGGAGTTAATTTTCTTAAATGCATGCCCAATGTGAGTTTGTTTGTGTCTCATAGCAGAAAGGGATTCAAGTAGAGTGCAGCAAGAGAATTAATCACTTCTGCTGCCCTCTTGATTTTTCACTAAGTGAAGCACAACTGCGCTGAATGTGACGGATAGCATCTGATACCGAGAACTGGACATGTAGGGAGCTGCCAGTTATGCACAATTTTTGCTGAAGTATAATAGAAGTAGTATGACAGCTTATGGTATATGTCACAGGACCCAGCACTATTTTGTTGAAGACTAGAAGTTGTTGATTTCATTTATCACAGTAGTTCAGGTGTGCCTTGGTCTTCCTCCATCCTTGTCATCCTCTCGATTTGCTGACTCCATTTAGTTTCATCATAAAATTTGAAGAGACTTGTACTTTTGTGTCACTCTCGGGTACTTCTGAAGACTGTAGGAGTTTTCTTTCTGAATTTTCAGTTCATTGAGCTGCAGATAGATGTTCTTTCTCATCTAAAACTCATCACTTCCTTACCATTGGAGAAAAAAAACACATTTAGGAAATTAGTTTCTGGCTTTCTTCAATTTGTTCCACATACAACTGCTCATCAACAGTACAGCAGCAAGGAATTGGCATGCAGCTACAAGTGTGTGTTCAAATTAAAAGTGTGTTCTGTGCTTTTATTCTTGTGTTGTGCAGCAATTATGGAAGGAAAATATTTTTACCAAGCAACCAAAAGCATATTAACACCAAGGAAAGCTGTTTCCACCTCCTACCTTCTTTGTAATACAGTAAACAAGGAGAGAAGCCACGTCAGGGTCACCGTAGGGAGTACGAGCTGTGGTTGGTGTGACTCCCCCTCTCTTCTTTAACAACCAGTCCTGAATCCTTGGCTGACATAAACGGCCACAGCTCTGGTGTCTCTGCTCACCTTCCCTCCTTTCATAAAAGCAGTGAAGTGTATGCAGTAGCCTCACAAAATACATATCGGATAATGTTTAAAGAAAAACTCCTTGATTTGTAATTACTATAATGCTGAGGTGCAGGAAACTGAAGAATGAAGGTGCAAACTAAAAGCCTGAAATTTCCAACCTAGACCCTGCATTGATGATGGTTGTCTGTGGATCAGGCCCTAATTCTGGGGCAGAGAGGACTGATTTGTAGTTACCTAATGACAGCTAGAAATCAAAGGTGATCTCTGTGCTTTTGTAAACAGGTTGCAAATGTAAACGCTTTAACTTTTTTTTTAATTTTTTGCGGGGTGAGGAGGTTACTTTCTCATTAAATTTGTGCCCTGGGAAAGAGAAAGAGAGAAGAAAAATTGAATCTAAGGAAATTATTTCACTTCATTTATTTCTATGATAGTTTTTCCATTCTGACTCTGTTTCACCTCATTCTCTGAAATTCGAAAGGCAGTTTTCACTTTTTTTTTTTTTTTTTTTAAATATGATGTGCTGTTCTTTCAAAAATGGCCGTGCTTGGCTTTTGTGCCACAGGGTCCCAGAGTCTCTCGGAGAAGTGAGCTCTTTATAGAATAAGAGAAGTGTATTTTTTATTTTTTTAAGAATACCATGTAAATCACAAAGTGAATCTCCTCCTGCCCTCCTCCCACCCCCAAAAGTGGGGAGCTGGGAGTTACAGTAGGGAGCAGCCTATTGTGGTTCCGTCACTTATGCAAAGAGGTCACGGATGATGGAGTCTGGAATACAAAAGGTGTAGGGCACTCCGCATCTACGCAGAGGGGATCAAAACAAATCTCCTTTATCTAATGCAGAACCTATTACTGAATCAAACGCGGGGACATGAAGGGTCCAAGTGTGCTTTTAATAATCTGTGTTACAAACACACCGTAATCTGCACAATTAAGCTTCTTGGAGTTGGCAGGATTTTGTGCAGTTGGCAGTTTTCCCCTTGAATAAAGGTCAGAAAGAGGGGAGTGAATTAACCGATGAATACCTTTTTAAAGGTATTCTGTAATTCCATTGAACGTTAGAAATATTTTCTTCATTGCGCTAGTGGCTCTAGGGAAGAGTGAGTTTGGTGTCCTAATTTAAAAGCCTCCCTATTTCAAGAGTAGAGTCATGCTATACAATAAGTGAAGGAGTAAAGGGGAATAGGAAACCTCCCCCTGCCTCTGCGTAGGTGGGAGCTGGGTTGTCAGCATGTGTCTGATTGTAGCATGCTGTGGATCGGGCCCTGGGGAGCTCTGCTCATGTGAGTGTTACCTTAGAGTTGCCCTTAATAGCTATCACTGACTGTTTTTCTAGGTTACCATGAGTGTTTCCGGACCCCATAGAGAAATGGCAGGGACCTTGCATACTCCTTCCTGGGTGGGCATCTTGCTATCAGAATATGATTTCTTCAATACAAACACACATTCTCTTTCTTGCAGGGAGATAGAGTATATGCAGTTTTACCCAAATGGGTGGTGTAGGGTTGCTCTCCCAGTAGGATAGCCTCTTTTCTTGATTACGATGATGAGAAAGTGTTTTCATTTAAAGAGGAAAATGCTTGAATGGTTTTCTCATCCCTTGCCCCTCCTCTTGGCAAGCAAACGCATTGTTGGGGCACTGGGTTTATCACAGGCCAAAGGGGGAATTCTCTTAGGAGCCTCTTGTTGAAACGTTGGCAACACATCACTGAGCAGTTCTAAAGACCTCAAGAAGCCCCAAATTTCTCTGAATTTTCCCACCACCAGCCTCGATTGTAGTTGCCTCTTTGGCCTCACAAACGTTGGGAGAACATCAAGGAATGTGCCTGCAGCCGCCATAGTGTGCTCCTCAGCAGAGGGGCAGCCCCTCGGGATGGGAAGGAAAGTTGATTGGAGAAAGAAACCACCCACGTACTAATCTTTTTGTTTCCCTTAGTTATTTTTTCTTCACTTTTTTTCCCCTCACAAAATACACTTAAGGGAAAGGCATTATTTGCCAGAATCTTTTCTGGGAGAGTGAGCTGGAGAAGCTGTGCTGCCTTTGCTGTACACAGATTCTCAGATCCTTCAAAAGCCTCCGTCCAGCTGTCTCGCTCTCGCTGCCGCTGTGTGGTGCGGTCTGACTTCCTTCATCTTTTGTGTGTTGCCGCTACAGTGTAAAATCAGGGGGAAATAATTTTCCTCCATTTACACTTGACCATTTTGGGGCAAATTAATTCTACTCCCATTTACTTGAGGAGAGGCTTGCAGAATCATGGAGGGAGGTGGGGGAGGAGAGGCGAATTTTGCAGTGTGTCTGGAAATCAAACATGGTCTGACCGAAGTCTCCTTTTCTCTCTCCCTGCCCCCCCTCCTTCTTTTTTATCTTTTCTATCTTTACTTAGGTGCTGAAGTTAAGTGTTTGCTGAATATAATTTCAAATGACAGTTTAACTTACTATTTTAACCAAAACTGTAATAGAAAAATATTTTCCCTGCATTGTTAAAATGCAACTCGATTCCTGCTCAGCTACCCACATTCTGTAAAAAAGAATGCATATTTGCTGTTGATGCGTGGAATATATTTTTTTTAAAATCACAGAATGGATTAAGAATTAAACTAGAAACAAGATGAGGAAAAAACCCTCAGAGCTGTAATCAAACATCCATTCCAACAGCTGAAACATGTTATTACATCTTTCAGCTGATTTATCGTACCCAAAGAGATTTCATAATCATTCTCAGTATTAAAACAAGGGGAATAGAGGCACATTTCAATAACAATGATTGTTGTTTGGAGAATGCCAATCATGTCTAGGAGTGTTATTTACATCAGACAATATGTAGATATTGTGCCTCCAAGCCTGTTCCTGTTCGGTTTTGTTCTGTGACTTACACAAATGAATGTTAAAAAATGTTGACAACGAGGTTCAATAGCTAAATACAATAACCGGGGTCCTGCTGACTTCCTTTTGGGAGGAGAGAAATCTTTACCACATAAGTAATGCAATCTGATATAGAGATAAATGCAGCTATAAATGTCTGAGCTATCTTCGGTATGAAAGGTGGGGAGAAATTGAATGTGTGTACTAATTTTAATTTGTATTCACACATTAGCTATAGCTAATTTGAAAACAATTAAAAGACAGGAATGAGGAAACCAGATGTAGAGCAGTGGAATGTATTACAGAGAAGGAAGCTTCACTTTGTGTTATTTTCTAACACACAGGTTTATTTTTGCTGGTGTCTGTCACAAATCCTAAAATACCATTACAGAGTTAGCAGATGGTTCCCAAGTATTCATACCTGATAAAGCCTCCTGGGTGATCAAGCACTGAAAAATCAATATATTTTTCAACTTTCAATGGCTAGCTATTCAGTTTCATTACATCTCGCTATTCCTCCATGGCTACTGTGATATGGACACTTACTTCACCATTGCATTAAGCTCTAATCTCCGGGCTGGCTGATACAGGCAGTTAATGAATAGCTAGAGTACCACCTCGGTATGCTTCACAATTCTTCTGATCTCAGTAGGATGTTTCGAGTACTGTGATCTTGTGTTTAGTAACACCCCACTTCTTCCCCCTCTTTTTTTTCCACACATGCACAGACACCCCTCTCCAGCTGTCACCTTGCTGAGCTCTGAAAGGAAAATTCAGTAAATACAGATTTTAGCAGAAATATTTTGCTGTGACATTTGACTCTTTTAAATAAATAATATCAGCAAGTCACAGTAAGTCAGATCCATGCCCCCTGGGTGACCATATGAATCACATTCTTAAATCTATCATTTTCAATAAAGCCACAACTAGAGATAGGTCTTTAAAATGTCCTGCTTTTGTTTCCAGATTATCTACATCCCCCACAAAATAGCTATGCTCTCTGACTGACTGTTAATGCTTTCTTTAAATCATGTTTCTTTCCCTTTCTCCTAACTTAAACTCGTAGTATGGGGAAGTTAACTTGCAGTAAATGACAAAGTGTCCACCGGCTTTGTAATTATTATAAGTACCTGATTATCGGTCTTTGCCATGCATTTTGGCCTTGATCAGGGGCTAGATTTCTAACATGAGGCATCTCTTTATAATCCAATTTGCATGAAAAAATGAGTGCAAGTAAAACGCTAGTGAATGCGTCAAGTATGTGCATGCACATGGGCACCCTCAGAAGCTGCAGTATCCTATATATTTTAATTTTCCGTTAGTATTAAAGGTTTCACTGAATTTTGCTATTACAGTTTATTTGAGGTTGTGGTGGGGGTTTACTGTCATTGTTTTCACACGCGAGGCAAAGTCCAATGACACAGACCAGGCTTATTTTACATGCACCCGTGCACCATGACATCGGTAAGCCTTGGGGCATCCAGAAAACCTATTGAGTCTGATTAAGGCATATCTTAAATTTCAGACGTAGGTCTTGATTCAGTCAAAAGTGCAGTAGATGAGAACCTGTGTGTTAGAAATGGAAGAATAAATATAAACCATGTGAGTATTTCCTCTTTCTTAGCTGCATGAAAAGCAAGAGCGAGTCTTTGCATGTGCGATGGCTGTGTATGGAGAAGGTTGATACTAATTAATAAGAGCTCTTTCTATCATCCGTGCTTGTGCCTGGCAGCTCTCAGGCAGTCAGTACCGTCACTGCTGCCTCCCCCAGAGACCCCTTCCTCCCAGAGCAGTTAACACAGCAGCAGGAGGAGGCCAGGGCTCCGCGCTCTCAAATGATACACGCGCCTGAACAGCCGTGGCTGCGCTCTTGCCAAGAGCAGCGCTGTCCTTTGATGGTGTCTTCCGTGATGCCTTGAAATAGGTACTTGTTGCACGGTGTTTCATGCGTTGATTCCTGTTCAGTGAAATGCCGTGGGTCGAAATTCAGCAGGCTGTCCTCCGTCTTGATTCCTTGCTTTTGTTCTTGAAAAAGTGGCTTTAAAATTTGTTATGCTGGTGGGAATTCATCACCAAAGTAATTACAAATTTTTGTCCACTGGCCTCCTTCCTTGACTTGGGTTGCAGGTATTCAGCCTGTGCTGCCTGACCACGGGAACCAAATAACTTTGGAGAAAAAGACCTGTGTCATCTGCAGGCAATTTTATTAACATCTGAAGCACACAATTGTGCCATGTAGGACCCGAGTCCACGCTAGAGCCCTTTCATTACCCTGCTACGCGGCTGGATTTATGCTGGTGGAAGTCCTAGCTAAAAAAGCTTTTGTACAATGATTAATTGACCTTAACAAGTTTAAGAATGCTTATTTGCACACAGTTATGAAGTGTTGCAATATGTCACAAATGAGAGCGGCTTCTATTATAAACATAATGGCATAAACAGTGAAAGCTGGTTATATTTCCTTAAAAGTTCATTGCAGGGAAATGGGGAAGCTTGAGAAGCTAAACAAATCCAGGCAATAATGGAAATGTAGCATGAAATTACTTCTGTAAACAACAGCCATTCATTATTTGAACATTTTTCATAAGAGAGTAAGCAGATGAGTGTTGATGTTAAAGGGTGTGTGTGGAGGGGGAGGAGGAAGGGGGGACGTTATGAATTTCGAAAGAAATCTTCCAGCGTTATACAGACAGACGTACATCTGTTTAAAAAAAGAGGTATGTAAAGCACTGATTGATCCCCGAATATTAACAATCGATGCCATTTTCTTCATTAATTTTTGAGTGGAGCACAAAGAAAGGTATATTTGATTTAAGGGGAAGAGAAGGGAGCACTATTTAATGTTGATTTGGTGTAGTGAATAACCCCAGAGAGAAATGTAAATACCAGGCTGCAATAACATGACAGCACACTAATCATATTTACAAACGATATTAAATCTGTCCATTGTGCTTGCCTGGCTGCGGATTGGCCCAACTGTAATTGTCACTGTAACCAGCGCTGGCTTGTGGGAGAATTTAACTGCAGTGATATAAGGTGAGTGCTAGGCTTATTATTACTTTATTATTACCCGGTTTATGTTTATTAAAACAATTTGTCATGCAGAACAGGAATGGGAGAATGGGAACATTAAATCGTGCTGTACTCAACCTGAAGAAATGAGTTACAATAAAATTAATGGCAGGCAGGCCACAGCTGACACTTGTAGCCGTGTGGAGCAGCTACACACTGGTTCGTTTCATTTGCTGATCGTTTCTTGTTAGGGTCACGCCATTAAACTTACATATTGAGAACTACTGAAAATCTGAGGCAATGAAGGTAAAGTTTATGAAGCAAAAGTGGGATTTTTTTTCTGCTGCTAATGCATTCCTTTCAATTATTACAGAAATCAGGAATGCAGATTGAAAGTTTAAATCATACTGAGTTATTAAAGACGTGTGTTGGAGTGAATGTCCTTCAATTTTACAGAGGCTTAGAGAGCTGAGAAAGAGCTGAGTTTAGGCTAAAGTGAGACCATTCTCTAAAGGCTTTGAGCAAAGAGAACAGCGAGAATAGTGGTCATGAAAGGTCTCATAACAAGTTTAATAAAAGCTGCTTTATTTTCTTTCCCTGGAACTCAAGGGGTCCTTATTTGATATCTTCAAATTTATTTCAGCCCAAATCTTCATTATTTTAAAGTAGAGGCAGGAGGCAATGACCATGGGAATAGCATTGAGCCTCTTGGAATTCAGCAAAGAGGCACAGTGACATAACCCCCTCTCGTGACACAATTACGGAAGAAATTAAAAGTGTCAGGCTCTATGTACTTTAGCTGCATAGAAGAAATCTGGCCTCCTGATGAAACATCTTTGTACATGAAAAAGTAATACCCTGCCCTTGTTTCCCATTATACAACAATGTTAAGGAGTCTTCTGGGGTGATTATTAGGGATTTGGTGAAGCACAATAAATGCTGAAGATTAAATCTGAGCACTAGCAATTAGTATTGGGGGAGGGAGAGCGCTTTTTTTTTTCTTTTTAAAAAGTATTTATTAATGAAGCTATTTAAAGAAACCGAGCCAACTGCTGAAGTTAGGAAATGTGAACCTTTCATTTCTAGCAGTTTTATACTTGTGTAAGTCCTATAAAGTCCACGGGGTTATTCTTGATTTATACCAGTGTGAGCAAGTAGAAGATCAGTCTGTCTCTGTGGGATTTTTTTTCCCCTCATTTTCCTTTTTTAAACTAAGATAGTTTTTTAAGTCTTAGAGAAAGCCTTCAAAGATGGGGATTTAACCACGTGTTCTCTGTGTCCCCAGTCTCAAGGGCTGGACCAAGCATCCAAGAGCTCAGCATCCAACCACCACAACAGAATACTGGAATGGGAGCTGAACTCTCTGGAAAATCTAGTTTGGAGAAGTGAGTGAAGATACTTAAAAGATCTTGGTTTAGAAAACTGTTTTTTTTCCTTTTAGTTTTCCAGTAAGGTGAATGACAGATGTATCTCTCAGCGAAGTAACTTCACATTCAGTCTCAGTGGTGAAGCCACTGCGATTGCAAAGGCTGCTCCAAACCTGACAAAAATGCATGGGGAAAAAAAATGCCTGTCCTTACTTAGCACTTCCTCACAAGACAATCACCCCCTTGAAATAATAGCTGCTTTTCTGAGAGAACCAGAAGGTTTCTTTGTGAATATAAAAGGAGAGACCACAGGCCTTGGGCTCACAGATTATTTTCTCTGGTGAGGTCTAATGCAATAAGCGTAATCCACTGCGATGTCAAGCACACAGAGTGGACCTGTCTTGGAGCCTTAGTGACTTGTGGGGTGGTTCCTATCTGCCTTTTGGACTTGGTGCTACAGTTGCAAATAAAAGTGAAGTGGTTTAGAGAAACAGGAAGATCACTGAGGGGATAATTCTTTCTGTGACAGCGGGCTCCGTGGTTGGTAGCTTTCCTCTGAGGGATGAATTGAAGATGTGACGAGGGACAGGATGGTCTAAGTATGGACAGCCAGCTGCTGTAGTGCTGGGTGCAGTGAAAACATAGCAGACAGCAGATACCCATATATTGCTGGCTTTGAGTCCTTTTCTGTGCCCCCTTTTACATTCATTTAAAAGAAAACACATTTTATTAATACATGTTGACCTGCATGACTTGCTAAACAGGCTTTTAAATGTTACAGCAGAGCGTTGACCTAGCATTTTTAAAAGCAGGATTTTAACGTAATCTTCCATCTTCATTTGTATTTTTGTAACACTCAGTAGACTTGGAGAGAAACCAGTTAGTCCTTTATTCCCTTATGTGTAAAACTCATGAACTCTAAGTAACGCATACACTGTAAGTGTCTTCCTGAATTGCAGTCCTTATTCTACGTGCAAACATCCCTTTGACATGAAGGACGAAGATAGAGTATAGAATTTTGAGTCATATTTATCACTTGGATTATTAATAATAATAACATTTGGCATCTTTATAGCACTTTACATTTTCAAAATGCTGCATAAACATTAACTAAATGGTAGTTAAGTGTGCATAAATGATACTCAGAGCCATTACCCTCTACCATGCTAAAGCAGTCACTGTGGGTCTGCACTGAAACGTGTGTACCACTGCTTGTTGGAAAATCTTTACTGTTCATGTGAAGTATCAGCTTTCCTGGAAGAACCAGACTGACCATTTTTCATTTTGTTTCACATGCACCCGAAGGCTTTTGTCCATATTATGGATTAATGGTCTGCAAAATTTCAGTTTATTGGGGAAAAAGAAGTTGTTGATTTTACTTACAGGAGCATAAAAACAAAGAAAAATAAAGTAAAGAGCTCAGAAATGAAAACACTACTTTTTTTTTAAATCACATTTCGGTCTGATTCTTACCATGGCCATGCATTTTATGCTCTGTTTCCTGGCTGTGGGGCCCACTTCTGCTGCACCACATACATTTGAAGGCTGGATGCTCCCAGGGTTGCATGCCCAGGGACCACTCCCACCCTTCAGAGCCACCTGATGTGCTCTTTGTGGTAGCACAACCTGCCCCCCTCCCCCCCTGGATCTTTTGGCCACTGGGTGCTTGGCACGATTTCCACCCCCAACCTGGGCCACGTAAAAATACAATGGACCAGAATGTTATATCAACCCATTAACACCTGGGACACATAATGGTCCAACATAAAAGAAAGAAAGTGAAGGGTGATGGAGCAGAATGTTATGGCAGCCCCTTAGCGCACCTGGCTCCCATGACTCCTGTCACTTGGAAACAATAACGGTAATTGATCCCTCCTGACAATACAAGGATCATGGCCCCATGAGTGCAGTGATACCAGAGCTTCAAGATCTAGCAAGTTCTGAGCTTGCACAACTGGTGGAAAGTACCAGACTATCCCATTGTCTGAGTTGGGCCAGAGGGGAGAAGTACCAGAATATACCATTGTCTGAGTTGGGCCGGAGTGGAAAAGTACCTGACAAGAGTCAATTATTTCAGACCCTATAAGTAGTGATTCGAGTGAGACCTTTTGAGCTCTTCTAGATTGCAGTGGGCTGTGACCAGCATCTTCCCTGAGTTGGGATGCCGCTCAGGCAGACACCTTGAGGATTAATAGGCCAAGGTGAGTCAACCCCCGAGTCTCAGTTATTGCCCGCTGAGGAATGCCGATGCATTGTGAGTATTTACTCCAAACTCAAGAAGAGTGAAATTTTGACTGTAGCCTAGGCTCTCTTTCATACACCTCTCTATCCATGTGTCTCTAATATACAGATTAGCTCTTACAAGTGTGGGTGATCTTACGCTTTACTGGAGCCGAATACTTTCTGTCGATTTGTCTGTGTGCGCATAAGAGGTTAAAAGGGGCACCTGTCAGCTTACTGGAGTTGCCCACTGTGAAGGGATCTTTGGTCCTAGCAGTTAAAAACTTGTGTGTGTGTGACCCCTCAGGTGGTGTGTGTTTGTGCTCTTATGCATATGTATTGGCTTGGGATACCTTTAAGTAAGTTAGTCTGACTCTTGATATTTTTGAACCTGTAATTAAGTCGCTGTTCAATTATTTTGTTAAATCATCATGTAAATCCTTAAATCGGTTAATGATTAAGTGCTGCTAAAATTCAACCTCTTGATCTGCCTCAAATCATTAACAAATTTTGAATTGCTGCTGAATTGTAACTGCGTCAAATATTTCCATCTGCAAGACTTGTGCATGGGTCAGTATTGCCAAACAAGGTGCTACTCAATGTCCATCGAATAGGGACTGTGCAGGGGGGCTTTTATGACCCATTGTTTTCCAGTGATGTGAGACTTCTCATACATGGCTCTCAAAGAAAATGTCTGTACTTGCCTTATGTTTATCCCCCACCCCCAATTTTCAACATGCTTTTCTGTAGCCACATTAGCTTCTATTGCAGTAATGCTGCTTTTTTCTTGCTTTAGTGCTTTTCTGCCATTTCAGTAAAACAGGGAGTGGGGAAGATTTTTAGAAGCATCTTGCGTCCCTGTCAGTAGCTATGGCAAGTTTGTACCTGAAAACAATTTATTGTGTACCCCCACCAAAAAGCAGCGGAAATCAAGGGAAATGTCAAATAGTAGTTTTCATGCTGGCTTCCATCAATGTAATCCAGGAGCAAGCAAATAATTCCACTGTCACTTAATTAAAAGTTTTAAGACCTTATGTCTTTGACCTTGTTCTTTAGCTGAACACGTAAAAGCAAAAGGGCTTGCTACCTTAATCTCACTTCATGCCATTGCCCTCTGATGAGAGAATCCTCTTGGTACCTCTGATTTGTCATTGAAGCGAAGGGAAGGGCTATGCGCACTACTTGCTCCTATCTTCTGCGGTGAGTCTACCTTGACAAAGTTTCTCTTGCTATCTTTAGTCTTCTCCCTGGAGCACCTAGCACATCAAGGCAAGAGGGATCTCAGCCCCACAGCTTCATTTGGACCTGTTAACTGTAACTACTGATGTCGTTTACAAGGATAAACCCTTAAAGCCAGGCCAAGGTAGACAAAGAAAGAACACTGGAGTAATTCCCTTTGGACAGCAGAGATTGGTGTTCAAGTTATTGAAAATCTGTGTAACTCATTTTCTCTTTTGTCATACTTAAAAAATCCATGAAGTTTGGCTGAGTGCAAACAATAAGCTTTTATTGTTGCTGCCCTTCTTCATAAATGTGTAATCTTCTGGGACCATCAGAAAAGCTTTGGTACAACAAATTAAAAGTCTCTAAACTTTCCTGTGTCTCCTTGGACATTTTGTAGACCTGCAAATATCAAGCAGTAATCAATATAATGCTGCTCTAATACTTTAAGGCAAACTGGCAGCTCCTGAGCCAGGGAGCACGGCGCAGCTATCTCACGGCTAGACACGATTCCTGCCGGGTTCACAGAGGAATAGTGCCTGTTGGCTGGCACGGGGAAAACCACGCACAGGAGAACCTGAATTGCAAACTGCGGGGCCAGTTGGATGCAGCTACGTGCACTAGTTATCAAGGCTCGCAAACACACTTTCTGTCCCATCATGAACTCCTGCGTTTAGGCAGCAGTGTCTGTAAGCTGTGCCGAACCCTGTGCTGTTCTGCAGGTCGCTGTGTTTTGTGATCTCCTGTTTCCTTCACGCGCGTCCGCGTGTGCGCATTTCCCTAACAAGCCAATTATATTGTAGCCAACAGGGTGACTTGAATATTCCCCCTCTTCTCATTGTTTAAGCTAGTATAACAATACTCTCTTAGTATATCCTTTTTTATCTCTGAGAGAATTGTGTTATTTTTCTTTGTGATGAGGCACATGGTATTCAGTTACAGAGCGTTTGCTCTTTCATATCTTGTCAATGGAACAACCTTGTCAGTTTAACAGCTTCAGCGAGGAATATTCAGCATGGGCCAGAGAGGGTGAGAATTACGGTTATATTTTTGGTCTCATCATTAAGAAGTAAACATTTGCATTCTCTCCCCAGCTTAGTGACTATTATACCTGAGTTGAAAAATGCCTTTGCACCCAGTGGCAAACAGCAGCTTGAGGTGGGGTGGGTGAGGGTTTAGCATTCACTACCACCACCCAGATCCTCTCTCGTTATTCGAACCATCAGTGCTCCCTGGTGAACTGGGAACGGATTCCCACAGTCGCTCATGCAAAATGGATGTATGCAGTAATTCAGGTGGGGAGTGTTGCTGACTGGGTGCCCAGCTATGCTAATGAAGCACCTAAAGATGCAGCAAGCACAGCCGGACCAGAGAGTCTGACCATGTTTTAGCTGCGGAAATAGCTTGTGCAAACTGTACCCATGCGCTACTGTGAACTCCATCTCCTGGTGCAGGAATTGGAGTCTTCTGAGCTCTGGGTCCTCACTCAGGATGAGGTGACAAGCTGGTGCCTGCTCATTTATGGGGCCAAATGGCCCAATCCTTTGCTTAGGTGCTGGAAAAAGTTTTGCCTGGAAAAAATTTCCCTTAACTTCTAGTCTATTTCTAACGGCTGCTTATTTTTATAATAAGGGGTGCTCTTTTTCTCTAGCATGCCCTGTTCCAAAGCCCATTTACATCAACATTAAAGCTTGCCACTGACCTAATGGCCTTTGGATCAAGCCCATAGTCTCCTTATCTTCTTCCATATTACGGACACACCTTTACCTTAGGTCTTGATTTCTGTGGGGCTCTTTAGGTCAAGCTCTGTCTCATTGATGTGCTTGGGCTTAAATTGATTCAGAGAGAAACTGACTGTTCTTCGAAAGAAGTGGTCATTTTTCTTAAGCGGCTTCTATTTTTAGATAAAACTCAAGGCAGCAGGCAGCACTGGTGCCTGCCTGGCAGGAGTTACAGTGTGCTTTGTGACAAAACCCTTTGGCGCACACCACATGGACAGCTGGAATGGTACCCGAGGATACCCCACCACGTCCATCAGCAGGTCGGTAACAGGAAAAACTTAAGTTCTTTTTGTTCCTCTAAGAAAGAAATAACAGGGTTCAAACTTGATTTAGGTGATAAATAATGTTGCCTGTCTTCCTGAAAAGCTTTTAAGTGCGTATCTTTTTTTCCAATGGAGACTTTGTTGCTTGAATGACAAATTTAGGATGTTTGTCTTAAACGCTCTGTGTGTAATTACAAGATTGGTTTAACTGTCTGGGAAAACTTCTTTAGCATCTTTTGAGGAGCTGGCATGCCCAGATTCTGGAATCCCAAGCAGGCCCTCTGCCAGGTGTGAACCCAACAGGAAAGCCACTGCAATTCATCTCTTCCCTTGTGCTCTTTTCTAGTTTCTTGCTTTTTTTCCTGTAAGCGTTACTGGGTGTGGAAGCACTGCATTGTATCCATCAGTTGAATGTAAGACAGATACACGTGCTGGGGAAGGGAGTAATCTCAGCTGCAAAAAAAGTGTTTATAGTGCGAAACATAGACCTAATTCTCCTTGCACAACCCCTGTGCTATGGAGCAGTAGTAAAGGCAGTGGCAGGTGCAGAGCCTTGACATGCGCACACTGCTAGAGTTGCTGCGTGCGCACACGAGTTGCAGTAGCACAAGGATTAGGGGAAGCAGCAGCTTGTGAAGCAGCAGCCTCCAGGTGGCTTTTGTGAGAGGTGGCTTGTGACCTGGGCATTCCTGTACGCTGCCCCGGCCCCCAAAGTAGGAGATGAGAGTGACATTTGTTTCTCAAAGGCTGATGATGCCTTTAAAACGGAGAAACTGTGGAACTCATTGCTTATGGCAAAGTTGCAATTTGCTTTGCTTTTTCTGAAAGCCAACGGTTTCTCTGAGGTCAGGGAGGATTAAACACCTGTATTTGTAATTATGTTTAAGAAATGCAATACCTTGTTCTTTGGCCAAAACCCCGTGGGGGCTAAGGAGTAACGTCTGCTCCAAGCCAATTCTTCCATCACAGTCCACAGCAACATTTCATGTAAACTCTTCCAAAACAATTGCTACTGGCCATTGGCAGAGAAAAGATACCTACCTATACCCTGAGGAACAGCCCCTTTGTTTTTTAATTGCTTACTAAATTAGTCTATATAAAGAAGCATCAAAAAAACTCCAGTAGAGTGAACAGTAATACTGGTGACAGATTTATGTCAGTAGCTGACCTTCTTGTGAGATGGAGTTATAGCTCAAAGTGCCTGTGTGATACCAATGTGATTAGGCTGTTTTGCTGGGCAGTGCCATCACTTGATTATTCTGTGAGAAATTTCAGAAATACAGTTGCTTTATGAGCCCGACTTCTATGATGATAAATTTCCAAAAGCAAAAATGTGAATTTAAATTATTCGTATTCATGTGAGCGTGGTAGAGATTTTTGGAATCGCTGCGGCAAGTTATGGATGATGCATGAAATGAAAAAATCCCTGCCCAGTGCACAAGGAATACAAAAAGGGTTCTGCAGCCAGCGCTGCACTGTGCTGTGCTACATGGGATGTGTGCTCTCGGGGGAAAGGTGTTTGTATTTTTGAAAAGCACCCAGCCATAAGCCTATGCACAAAAGTAAACAAAGTACAGAATGAAAGAAAACAAATAGAAATACCCCCTGCCACTCAGGAGCACCTAAAGCATAAGGCCAGTGCACTGTTTCCTGCAGCTGGCTTTCCGGCTCCCCAGAGCTGCATGAATCCTGCACGCGTGGGGCAGATTCTCTTCCTCTGCAGAGTACCTGGAGCAGATTTTCAGCTGATGTAAAGATCCACTGGCTTCCACTGAAGCCAGTTTCAGCTGCTCATATATATCTTTGTGGTACAAAAAGGAATGAGGCCAACTAAGTCTCAGTCTTCTGTATCCTTCCCTGGCCCAAGAATAGTATGAGGCAAATATAAAAAATGTCTATCTGAGATAACATGATCATGTTCACAGTGTCCCATGTGTGATAGTGTCTCATTTGCTTCTAGTCTGAAGCTGACCATGTAAAACAGTGAACGTCCAGGAAAAAAACTGTCTGAAAAAATTCCTACAGATATTTTTTTTTCTAAAGATAAGTCTAGCATTAGTATCTGCCCAGTCTTCTAGTGTGCAGGAACATAGAGTGATTGTTTTTCTGGAACCGCACTCAGCATTACTGTCTTCCAGATCTGAATCTTGTACTTCTTCAATCAGTTATTTAAGTGATTGCACTCTTAACTTAAATAGATGATATCTGCAAACACTGACTATGATCTGACTTTATCTTCCAGGAAAGTTCAGATTTAATATCTTTTCTAATTGTCTAATGAAATCTTATGCATGTACATATATTTTTGGCTGAATACTAGTATGCATGATATATCCTTAAATAATTCCAGTCTGTTAAACATCTTGTGAAGTTCTTTAATATCTGCTGCATTGTGTTTATTTGATAAATTTTACACCGTTTTACGACATCTGTATTTTCTGTTTTAGACAGACCCTATATGGTCCTTCCTATCCCACAATTTCATGTCTTACTGTGTTGTATAGGGACAGTTGGACGATCGTTGTAAGTCCCTTCCAACTGGAACTATTCTATTCTGTTCTATTCTGTATTAGCGTGTGGCCACCACGATATCAAATAACACTTAGGTTTTGCTTTTAGTGCTGGGTACTTGGTACAAATGATGCATGTGTTTGACCTGTGTTCCTGGACTTCAGTGTCTGTTTTCAGAACTTGCTAATTCATTTTTAATCTTGCAGTGCAATTTGTTGAAAACTTCCCGCTGTCTAAATAGATTAAGACATCTGACCAAAATCTCTATTTTATCAAACCTTTGCCTTCACTATACCTTTTCTTTCCAGTATTCTGTTTATTAGGATACTGTTGGGTATTTTTTCTGTTCCTCATATGTTGTGACTAGAATGACTCATTTAATAAAGGGTCACCGCCTTCTTATCGCTTGTACCCCTTTGCTGAACATGGGAGTGTGAGCGCTTCCTCACTTACTGCAAACAGACCTGATCATCTCTCATGAAAAACAAAAAAGGTTAAGCAGACTTCATTTGTGTTTTGATGGCATTAATGGAGATAGTACACCAGTCTTCCAAACCCAAAGTCCAGGTTTCTCTATATCTTGAGCTAGAGGACTACCATTGATATTTTAATGAAAATTAAAAACACAGTAAGAGTTAGAAGCCTGAGAGCGTAGAGTTGAGCTGAAGTCTATGAGCAGTGAGCAGTAAACAGTAGCAAGCAGCTACCCATGTATTACATTTATAATTAGCTGTGCTTCATTCTCTTACTGCTTGCTAATGTTTTCTTTTAGGAAAAACAGATTTTACTAATTCTGCAAATATCCAGGCCCATTCCCACAACTTTGCTTTGGCCTGTCTTGTATATCACAAAGTGTTCTGTCTGCCGTAGCCCGTCTGCTTAAGCTTCCAATCTTTGTGGATCAAGCGCATTTCTCTGGTTAATACTGTCATCTGGCAATTGGTTTTATAGCTTGTTCTGGCATGGTATCTAGTTGTGTGGTCATATTAGCCCATATAAAAGGTTTCTGAAGCTGTTGCAATGAGGGAGCCAGAGCTTTAGGTCAAAAGCAGCACCTTATCCCTGTTGCACAGGGATCTACCAAGTCTGCCAGGTTTAGATGACTTTTGTCTGTTAACTGAAGACTGATAGCTTATGCTTTTTCTGTAGGCGTTTCAGGCTGATGTTTTGTAACAGTGTCTGTTGCCTTCTGCGTTTCCTTGGGAGGCAGCCTGCTGGGTGTCGGTGTATCATGGACAGAGAGACCTGCTTGTGACCATTAGGGCTGGAAGCACTGGGGAAGGCATTGCGCTCACCTGAGCTTGTCCTTGGCAGTTGGTGGTGCTGAACACGTGTCTCTGGTGCCTGTGGAATGGGCTCATCCAGTGCTATACACCACCTGTGGACTGATCGGTTCAGCTTGGCTCCAGTGCAGAGATTTTTGCAGTTGCTGGGTGTGTGGAGAGGCGGGCACCAACTCTAATGACACCTCCACACTTCCTCTGTTGTGGCCAGGTCCTACCAGCCGTGTCCAGGTGTAAAATGTTCAACTGGGTTTATTTGCTTCACATTTGCTGATTGTGTGACATGCTAGTACTGGTGGTGCGATATCAGACACGGCTTTATCAAGTGGCACAGACAGCATGTGTTGGCTCTGTGGCCACTGTAGCTTGTCATACGGGAGCCTTCCTTCACACAGGACCATCCCTGTAGAAGTTGTCTTTCCTCTCCTTAGCACCTTATACAGCGTGGGCCCAGCACTGATGCTGGCAAAGCAGCCACACCAGCGCCACGTCAGGCATCTCCTGCCACAGCACACACAGCCAGTGTTCGTGGAGTGCTACTGTTGCATTGGTCTCTCCAATAAATGTGTCCCTATAATAATTAGCATCTGTGCCCTGTAACTGCTTCCTTAAAAAGGGGACAATTATCCCCTGGACCTGTTTTGCACCCACTTTGTGCAGGAGTAAATCGCCTAGACCTCTGCTGACTGCATGTGTCTCGGCACGGTTTGCACTGTCTGCGTTCTCAGAGCACTCGGAGCTCTCAAGGATTAGCTAGGAGAGCAACCACCTCACAGCAATTCATTTTTATAGACCTATGAAAACTTGGTCCATGAAATAGTTAATTAGAAAGTCTCCAATTACCAACTGAATTTATTTTGCAAAAAGTTACATTTGTTCTTCTTGGTGAGAGGAAAAAAAATAAGCAATTCAAATCATTTTGAAGTTCTATTCCTTCATTCATTAGGAGACTTAGCTTGCAAAATCCTAATTAAAAAGAACATTTTGTGTTAATGAAAATGTTCTAATTTTTTAACTTATTAAGTTAGTTAAATTTTTTTCCAGAGCATTCGGCAAGAAGAGGTCTCCTTAGCGGCTTTGTTCATGTTTATATTCTTTGATTGCAAAATTTGTGAGACAAAAGAGAGCTAAACTCATTCTGTGGTGCCCTCCAGTTAACTGTTCAGTTGAAAAATGACCTTCATAACTAAGTCCCTTGCCTTTTCATCGATATCAAGGAGTTACAACTCTAACCTACAGTTGAGGAGGTGGCTTCAGCCTGGTAAACCATCAGAAATTGCATGAGCACCCCGTGGAGTGTAGATATTTATAGATATCTAAGAGGAGTACAGATAACTGAATAATTTGAATCTGAATTCTGAAACAGCCTAGGGCTTTTCTGCTGGCTTTCAAGTCCAGCATCCTCTTGCATGACATTTAGTCATTAAAAGCTGAAGTTTATTTCAGTACCTAATAATTCTGCATCAGACACAATAATATTGCGAGCCAGAGATCACAGGAGGTGCACATAGGTTCCTGCTCTGGTACAACACCGAGAAAGACAGCACTTTTTGGATGTCTTAAAAATAGCTGTACTATATATGAGGTTATGTTAACTGTGAAACACATTCATTTATGCAGTCTTAAGATTCAATGCAGAACTCTCTGCTGCTGTAAATCAGGGTGGCCATAAGTCGGCCATGCTGAGATGAGATATGCTCGCAGAGAATCCGTCCCTTAAGGAATTTTGCATCTTTGGTTTTGTTACCTTCATTTTGCCACTAGTCTAGCTCTGGTGGGGTGGATTTAAAATCTCTCATAGGCAGAAATCACTATAAAAATCTTCCAAATCTTACAGAAATATAGATCGGGGATGTAAAAATATTCTGGTCTTGCTCCAAGCACTGGAAAAATATTTATTAAAGTATCAGGGAATCATAGAAGCGGGTAGGTTGGAAGGGGCCTCCAAAGGTCATACAGTCCTACCTCTTCCTCTGAGCATGTCTGATGAAAGCAGGTTGCTCAGAGCCCTGTCCTACTGGGTTTTCACTGTCTCCAAGGCTGGACACTCCACAGCCCCTCTGTGCGATCTGCTCCTCTATTTTCCACTCTTACAGTGAAAAAGCTTTTCCTAATATCCAATCAGATTTTCCCAAGTTGTAACTTGTGTCCATTGCCTCTTGTCTCATCACTGTGCACCTCCAAGAAGAGTCTTACTCCATTTCTTTGTACGTTCTTATTAGGTTGCACTAGACAGCAGTAACATCTCTCTTTTACTTTCTTTGCCTTAGACTGAACAAACCCAATTGCTTCAGCTGCTCCTCACGTTACATTTTTCCAGCTCTTTAGCCATATTGGTGGCCTCTGCTTTACTTGCTTCGGTAGGTCAGTGTCTTTATTTTTTGTGCAGGGGAACCCAGAACTGGACCCCACACTCCAGATACAGTCTTACCAGTGCTGAATGAGGGAGGAATCATCCCCTCCCTTGTCCTACTGTCTACCCCCCCCGCAAAGGCAGCCCAGCGTGCGGCTGGCTGCCCTGGCTGCAGGGGACACTGCTCATGCGTGTTCAGCATGTTGTCCACCAGGCGCTCAGCTACTTTTTCTGCAGCTTTCTATACTGTTGGCCCTGGCCCTGTACTGGTATGTGGGCTTACTCCATCCCAGCTGCAGAAATACTTGGTGTTTTGGTATTGACTCCAGTAACACTGTATCCTCTACTTTGAGCTAATTAAAGCTATTGTTGTAGGTGCTTGTACTGAGGAGAGGTGAAAAGCCGCCTTCAGCCCTTTGTGGTATTGTTGAGGATTTGCTAATATTTAAAAGTGAGCATCTTTCGGTAATATTTTCTGCTCATTCTCTGCTTTTTCCTGACACTTGAGCGGTCAGCTTTCACCCACACAAGTGCTTGTAAAACGTAAGTGCTGAGCTGGCACGCTGAAATTTTCAAACAGGACATGCACATCAAACTGTGGGTCAGAGCAATACCGCGTTATGTGTGCAGCTGCTCACAGCTAACATTCGCAGATCAAACTTCAGATACAAAGAGTCAGGAAAGCACTGGAGACTCCTCACCATCAACCTATACAGGGAAAGAATTACACTATGAAATTGAGACTCATTTAAAGTAATGATCAAATCTGAGGAAATGGCAATCTGTATGCAGACACTCCACAAGCCGAAAAAGAAGCTGAATTCATCGAGTGAATTATTTGCTGCCAATTATTCTCTCAGCTCTGATATTCAATTTTAAATATTTAGTTAGACTCACTTTCAACCTAGAATTTCAGTTTTCGTTTAACATCATGAGTGACTATATATACGTATGTATACAACACACGCTGTTTTCATTACATCTCCTTTGAACGCACTTGAATAGTAACGTGAATTGCCTGCCTCCATTTTGGTAGATTTTTGGACAAGGTGTACGCCTTTACTTAGTGGATTTTGGTAGTTGTCTGAGTACCTCTTTGATCTGAAAGTGACCCTGCCGTGTTGAAATGTGGACTTGGCTAACTTCATGGCAGGACTCTTGGAGAATTACAAGATGGCTGTAAAGATGCACTAACCCTTTTCAGGACCTAAATTAAGCTTTAAATCAAAGCTAACTAGAATGCCACCAAAGCTTTTCCATTAAGACTGGCTTACACACCCTTGCACTGTGATGCACAGAAAACATCATAAATTTTGGACCTGGACTGAAACCCTGAAGCTCTGTCTTTACTTTCAAAGTTCATGAAATGCTTCTTCACTACCAGTGAGCAATCCAGTATTTGTGTGAATTGGTTTTTGAGTGTGAAGGCAGATGCTGACCTAGAAGGCAGTTGGCACTAGGCAATTATCACCAGAAACTGAATCTCGGCTCTAGTCCATCATTTTAGTTCTCAGCGTGCAGGAAGTGCTGTGCCACCATTTTAAGGCAAAAAAGATACAAGCATTCAAGGGGTCACTTTCTGTTAGAATAAGCCCATCTTTGTAATTGATGCATACAGAGTACTGCAGCCTGAGGACAGGCCACCACTGCCTGCTTCTTTATGTAACACATTGTACTTAAAAGCAAGGATTTTTGTGGTTTGTAAACCAAACGTGTGGAAAACAGATATTTTTTTTTCTTTAGTCTGTTGTATTCCTCATTGAAGGTAGTGGTAGGGAGCTACACAAGCAATGAAGTAAGACGTACCTCTCTCCTGAACATAAGATTTGCTTAGTCATAAATGGACACTTGAGAAGGTTGTGAGAAGAGAGGAACTTTACAGCTATTACTGCCTGGGGCAGTATCTGCATGTGACCTTTGGCACCAGACTCCAAAAGAGTCAGAGCTGGTGTTCACAGGGGAAGGGAGAAGGACTCAGCCAGGCCCCATAGCAAGACAGGGGCGGATAGGGCAGTTTACCTGAGCTCCCTGCTCTCAGAGGACAGGAGGGCTTGACTGATTTGGGAAGATGCTTATCAATAACTGCTCAGGCTGAGCTTTGCAGAATTTCCTGGAGCTCCATGTGCTCCCGTTCAGAAATGCAGGTATTATAACATTATTGTGAAATACCATGATGAAATAGTCCATCATACTGCCAATGTTTGGCTTTAAAGCTAGGGCAGGAGAGGAAAGAATTGCGAACGCTCCAAGGAACAGCTTGTCAGCTTGAGGGCCTCATGTGTGCCAGCTGGATTCAAGTTCAAGTCTGGATTTGATCCACTAATGAAACATCATCCTCCAAAAACTACTGGCTGAAGGTGGCAGACCTCTGGAGACCTAGAGGGTTGATTGGAAAGTTGACTGTCTCTCTTAACCATATGCTCGTGTGTATGTCAGTTACGAAAATGAGTCAGATTTTCAAGTTTTCAATTAAAAAAAAAAATCCTTAGGAAAAGCATTGGCAAAATAGCTGCAATTTCCCCTTCCCATTGCCATCCCCTTAGTGAAATGGAAACAGTTCTGTTGATTTGAACAGGCTCTAGGGTTTTAATCCTGTCTTGGAGTTGCCAAGGCCAACGTTTTGCCCCCTGTGGCTCTTGCATTTAGTGAAACATTTAAGAGTGGAAGAATGTGACATTTTAATAAAAAAGCTGATGGAATCTATGAATTTTCTGAAAAGTCTGGGGTCAGTTCCTATGTGATGACAGTTCTGGGCTGAAGCAGACATGATACTTTTGCTCTCCAGCTGGGGGGAAAGAAGGATTTCCATTGAGCAGACAGTGCAAAATTCATTACTCTGTCCCAATGTAACACAGAAGAGTATCTCAGTAGCAAGCTGTTTTTTGAGCTACAGAATAAAAGAAGAGTTTTTCCCAGGAACCCATGAGGCAGTGACAGCATGCATTAGGTGGCCTCCAGAAGATCCCTTATACAGCAGACTTGCAGATGGGTCCCCCTTTCCACCCCCAGTTCTCCACTCTTTGCTCATATAAATATTTAAATAATTGTTTTTTAGAGCTCTGGGAAAGCTCTATCAATTGCCTCTATCAGAACCTGTTCTATTAGCTGAGCAACTTTATACCATTATAGCAGCTTTTCACCACTTTCTATTTCATTAGCATTCATTTTCTTTAGACATATGACACACTACCCACTGGAAATGTAGGCATCTGGGAACATAAAGCTAAAAGCTGAGGTTTGCTTCAGTGCTTGCCAGCCCACAGAGTTTTATTACCTAACCTACCTTTACCTAAATCACAGAAAAATGACAAACCTTTTGATGCATGTAAAAAAAAAAAAAAAAAACCACCCTGAAACAGAGTTAAACTGCAAGCTTGACTGATGCAAACTGACATAAAGCATCACAATGGTGCACATCAGAGACAGATGTTTTCTCCAACTCCAGTTTAGTTGCATTTTTGCAGAGTGCGCTACTGATTTGTTAAACGTACTGCTTGTAAAAAGATTTGGGTCTGGAGTTCAAACTCAAATATCCATGAGTAATTGGCAAGCTGATGGTATTATTCTCACAGGTGGAAATGGGTAATGCAAATTTTAGAAGCAGCACATCTGTTCTTTCAGCTAATCGGATATGAGTTCTACAGGAATGACCGCATTAGCAACCTCAGTGTCATAACTGGAGGGACACAAATCAACAGCACTGTGGATGCTAATGTTGAGGAATTTGAAAATCTGAGCCGCAAATTCACACATACCTGGCTGATGCTGGCTTCTGCTCACAGAAAGTCTATTACAAGATCCCAGCACTAAAAAGGTCACCAGCTGAAGGACTATGGTGGAAGGCAGTCCTGATCTCACTTCCAGAGAACTGTAAAAAGAAAAGAGCTTGGAGTGTTTTCAGTAGAAAGTGGTCCCAGCAAGACTGAGATACATTCATATAGCTAAGTATCTCAAGTAGCTGTTGCTTCCTGTGCAAGAAGCCCCTGAAAGGAAGTGATGTCATTAAGTTGTTAGTTGATTTTGGGGGGTGAATCACATAAATTACTTTTGTTCATACTATTCACCAACAAAATCAGCAGTTTGAGGGCTCATTGTGCTAATGTGTCTTGTTGCTTAAGTAGACAAGGGATGAAAAGAAACATAGCATAGTGATTGACCCCCAAATCACTATTAGTAAGGTTGAGATCCCAAGTCTGCTGGCTAGATGGGGGATATGGCCTGTCCCTGAAACCATGCTGTTCCCTTAGTAGAGATATATTGACATCCCTTGTGGTCAGCTGTCAGCGCCTTTGTTTTTCTTTCTCTTACATAAAGCCAAATGGAAACAAAAGTAGAAGTTGAACAGTTTCATGTTTAACCTTAAATCTTTCCTTTTGTGGCATGTTACAGGCTGTCAAGAGGGTTATGTTTGTCAACTCTATAACCTGGATATTCCCTCTCATACATGGGTGGAAGCTGTGTAGCCTGAACATAAATGCTTCAGAAACCCTCTGAGATGTTAGTCTTAGGGTTTACTTTGTTTTTCATGCCTTGCCCTGATGAGGTACAGGGAAATTAAAAATATATCCAGAGGGACCTTGACAGGCTTGAGAAGTGGGCCTGTGTGA
>RSEF01000005.1:11461510-11472857 GCA_003993805.1 Himantopus leucocephalus
CTTGACCAGCTTGACCAGCTGGAACCCATGGGTATTTGTATGAGTAACTTATCCTTTGTTTTTGCTTTCTCCACAAAGGTTTCACACACCTCCTTTTCTCTGGCGTATCATAGGTCTTTCTCTCTCTCCCTCCTGTTACCTCTCTGCTCCACGACAAACAGATTCAACACACCTATTCAAGGGAGAACAAGGTTTTTTAAAGCGTGTTCTTCCAACGCAGCTAGGACTAACCTTATCTCCTGCTGATATCAGCGAGTGTAAAAATGCCACCCCAGATTGCCAAGACGTGTGAGGCCCTTCCGGCTGTCTCACACGGCATTTCTGCCAACAACAGGAGTCAACCCTAGCTGGGAGGCATTGGTGCACTTTGCAGTGGTCAACCTTTTGTGATTTTATCTCAGGGCCTATGATGGAGGTTGGGGAAGGGTCCTATGGCTTCAGGTCTTAGAAACAAGAGATGTCATGAAAGCCTTTGCTTGAATATGTAAATAAATGAAAATGTGCAAGGAGCTCAGAAGACAGAAAATAAAGGAAGAAAACTGTTGTGTTAGTGTTATTTTTAAATATAATAATTTTAAAGGCAATTTCTTTTTTCTAATGGAATCTTGAGTGGCTATTTTGGACCACGTGTGGTTGGTAATGCTTCATTTTGGAACATCCACAAGTATTCAGATGATTGTGTGGATTCATTTCAGCTATTTTTGGGAAAAAAAAACCCAAACCTTCGTGCTCAGGCTTTTTCACAATATTGGTATTACCTCTTAGTCTTGGCCAGGCCAAATATACAAAGAAAATGGCCTGCGTTTCTGTATTGCAATGCTTAAGCTTCCTGTCCAATCCAAAGAAGTACAGGAAAATAAACAAACAAAAAAGGGATCAAATTTAAATGCACAGCATGCTTGCAGCTTTGGGTCTGTTTTTTCTGTGTCGCACTTTTAAATGTAAAAAGCATGCTTCCCACCCAGATGGGGGGTATAGCCGAGGGGGGAACCAAAATGGGGATACTCTGCTTTCTATCTCTTGCACAGATTTTATTGCATGTTTGTTCTTTCATTGTTGTTTTCTTTAGTCTAAAATAAAGATAAACTAGACAGAAAGCAAAGTGGCCAGGCGCCACTGCACAATTATAATTAATTCACTGTTAATGTTTCAGACATTGTTACAGCGTACATTGGAATTGCTGGGGCGGGGTGAGATTAGTTTGAGCTATTCATGTACATACTACAGGAGAGTCACATTAAATACCCACTCTAATTAATGTTTTCAAAATGAGCACCAAAGGGAATAGAATGACTTACCACTTACAGAAAAGTTGGTTTGTATTCTGCTTCCCAAGTTCATGCTGTGTTCTCACCTTGAAAGGTGGGGATTTGAGCGCATATTGTGCCATGACCTCAGAGTACGAACGTGCACAGCCTGTTCCTAAACGCTGCTTCTCCAGATTATACCATCAGCTTGGAAAGAAGGATGCGACTAAGCTACGACTCAAATCTAAATATCTGCAGACTTAGGAAAATTTATGATCCGGTCTGGTCTGCAGAAGCTGCGGAAGTCGAAGACTTCATTTCGTCAAGAGCAAAAGGGTTCAAGAACCCAAAAGACCAAGTTCTGCAGTTTTCTAAGCAAAACTGTAGAAAGGAAAGCTGGTCTCTGCCCAAAACTTGGAAATAGTCAGGATATATTAAATCCAAGAGCACTTAATGTAAAGAAGAGGTCTCAGCCTATAGAATATTTTAACAGCTAGAGGAGTGAAGTAGTTCCTGTACCTCCAAAAATATCTCTATTCATCATTTTTCTGCTGCCAGTATTTCCTGTGGGAGAGGAAAGCCGTGAGAATTGTGATCAGATATGTAATGATATGTCCTATTTATTGCAAACCACCTTAATTTTAACTAAGTCTTCCTGTGAGTATTGAGTCAGATTTTTCAGTCTGAGCCTCCACTACTATATATTTGGGCTGTGTATATCTCCAATGCTATATATTGAAGTTGTGTGGCTGAGGTGTAAAATAGCCCTTTGTATGTTCAGCCTGAAGCCAGCTGAAAGTGTGCCTCTGCTGGCTAGGTTGTATCAGCCAGCTGCTGAGCTTAGTGAGAAAAGTGATCAAGGTGTAATTGAAACTCCTTTAAGCTGAGTTTTTAGGAGAATTTATAACCTGCAAAAATGTTCTCATTACAAATCCTTTTTTGACTTTTCTTATAATCGTCTTTAAGGAATGACCTGACCACCATCAGTAAAAGGAAGAAGATTTGGGTTTTAAAGCCAAGCAGAGGTTCGTGCATTTTGGCAATTCTAGGGGTGGGATGGGGAGGATTGCCGTTATATTTCATACTATATCATCATTTATGCAAGGTGACAAAATCCACGTTAAATTTCTGGTGAAACCTGGTCTGCTGTAGAACACTATTAGAGTACTTATTAGTACTACATTTTTCATCACGGATGTAACCTGAATATCCTAATTTATGACCATCTGGTCTCCAGACAAGAACAGCCCATATAATCAAACTGCAGCTTCCCTAGATCAGCTAATACATCCATGCTGTGACTTAAAGAAGACGACATAGAAGAACTCTGTAAAAAGCCTTGAACACCTCTAAGGGAACTTTCAGAAGAGGGGGGGACCCTCACACAACTCCTTGCACAATGCACCCAGCAGGGCTAGTCATTGTATCTGTTTATTCATTGGTGTTTGTTAATGGTAACTTTCATTTCATTTAGGATTTGATTTGTTTACGAACTAATAAATATGATTTATAAAAAGTGCCTGTGGTTCACTAATTACTGCACATATGGCGTTTTCATTTTGTAAAACTGGCATTCGCTTTCTATTATGATTATGTCTCCGTTCACCAGTGCTAATTAGTTTGATTAGACAGATAACTTTAACCATTATTAGGACTAGATTAGAGGAATTTTGCATGCAGGAGAAAGCAGGCAAGAGGGGTACATCGCCAGTGAAGATAGGTCAGCAGCACAGAGTTTGTTCCTCGTTAAACGTTTTAAAATTACTTTTTGTTTTGTTTTCTACATAGAAGAACTGAGAAGCATTCACATTTAGCTACTTACAAAAATCCAATTAAACACAGTTGTTTAGCATGAATTTGTTAATCAGAGTTAATCTTTCCAATGAATGCATAATTTGGAATCTGTGTCTAAAATGTTCATTTAAGGATAAGCATATTACAGACAAATAAAATAAAAAATAAAATGAGATTCTCTTCCTTGGAATTGACTCTCAATGTGGAGGAATATTGACTGTTTTGTGTTGATTGCCCTGCATGCTGAGGGACAGAAGTAAAATTGGATAAAGACTAAGAAATGCCACATGAAAACCAATGTCACCTGGGGTGAGCTGTGTTTTTCCCAAGAGTCTCTGAAAATTGTTGAATAGTGTCATCTGAAACTCTTCAGAAAGAAAATAAAAAGAAAAACTCCTATTTATTATCCATTTTAGGATAAAAATAGTTATCTAGGGCAGCAGAAGTTTGATATTATTTTATTTCTTCAAATAGATTCTCTATCCTAAAAAAGAGAGGCACTTTTTCTTTACCAATATCTTAGAAATTACCTTCATGCACTAAGAAAGTAGGATGTGAAATACCTGGGTTCAGGCAGTAAGGCACACAATGTGTGATCCTTTGGAAATAGTCACTGAACGGTGTCAGACTTGATTTCATCCTTTCCGTCATAAAGGAGACTAACTGATTCTCAAATTAAGTAACTGTGGATACTTGTTTCATTAAGATGGCCACTCATGTGACTTTGGATGGTCACCCTATATTCATCTAGTTTCTATGTAATTAATTGGTTAGGTATGAGAGGCAAAATAGTGCCCAGTTATGGCTGCATAGTCCTATTGCAGGCTACTGGGTCTCTCCTCGCTGTGTTAATGTTGCAGTGTCATTTGTGAGTGGTCCTTTTATTTTTTGTCTTTCTCCAATTTCAAAGCAATTTATAAGGGAACAGAAAAATTCTTTCCCGTCTAAAAAGAATTGCGGGAATATTGAAAAAGACATAAAACTACTATTGAAGGGTGAACACATAGAGAAGCAGTAAACTAGATTGTTGCAGTATTTACTCTCTCCTTGGCTCTTCTGGAGGATACCTCCTGCCATGCCTTTCAAAGAAAACCCCAGTCAATTTAAATGTCAAAGTCTCAAATTTCAGCATGCATCATTATTGTTGGAAGCATTTGCTCCAGGAAAAGTTTCAAAATTGCCATTTCTGTATCTTAGAAGAATGTGAACAGGATGGCCAGATTCTGAGATGGTATAAGTTGGCAGAGGTTCCTTATTTCAGTGCAGTTATTCGGTTTTACACCAACTGAAAATCTGGCCCTGGAGAATGAATATTTATGCCATGCCAGAGAGGTTTGAAAACCCTTTTTTTAAATGAGAATGAATAAAGAAAGGGCTGGGATATGCTCTGTGCTGATGAACTCAAAGCCAAATATGACCTCCCCTTGACCTTTTATGCATTTAAGTTGAAAAAGGCCATTCTGATACATTCCACTGGAGCTTAAAATGCCTATATTTCAATTCCAAAGGTCAAGCTCTCTTCTCAGTATACTGTATGACCTAGCCTTTGTCTGGTGCCCATTGATGTTGCCTGACCATGCCTCTTATATCCCATTGACTGTTTACTGCTTTTCTGGCTAATGTAAGTGAAAGATAATTGAAATGATTTTGAGCTATGTGTCAGTTCTGATTCTGATTATGTCTCCTGTGCTTAGTGCAGCTTTAGTGGCTCCAAACTCATTAAGTCTCCAGGAAATTTTAGATTACTGTGTTAACTATATCTTAATTAATGTATTTATCTTAAATTCCACTCAAGCCTTTTTGAAGTTTTCTTTTAACACTATGTCTATCTCTAACATCACTGAATCAAGTCATTTTTCTTCAATCTTTCCGTTTTCTTTTACCTTTTGAGGGTTTTGGATACTTTTGTTTGAAAGGTCCGAAGTCAGAGGGAACTATTTCCAGGGAGTAATGCTTCATGTGTGTTTAAAAGCAAATTGCCACATCTTCAGTAGATGCAAGCACAGCCCCACTGGAATGAAGGGACAGGAACTGGTACTTTTTCAAATCTGCCTGAAACTTTGCATCAGTGGAGCTATGGCAATTTACAACATTGACAGTCTTGTCCAAAATAAAAGGGTGGTCAGATTGTTTCTGTGGCTAGCGGGGCACGTGTCTGCCTAGCTCCCACTGAACTTGAAACAGCCATTATACTGAGTGGTTCCCAAGAAAAGGGAATAAATGCAGTCCCGTCAAACAGGCTGACAGGCCTTGAGTATAATTTCTCTAGATAGAATCACAAAGTAATAACCATCTCTAATAATCTCTCCAATTACTTTATAGAATAATAATTTATAATAAAATCTGTTTTAGCAGACTGTCTATTTTTACCCTCTCCTCTTGAAAATGAAGTCAAACATATAGGAACCGTAGAAAATTTTTGCAAAGCTGGGGGAATGCTCCTACATAATAACATAACCAATCACAAGGATCTTTTTACACATATGTTGTCATTTCTGTTGATTAACACAGCTTAGTGCATCCTTGGTGATGAATAATTTACTAAGGGCCATAACCTGACACCCTGTTCCTGTTGAGATGTGCCTTACTGCACAGTCCTCAACAAATCTGGACCAGATGTTCCTGTCCCACCCCTTGGCCATGTTTAGGTTTCCCTCCAATGATCAAATGAGAGGGAACCCAGCCCGACTGGAAAGATAAGACCCAGACTCCTTCCAGTGTGAGGAGAATTGATAAGGAGCAGATCGATACATGATCCTCTTCAGTGGGCACAAGGCCCACAGTCTTAACAGTGGGACATCCCCTCCTTTTCTCCTTCTGCTAAATTGCAAAATTTCTGTAGTGGAAAGAGTGTAACACTGCAATTAGGTTGTAGAAACCAAACAGGAACATATACTGAAAAAAAAAAAAAGAAAAGCGTATATATGTATTGAACAAAGGCAAAGCAGTGTATTTTTCCCTAATTTCATCCTTGGAAGGGGTACCTGGTTTCGGTGACAATTTCAACGAAATGGCTTATCCAGGATACCAATTCCAGCCTGAATTAGTAATATTTGGCAAAATTAAGAGCAACTGGAATCACTGGAAAGTGTCAGGCAGCATTAAGAGTCAGCAATGCTACCAACTGCAATTATTATGAACGCCTAATAGGCTCCTGACCAGGGAAAACTGCTTGGGCAAGCACAGCTAGAAACAACAGCTCATGTAAATATGTGGAACTCTGTTAAACAGTACAGCTGCAATTACATACACACCATCAGAGCGCTTGGGCCTATGTCCTTAGTACTTTTCTCTGTTTCAGCTATTTGTTCAGCTATGAGATAAAAACTGACTCACCTTACTTTTGTACCTGCTGAGTAGGATTGAAATGACTATTTGTAATCACAATTCATCCCCAGAACTCAGAAAATAAATATCACTGAATCGATTGTATGTCCGGCTCTTGATGTCTCCATCACTATACTTTCCCTTGAAGGACACACCTGTTGGTTACTCACTCTCTGCCCAGCCGCCCAGCCTCTGGAGCTCCAGAAGTCACTGATGGCAGCAAGCAGCCTGAACTGCTTTCCTGAGAACTTTTCATCTATTTTATTTCAGGTACTTCCAAGATACCTAGGACTCTCTTGGTAGGACCATGACTCGACCTGCTTCAGCTTTCCTGGAAGGGATAGAATGCAATGTAAGTGCTGTTTATCTCTTTTCTTTGTAGCTATGAAATGAATTTTATTTGGTATTGTGGTAGAAACATCAGCATAAGCACCACTGAAAGCTTGGTGGAAAACAGGTTAACCTCTTCTCTTACCATTCTTGCTCCCAGTGCAGGTATCTGGTATAGAAATCAGGTAAAACAATATAAAGGTTTATTTTCCACAACTGTTCTGACTCCTGTTCATTGTGAAAGAAAAAGGTTTGATGACTGGGTTGATGGCATGAGTCAGGGAAGGAGTATTTCTCATTCCTTGGATGAAGCAAGCTACTTTTCTGAACTTTGCCTTGGGCTTGTCTGAAGGAAGCTACTATGTGTTTTAGTCATTGTTTAATTGAGGGGAGTAGTTTAATTTTTGTTATATATTTCCCTTAAAAAGGCAAAAGACTCCTTGGATTTACTTGCTTTTACTTTATAGCAGCAGCCATAGTGTGTGAGATGTTTTCCAATCAGAAAGTAAATTTATGGAAGTGATTATGTGATATTAAGCCTGCAATACTCAGGCTGGACTCAGAGATCCAAGGCTGGTCTTGAATGCCAAAGCCCAGCCGTCACTCCTACAGTTTTGAGAAGGAGGAGCTCATAAGGCTGTGGCAGGCAGTTGACTCTGATAATGCAAAAGGAGAAAAAATACTTTATAATTTCTCTGTAGGCGGCATGGCAAAAGTGGGTCAAACAAATTTGCATAAAAAGGTAAAAGTACTGATAGGCACGTAGTTAAATCTGAATGTGAGGATGCAGCATCCTTCTTTCCTCTGAATGACCTGTAGCAGAAAAGTAGATGATATTTGGGGGTTTAGCAAGTTTTCTGCCTGTTATACTCTTATCCTGCGTATTATTTTTCCTTTTCTACTTTGAAGTTATTTTCCAGGCAGTTTTCATTTTGCTCATCACAAATTGTGTTGTGCGCACTGAGTCATGGGCTTGTGTTTTTAGAAGGGTTGTCAGTCACAGCTATTCTCATGCAGCAATGATATGATTAGCTCTGTTTTTTACTGTAAAGTATTAATTTAACCAAAGTTTGAACACAGTGAGAAAAGAAGCATCAGTGGATGAACATGCCAAATTAAAGCAAAGATACTGTCTTGTATGAATGGTTGCCTTCCTTTGGAGTTGTGGGAAAGGATGGAAAAGAAAAGAATCTCCACATGCAAGAAGTCCTCAGGCACTGACATATATGAGAGTATGTTAACAGCCCTTAGTCTAACCAGTGCCCAGGGAGACCGTGAGCACAGGGCCCTCCGCAGCCCAGTCGTCTCAGAAACCTGGTCCTGAGATTCCCAGTCACACATGATCTGCCTGGGGTCTCCTCTGCAGGCTCATGCTTACGTCTGGATTGTGGGGTCAGTAAGATGGTTGGTTTGTGGGTGTCTCCGGGGGCTTCTTCCACAAGCTATCGCATGCATACCTGCAGTGTGAGGGTTGCCAAAAAACAGAGCAGAAGAGGTGGTACTGCCTGGGTCCCTAAGTGAGCCATGATTGCCTTATTGGCCTATTGATGTGTCTCAGTGCTGCCTTTTTCTTCCAGTGTCTCTCCTGTACCTGAAATTTGACTGGTAATTGACCAATATGAGCTGAAATAGTGGTGTCAGCCTGAGCTGTGAATTGACCTGCTTTTGTCAGTTTGTCACAGTTTTATTGCTGCTTTAGCACAATGCGTGCAAGTTAAAGCCCAGCGCTTCTGTCACCCAGAGAAAAGCTTGGCAGGCTGATGTCCTCAGGAACAGTTTCCAAATGCATGGAGGCCAGGGGTTCCTTTTCTCCTCACCAGCTACTTCAAACTTCTCATTTTCTTTCTATCCAAAGAACAACCTAAAGCCAAAAAAAGAGGTGTATCGCCTTGGTGTTTTCCCACATCACCAATGCTGCTGGGAATTCATTTGCAATGGTGCTCAATAAGACTTCCTGAGAATAAGATCAAAATTGTGCCCTTTTCTAAAGGTGACCACGTTAGGCTCATTTCTTCGTAAATGTTAAGTTTATTAAAGGAACAATAGACTGGACTCTTTAAATCAAAACATTTCAAATGTAGGAGATGAGGAATAAGAGAGAATTCCAAGGCCTTTTATGAAAGACTCATTTTAAAAGCTAATTTAGCATGCTGCACAGCAGCAAACGTATCAGACAGTTCACCCAAAAACTAGCTGAAAGAATGTGCATTTATACCTCTTATTTATACTGAGATTTCAAAATAAGCTTTTTGAACAAGCTGTGATATTTTATTTGGTTTCCTTAAGCTAAGAGTATTGCAATGTCAGACTCTGTTTTCTTAATTGATTATAACTTTGCCATCCTCATATTGCAAAGCTTATGATGAATGAATAATATGTTGCCCAGCGCCTCTGCAGCTTTGCCCAAAATTTGGCTTAGAGTAACTTTTTCATATCTTTGTTTCTCACACAAATATCTTTGCTGTTGCTTCTGATAAATGAATAATTTCCAGCAGCTCAGGATGCGTGAAAATAGTCATGATCCAGCCAGCATGTCTGAGTGACCCTACAAATAGCAAACATGGGAATGCAGCTCAGCATGCATAAGCAACCCTACAATAATAACTTAGTGTGTGCAGTCCAGCAGGTGGGAACAGTTCTAGAACTAGATTGCTAAATAAGCTGTTGAGGGTGTGATGGAAGGAACAGATCTGACTGTCTTCGTTTTTTTCTTAGTTTTACATGTGCAAATTTTTTTTTTTTTATTGAGTGGATACCATTCCCTAGATTTGCAGACCTGTGTTATTTTTCATCAACAGCATCCAATCTGTTGCTAAACTTGTTTTTCTGGAAGCTGTCCCTATCTCTCCAGCTCAGCTCCTAACTCTTACCCATGCCTAAGTCATCTTGCACCTCACTGCTTCTTCAGCTGCTCGGCTCAAATCATGAAATCTGTTTGCAAGCAATAGCCTCAACCCCTGAGTATCCTGAACAGGACTTAAACATTATCAACTTTACTCTTGGAAAGGGGTAAAGTAAAGCTCAGAGTGTGAGAGACTCTAAAAATGATGAAAATGTTATTGTAATTTCAAAATGTTACTCCCATATGTTCAGGAAACAGAACGATGATCAGGTTATGTAATTGACTTTGCAAAAACACCTGCTTGAGTAGGTAGAGTAGGGTGGAAACAGGAAAAAAAAAAGCATTTAGGTTCAAAAAATAATGCAACGTTAATCTGATGGAAGGACTGACAAAAGAAATGCTCACTTCTGAAGGGAGATGTTTCGATGGGGTGGTGCAGTGCCGTGGACCGTCGGGCCAGGGGTAGACACCTAGTGGTGGGCAGTGCTGGTTACAGGGGTTTGAGGACAGGCTGGGGAAAGCTCTTCCTTCCAGCCAAAGGCCAGATCCTCAGCCAAGGTATGTGTGCACAGCCTCATCTGCATCCCGATTCACAGCCCTGGGACCCGGTGGCAGCACATCCCCCCTCCGTCTTGCACAGCCTTCCCTCAGGAAGGAGGGCAGAGGCTCACTCCAAACAAGCCCAGGGAAGTGGCAAGGAAATATTCCAGTTTAAACTGTTTTTATTCTCCTAACCTGGCCCTCAGTTATTCCCCGTCATTATTTCCTTCATGTTCACTGCATTGTCATCTCTCCTGTAGTGTTTGAATTTTTTTAACTATCTTAAGCAGAGATTTAATTGTGCAACAGCTCATCTCCCAAAGTATTACATTTTGCCAGAGGGCCGCTGTCACTGGGGGTGTCACCTTCCTGAGATATCATGCCTCTAACAACCCTCCTTGAAGGACTTCTTCAGCCTCCTTTACGAGCCACAGTCTCTTGAAGGATGTATGTGAAAAGGTTGCAAAGAATTAATATAAAATACTTAGTAGTATAAAATACTAAGTATCCCTATAAGCCTCAACTGAATGAATGTACTGGTCTAGGCCAGAAAGGAGACTGAGCAATAATTGCATGCAGTCTGCAATTGTGTTTCAGATTGTCCCCTGCTCATATCAAATCTTTAATTTTAGTTGCAGGGAAAATACTCCACAAATCTCTAGATTCCCCTCCCTCTACCCTACTTGCACCAAACTGAATATTTGAGCCACCCTTCCTTGCACTTTTCTGTCTGTTTCTCTCTCTCAAAATAAAAGGCAGGACCCATCCAGTCAAATGCAGTGAAACAAGAAAATGCTCAGATATTTTAATACCCTGGAGCTACACCTTGGCAGATAAAATGGCTAAAATCAAATTTAAAGCACATCTGATTTACCTGTTGTTTGTGTGACTCAAATACCTATGTTTAATTTTGTCTATGGATTGGAAAAAGTTAATTTCAAGCCTTGTTTCTCTTGCTAGCAGCAACAACCTTTTAAACTGAGTATTACTGGTGAACCATATAGAGCTGGTTAAAAAAAAATGCTTTTCAGTTCCACCATGCAGTTGTTCGGACGACAATTATGGCAGCTGAAGTTTAATCATAGTGTTTGATAGCTCATTTTCTCAATGTCAACACGAGGCACTGTTAAAAAAAATGAATTCTTTCATTTGATAAGCTGGCTCCAGAGCACTGGGCTCATTCAATAGGAAAACTCTTTCACAGGGCTGCAGCATGCATGGTTTTTCTCTTTCCTTTTTTTTTTTCCCTTTCCTTTTTTTTCTTTCT
>RSEF01000005.1:11472957-11486372 GCA_003993805.1 Himantopus leucocephalus
TTTTTTTCTGAAAGCCACCCAAGAAGAGATTAATCACGAGGGGGAAACTCAGCTTCACCCTCTAGCTGCAGGTCGCAATTTTTATTTGTATGGAATTGGCTTTTGGAAAGCTGAAGGCTGCCTGAGGGCAGGGACCTGATATAAGAAGAACCTGAGAATGAAGCAGCAGGGATTGATTAGCCTACTTCATATCCCACACTCCATAAGCACACTCCAACCGCAATCTAACACACCGCTGAGCTGAATAGACAAGAGAAATTGGATTCCTTCCTAATATTTAACCTTCAAGTCAGCTCTAACAGTTGTTGATATGTTGTTCTACCAGCAAGTAACAGTAGCTTTTTTTATTCCAGCACCCACCCACACACATATATATACAATTTTATAAGTTATATGCTATATATTTACATATTTCCCATTTTCAATCTGTTTCAGAGCATGGTTTACCTAATCCATTTCAGTAAAAGTTTCAGGGAAGAACAAACTGACCAAACAATTATGCATAAAATTGTAGTGAGGGAAGGGAGGGAAAGAGAAATAAAAAGTAGAAAAAACTCATTGTCTGTTTCATGCCTTTCAAGGTCTTTTTCACACAGTCGTTTTTCTTTTACCTGTAATTTTCCCAGTTCATTAATTGTAGGAATTGTCTGGGTTGTGTCTAGTGATATGGATGCTGCTGGCACTGGCATGGTAGAGGTTTCATTTTAGATTTTTGTATGTAAATCAGAGGTGCATTTGGGGAAATGTTTTGCTTTTGCTGGAGTTTGCTAAAGTGACAGAAAGTACTGCTGTGTGATGAGGGCCAGTCTGTGAAACCCGAGGTTGCCCACACTGAGGTTGCCCGTGACGGGGCAGACGTGAGGGAGGAGCAGCCATGTGCTGCTGGGAGCCCTGGCAGCAGACGGGTGGAGGTACTGCCTCTGCGCCACGGCCGGTGCGGCACACCTCTGTGCCCTCATCAAGCCCCTCTGAAAAACTCCCCTTTCAAGCATGACAGAAAGGTCAGAAGATGATGCAGAACGGTCAGAAAATGATGATTACAGCAGGGCGTTTGTGGGCCTGGGGTCTCAGAGAAAGGCTCTGCCCTTGCAGCTTGCCAGCGGAGAAGGTTTTGGTTTACAAAAGGCTGGTTCTGGGGAACCAAAGCCCTGGTTCCGAAACATGCCTACCCCACTTCACCCAGGCCTGACCTCGCGGGCAGCCCCTGGCAAGCTGCCCGGGATCCCAAACAAGGCTGCCTGGAGGCTTGCTGACCAATTCAGGCTACCTGAGCAGCTGGCACTTTGCCTTCCTGGTGATGGGGTTGCAGAGCTGCACCTATCCTTGGGCTCACCAAGCTCCTTGCAACCTCTGGCCACCCGGCTGGTGGGCTATGAGCTGCCTCAGCTTCCTAGCCCCCATGAGGGCTGGGCTGCTGCCTGCTCTCTGCCACGATCCCCACACGCTCATGCATATGCGTTGGTGCATGTGACACTCCCCATGGGGTTTTCCAAAGGGTAATTTTTTAAAAATTCCTGTTCCAGGGAAAATTCACACTTCTGACTTTTCATTCACATTTGGAATGAATTACAGATGGCAATTTGAGATTTTTCTCAAAATGGTCATTTTGATTCATGCTTAGCTGTGTAACTTCTTTCCTCTTTGAAGGTACTGAAGTACCTTTACAACAACTCCTGAGGTTGCCACTGGCTCTGTTGGAATTGTGGGGCCCCCTTTGCTTCAGCCTGCCGCCCCAAAGCTGGGCTGTACCAGCACACCAGGCCTCACTCTTGCTATGATTTCTTCATGTCGATCTTAAGTCTTGGATCCAAAGCAATGTGGTACAGAACTTATACCTGCCACAAAGGTGCGTGCTTCTGTGCCATGCGGTGGCACAGCAGCGCCCATGGGGAGTTCAGCGCAAGGCACCACCTCCCACTGTGTAAGTCAGGCATGGACATCCCTGTGTGTGTTTGAGGAGTGCTGGTGTCACTTGTCCGTAAGTGTCACAGCATCTGTCTGGACAGCATGGTGTAGGGCCATGCAGAGATGCCCAGTGTCCTGACCACATCAACTGCAGGGCAGTCCTTGCAGGCTAGCTTGAGCATTTCTGCAGAACATAGCATTGTGCTGTGTCAGGTGCATCCAAGGAGGCTGACCATGGTGTGGCTCCCTTCAAATACTGACTTTTTTAGATGAAGTGGAGGGCAGCTGTGTTGAGTAGTGCTGGGTTTCCATTAAAATGGGAACCAGGAGAAAAGCAGGACTGTGGCAGTAGCAAGGACTACTCATCTTCTGCTTGGTTGTCACAGGGCCATAGACATGTAGGTGGAAAGCTTTGGCTCGGCCATCCTATTTACTTCCACGGCAAGAGAGTGTGCTAAGTCCTTTACTCTTTGCAGAAAGTACCAGTGAGAAATAATTGTGAAGCCTTCTCGCACAACACAGTGTATAACTGCCCTAGATCTTCTAGAATGGGGCAATATCATTCTGCAACTTGTAGTGACAAAAGGTTGCCTTAATATCTACAGTCTATTGGGAGAATATGCTGCTGAAACAGTTACTGCTGCAAGCAAAGTGAAATTTTCATGTAAACATCTTCAAATACTTTTATGACCCATCAGCTTGAGTTCTATAAGTCAATCTATGAGTGAATACACAAAGTTTCCCTCTTTGTCTGCATATCCTGCCTCTACTGAGTTTTAAATGTTCATGCTATGTGGACAAAATCCAACTCTACATCTGTTTATGGCATATGTAGGCAGCATTATCTCCAAGATTTTTTTTCAAGTCTAGTTAAGCTCAGTAGCTTTGCGAAAAGGAACTCGCAAGGCCTGAGCTAACTCCCCTGTACCCTAATTCTGATTCTTAATTTCCCATACAGACTTGAGATTCTCTGGATTTCTTGCCATTTCATGTTCAAATAGGACAGCAGAAAAAATAAAACTATTCTCCCCTAGGGAAGCAGACACACGAGAAACCTCTCCTACTGGTGATGGCCAAATGATAATCACGCCCGTGCCCCTCTGACCACAGTGATGTGGCTGTCCAACCTGTAGATCTGGAGACTTTAACTCACAGAATAAAGCCACATCCTGGAAAAAACTAGTAGAAAAGTTCACCAGAAAGGGCTATTGAGTAACTTGAGTAAGGGCTATTGGCATTAATGAGCTTGCTAGTTCTCTACCAGCTTCACTAGCTTCTCAGGGGATCCTGGATAAATCCTACAAGCCTTTCATGGGACATTATTTCCTTCAGTGTGATTTCAGCATTTAGTCTACAAAATCTAACGATCTGTCTATCCCAGGTCTTATGTCTCTACAGTTTGAACTGATGCTTTAACACAAAATTTTACCCTGATTTCTTTTACCCCTGGTATGGACATAATGGAGCTATTACACGAGGCCAGGCCTTGCTCAGCAATTTGATTATTTCTGTTACTGATTAGAGAAGAAAAGGAGTGCAGGAAAGAGAAAATGTCTTTTGTTTTAAAATATTTGTGTGATGCAGCATTTGACAAGTGACAGAGCATTCGAGCCTTCGTGATGGAAAGTAGAGATGTAGCAGCCTCAAAAATTTTGTGGGAACAACCTGATTTTGATCAAGATGTTTGAAAATGATCAGTATGTTTCATGTTGATACGGTTGAAGTGCTTTCATGGGATATAAAGGGTTTGGCTGAAAGGAAGCACTGGGACTATATCCTAAAAAGTTACTTTGATAGAGTCAGATATTTTCATTTGTCGGAATTTTTGCTTCGCCTGAAATTTTGACTGTTTGTTCTGATGTGGGACTTAAAGAAATTAAAGCTGTGGTCTTTGATCTGCTCCAATGATATGGGTTGTGATTCACAGGGGCGCTAATGGCAATAAACAAAGCAATTCCCTTTTCTGTGCATTGGAAGAAGCTTTACCATTGCATTGGCTTTTTGGATGTACTCATTCGGGGTGTGTGTGTAAATATACATTTTATGTCTCTGACTTGATTCTGCACATTCACAGCAATCTGCTGCTACTAATGACTCCCTGTGCTGTGTTCGCGATACCTGGCAAGTAATTCAGGATCCTTCCCCTGTGAGCACGCATACCTGATGGCAAGTACATAAGACTGCAGGTTATAAAAAAAAGCCGTTTTATTAAGCTGAAATATAAATATGTGTTTGTGTAGTGATCCCAGCATATTCCAGTACACTGGCAATCGGGGGGAGTGAGAGTGCTACATGGGGGCAGGGAAAATGGAGTTTCTCCTCAAGTGCTTGAGAGGCAACATTTTACGCATCTCCTCCTTGTGATTTTATTAGTATTAAGGTGCTGGTTGCAAATTTTGTAACCGGTAGTCTCACTTGATATTTCTAACAACTTAATGAATACCATGGCAAATGTAAATAACATTTCAGTAACACAAGTTTCAAGTTTGTATTAAAAGGGAACAGGGCCCTCAGTAAGATACAGCTCCTGCTAGGCTACATGCTGTAAAACCTCATTTGAGACCATGCCTATACCCAGGAGCTTAGAGCCCAAATGGATGAGAAGGATTTCTATCTTCATTTTTACAAATGAGAAACTGAGGCAAACGAGTCATGAAATGCCGTGTCCAGATTGCATGGAGACAGTGTAATAGAGCCAGAAAATGTATTGTGCTGTCTTCCTGTCAAAGAGATGTGTTGCTTCCCTGACCTTACTGTTATGGAAACCTTGCGTGAGGTGAGTAGCCTTTCAAGAGTGGGATGCCAGACTGTATTTCTTTTTCCCGAAATAAATTTGTCCGTGCCACTAGAATCTCACCAGTAATCAGGAAATATTGCTTTCCAAAGAGACAAGATGCTTATCAGGTGGCAGTGCTGTGCGTCTGCATGGGGCAGCCGGTGCCGGGGACGGAGTCTGAGAGGAGAGGGTGGGTGGGCAGCAGCTCCTGCCCCTTTTTGAGCACCGTGAATCCCTTGTGCCATCACCCTTGAGTGGCACTCGAAACCCACCTGCCTGCCAGCTCCAGCACCGCTTATGCCTGTTTTAAGCCATCCTATCATTGCTAGTAAACAGGGAAATGGTTACATTCATGGTATTGCTTGAATTTAGCATAGGTAATGGTCTTTCTGAAAAGAATTATAAAAGCAGACTTAGGTTGAACTTACTGCAGGAAGAAATAAATAATAAATGCAAGTAGAGGGGAAATGAAAAATGTGCAAGAAATACAGTAATAACAATTAGATGAAGAGACAAAATTGCCGGGTTTAGCTGAAGGAAGCCTTATCTGAAGCAACATCAATGTGTTGGCTCTAATCTCATCACCACTCAGACCCCAGTGCGTGTGGCTGAACCTTGTTGGACACTGGCTACGGCTTGGCCAGAGCAGCCTCTCTCTGCTGTTAATAAAATGTTCTACAAGGTAATTCAGTCGTTCTGAGAAGCTTAATTTATGATTTTGCAAAAATTGCCACTCTCTTCTGGGTGTGAAACTAACTTGAGAGGTTTTAAGCTGAGTGTTAGTAATGCCACTTCTGTGGCAAAGCCATAACCATGAAGGAAAACAGAAATAGGAAATAATGAGGAAAATTCTGTGTAAAGCAGGAGAATTCTCCAGGTGCACTGGTAAGAGCATGTTTTATTAGACATGATTATTTTCTGTGCTGCTTATTCAATCACAGCATCATCTCCATCCTTCTTTTCCTCAGCTCCACTGCAGTAACTGTTACTTCACATCATGCTCGCTAGAACTAGGTACATATTTATTCACCCTGACCCAAAAAGTAAGTTTTATGTCATCTGTATTGATTTGTTGTTGTTTGATGTGTTATACCAAAATTCAGATTCAGCAAATGAGCAGTATACCAACTTCAGCAAATGGTGGTTTTGTTCAATTGCAAATCTGCCATTCATGCTGACCCAGCCACATGCCCTGCTGGCTGGTGCAGTGGCAAATATGGCTGTTTTGCTCAAGACCTTACCAAAGAATATGACCTGTTCTCTTAGTTCTTTCCTTACATCCACTGCTTCCTTCTTCCTTTTGTGTTCTGTGCCTGGTTTTCCATCTCTCGATGGAATTCTTTCTTCAAAGGTTCTGCTTCTTTATGGGACCCTTTGGTCTTCTCCATCTATATCCTCGTCCACGTAGGATTCCCACAAATTACTTACTCTTCTCTTCATTACTTGGTTCCTCTTACTTTTTTCCTATTCTTTTAGCACTTAACTATTCACACGTGCTCCATCTCTGTCCTTTTCATACAAACATATCTCAAAGATGATGCACAGAACTTGACCCACAGCATCTTTATTTAGTTTGAATTCAACAGTTCTTCCTAACGAAAGCAACCTCAAAACATTTGCTGCTTTTTTCACACTGATTTTTTTTTGGTATGTTCTCTTGCCAGGAAACATCTTTTTGACTGGCCCTATTTCTTTACACCTCTTTCCAATCAAATTAGTGCATTTTTTCCCCTTGAGATTATCAGTTTCTCTGTGTCCAGTCATTCCATCTGAACTCTGGTTACTGATGAAATCTGCAAGTAAACTATGCTGGACTACAGGACATCTATTTTATCAGATTCACATATTAGATTGTGTTCCTCTGCATGTAATACTTAAAAATGTAACCCCATTCTACTTAAGAGGTCTTTAGACACTGCCAAATAATGACTACGTTACACTACAATTACACATCCGCACTTTGAAGAAAATGCTGCTTCTGTTGTGACACTGTTTTCTTCCGCTGTAATGGGTTTTATTCCCTAGGAAAGTAAAAGATCAGAATGCTTCTATTAACCTTGTTCTCCTAAATGTCTGAGTAGTTAAGTTTTAGGTCATTATATTGATTCACAAGGCAACAAGTAAATTCTTTGGTTAGTAAGTATCTGCCAGTTGACCAGGCTTTATCCAATTCCATCTTGTGCCTGCAGCAGCATAATATTTCCATTGCAGTCAGCTTATGGGTGCAAATGATCACATCTGCATCTTGATTTATTCCTTACTAGTTGGAAATATGCAGTGTCAAGTATTCAGTGAATTTTACTAGGTCCTAATGAGGATTCAGTGTAACATGATTTTCTCCAGCTTCAGTCTTGTAGAAAAGTTTTTCTGCATATCTGTCTTTTCAAATGAAAAAAAAGATATAGTGTGCTGGTATATAGTGTATTTTACTTCCAATAAAGTTTTAGGCTATACTAAAGAAAAAGAAGAGAACTGCGCACTTCAGTCCTACCACTTACACCACCATAGTATTGATGAGAAGTAGACAAGATGGTTAGGCAACTGAGGACTAATTCCTGGGTCTGGCTGAGAAGATGGGAAGTGGGGTTTTTAAGGCCTGTTAATTCTCTTGAACCAGAAGATCAGTTAAAAAAAGAAAAGGATCAATAGCAGAATTTAAGGCTCCAAAAGGCTGTCCTGAATTGCTCAACGTACAGCAACCCGTATGTGTAAGTGGTTTGCTAGTCTAGTGTTACTAGAATATATTGGTTTATTATCTAAATCCTTTGTTTTCTGACTTACACGCATTGGAGAGGAAGTGAATAGCACCCTTTTTTACAGCACTGAAAGCCTCTGTCTAGATTGATGGGAACTGCAGCAGCCTTCATGGGTAACAGGGATTTTTTTGTGATGGCAGAGTGTCTGTCCCTGACCACATTATTCACTCATCCAGGCGTTTGTCAGTCCAGGTGTTTCAGAACTGCTCCTGCTGCTTGTTTAAGAGTGAGGTGCCAAGAGGTGCAGTTGCTGTTATGAAAAGATATCCATTCGGTTGCTGAGTTAAAATCAGATTGTCACTGATTTAAAATTCTTATATCGCTGTCCATCATACCAAAACGTGATAATAGTTCCTGTAAAGTTAGTAATCCTTCTGCTTATGCAGTGTTATGTAGTCATACTCCAGACCAGCGTAAGCACGGAGATTCGGTTATTATGTAGAAGAGTTATAATAAGAAATATGACTGCAAAAGCAAGGCAGTCAGTTGAAATTGGTCTATAATTAAATGCTTAGAAAATTCTGTGCTTAGCTCATTTTAAAATCAAGTGCTTCTTTGTAGCAATTTCCTTTCTTTAATTACAATTTCCTGTCTAGTTTGACATTTACAATGCAATCTTGGGGGACATGTTTGTGATTTATTATTCTTGCTCCTATCAGGATATCACTCGGCAGAAATGAGTTTATAAAATAAGAGCTCAAATTATTATGGCCTTTGACCAATAAAGCTGGCTCATAATTTCAGGCCTGAGAAAAGATTAACATTTTTGACAATCAAATGCAGAATTACCAGTAGGGGACAATTTTGAAAACTATTTCAATTTTCTGAAACATTGTACATTTTTAATAAGGAATATATGACTGGTTATATATTGGAGCACAGGCTTAAGAGTAGAAAGAGCAATAGTGAATTGTAAAGCAAACTTGAAAGGAAGACTTTAACATCTAACATTGTTTAGCTTCCTCTGAATGAAATTGAAACCGCTAAATCAACATTACTTGAAAATTACCTGACGGAAGAGATATAAAAGCTCAGATAAGTTCACAGCAATGCACTCTCCCTTTTCTTGAGCATTCCCGACTCCATAGGCTAATTTAAATTTTTGTTTGGTTTTTTTTTTCCAAATCTTACTGAACAAATTTTCTTCTTGTTTATTATTTTTCTGTTGGGGTCTCTCATTTAGAGAAACAGATGACCCTGCTAAACTTCATATTACATGATCTGTTCTGCTGTCACTGCTTTTCCAATGACTTTCTTTGTCCCTGATTCAGGAAAATGTCATTGTTCAGGACAACACAGAAGTCAAAATGATTTCTCCATGACTTATGCACATGTTCAAAGTTAAATGTGAACTTGTCTGTAACACAAAAAATAGGCATCCTGCCTTGTGCTTTGTGAAGACTGGGTTCTTAAAATCTCTATCCAAAGTGGTAGGTGTGTTTTTTAGTGTTAATTTGATGTAATGTCAAAATGAATGGCCTATAAAATTATATTGAAGGAAAGAGAAATGGTATTGGCAGGGAAGGAAATCTGTATCTTTGGAGATCTTTAAAACAGCTCGTGTACACATTGCTGGGAGGTGCAAATGCTTAGCACCTCTCAAAGTCAGGCTGCTTTTATTTAGATGCCAGCATATAGAGTTAAGAGCCTATTTTTAAGTACTGTGAATTAAAATCATTATTTTAAAGAATCTGTCCTCCCTCATTCCCAAGGAGATGAGAAAACATGGTATTGGTTACTTCGTTTTAGTAAGGCGAAAGTGAGAAAGTGGCATGGCTCTGACCCCAAGTAGTTCCCGGGTTAATGACAGGGCTAGGGGTCCTGCTGTGGCATTTCAGAGCTCCTGGTCCCCACCTCAGCTGCCTGCACCATACTGCTTAGTTACACTCCTTAGCACAAAACATTTCTGTCCTTCCAAAGCACTCTCAGAGCCAATAGCATTCCATAGGATGTATTTTACTTCAGTGACGGATTAAAGTAAATGCTCGAACATCTCTCTCTAGGGCACCTGTCTCCAGTTTAATGTAATATTCAGTGTGGGGAGGAAGTAATAAGGAAATTGGATACACCTATGAAGAGNACTTCAGTGACGGATTAAACATCTCGCTCTAGGGCACCTGTCTCCAGTTTAATGTAATATTCAATGTGGGGAGGAAGTAATAAGGAAATTGGATACACCTATGAAGAGATGGTAATGAGCATCTGCACTGCTGCCCTGGGCAGGGTCTGTGTGAGACCTTGCAGGAATGAGGGGCTGCTGTCTTCCCAGAGACAAGACCCAAGGCAAGTCCATGGGCCAGTTAAAATATATAGCTCAGAGGAAGGGAAGAGGAAGGATAAGTCTACAGAAGTGCACTTATTTGCTTATAAAAATATCTGAGTAGTTCTAAAAAGTAATATGGTGTCTGGAGTCAATACTTGCTAGAAAGAAGAGGAGGAGAGGAAAGTTGAGTGAGTAATGAGACCAACATATTTTCATCATCCAGCGTCAAAACAGATCTGAGTTTTGGTGGCTGGATACGTTTGACTTTGGACTGTGACCATTAATGGTGACTAGAGAACCATTTTCTGCAACTTCTTCCATTGCTTAATTATTTTTCTTACAGTTACCTTTGAGGGAGAGGTGTTTATTAACCTGTCATCTCTGCAGCTTGATCTTAAGATAGAAAATAATCAAGAATGCCATTATTATCTAGTCTGGAAAGGCACGCATTATGAACTCAAATATCTTCAAGCTATAAAAAGGCTTTATGCAATCATAAAACTGCAGAGTTTACATAGGAGCTGCACATGCCAGTACACATCCACCAAAGCTCTCCATTCAGTCAAAATATGAGACATAATAGGTCACACTCTATCACCTCTCATTAGACACTGTCCAGGAGGCCAGGACTGGCAGTTCAGTTCAGTGGCTTTTAATTTTTTCTAAACTTCCCTAAACTTCTAGAAAAGTTTTCCCTATTGAGTAGGATCCAGTTCAGAAATCCCCAGTGTGTTCTAATTTGGCTTGAATTCCTAGATTGAAAGAATTAAATCACTGTTCAAAAATCTCCACTCTTTTCTTTGAGGATTGTGATGTACTCTTTAATTCTGGGCTGAGTCAACTCCCATACAGAAAGAAAACCACACTTATGAGATGAGGCTCCTCCGCTGATGTGAATTAGTAGAGCTTCACTGGTGTCAATGAAATTATGCTAGTTTATACATGCTGATTACTTGGCCCTTAACATAACAAGATTTGCCCAGAGCTGTGTGTTTTGACTCTGTTAGGTCTTTCAATCCACATATGGATAATATATATGTATTTTACTTATGCACAGATGTTTTAGTCCCTGGGTAGAAACAGTCATTTGGGTGCTGGCAGAACTCCTCTGTGTTAATGTTATTCTTTTAAAAGTTATACCAGTTACAGTTTCAGGCCCAGCCAGTGACAAATACAGCAGTGCAACTTTGCTCGGGAACATACCACAAACAGAGAGAAAGAGGAAAACCATTTTGTTGAATGTTAATTCCCCCTTGGCACCACCATTGTAACAAGCCTGCCATAGATAAATGTGTAATAATTCTGTTGTCCTGGACTATAACTGGCAATTCTGTGGTCATAGCAAACTCTCCTACTTGACTTCACTGCAGTTGTAGGTTTCCTGATAGGCTGAATTAATAAATATGTGTAGGCTTCTCTTCCATTCTTACCAACTACCTCTTACCTAGCATCTAGAGTTTCTGCTACAGAAAAAGAAATGGCAAAAATATCTCAAGGTATTGATTCCTCTTTGGTATCAATGTTCCCTTGTTTGTGGACAACGAATGTAAAAAGTCTGGTGGGAAAACAGGCATTCTGCTGTTGTTTTAACCTTAGCCTAGAATGCCTTCAGCTACTATGATATATTAGAAGAACAAGATTTTCAACACGAGGTACTTTAAAAATCCTCTCCTAAGTTCTTTATTTAGGTATTTATTTGTAAGTGGCCTCAATTCCCAGAATATGAAGCAACCAGCACTCCTCACTGTTTTCACCTGGACCTTCAGGATTAGACCTCCTCTCCCAAGCATTGCTTTATAAACTCACATGGAGGCACACTCCGTGATCCGAAGAACTTGGGGTTTGTTTGGGTTCATTTGGGTTCTTAACAGTGGAACTAGTCACATTGTCTGGCCTGGACAAAACATTGACAAATTTTAACGCCTGAGGAGAATCAGAGCATTATCAAACATTGCCCTCAGAGAGTGCCTTTTGGGTGTCAGCGCAAACATGGAGATGGTCCTTTTCTCCTATAGTTCACACAGGAATTGTATCTTATGTGACCCTCCGTGAAATCCATGGGGGTTCTGTCATTAAGTCAACAGTAAGCCCACAGTTTATTATTTGTAATGTATTTCTTATTTATTCAACCCGAGCACTGCTTTTGGTGTTTTCCGGATAAGCAAGAAAGTTCAATAGACTGATTCCAGTCTCCAACGTGTTTTCCACGGATGTAATTCCAACAGCTTCTGATTTACACCAATCAGAGTTCAGAGCTAGGCTCAGCATCCCAGCACAGCACAACTGGCCTGTGAATTTTTGCACGTTTTGCTGTTTCCTAATGTTTGTTTGGATTTCACATGCTGCTCAGGCAAAATTAATTGCCTGCACATTTCTGAAAATTTAGTCCAATGATCTCTTTTTCTATTTCCTGGACAATGTATGCTTTTGGCTGCCAAAAATAACTCTGAGAGGCACGTTACATGGAAGCTGGGATTATCCATGGAAAGTAATAGTAGTACTCTCATGCACGAAGAATGAGCAGGCTGCCGATTGTAATATGTTTAAAGGGTCAACAGAAATCTATAAGTGGTCAAGAAACAAGACAAACATCGGCCACCAGTCTGATGGGAAAAGCAACATCCATTAAGTCCATTAAATTTAACATTGAAATCAATGTTTAAACCACAAGAAGTAATTAGTGTAATTCATATTACAGACCTTTGGATTTTTGAAACCAGGTTTAATTATATTGAAAAATGACAGCTTCATTTTCCCTCTATGGGTAGGTTACTACTATGTTCCCGATACTTTTATTAGGGCTGGGTGCCGATATCAGGTTTTTAATGACATTAAGCAAAGTAGTGTTTCAGCCATTTGAGGAACAATAAATCGGGTTAGATTCTTTTTGAATGGAGACAACACAGATCAAGTGGCTTTTAAATCATTTTCCTTTATCACTGAGAAGTAGAGCTGTTCACTTGAAACAGCAGCCTGTGGAAAAAAAAAAAAAGTTGTAGAGCGTAGAGTGATATTTGGATTCCCTGGCTCCCTTTCCCTGCATCAATGGACAATTCATGAGCTACTGCTAAGCTCTGGAAAGGTATCTCTATAATCCTTTGCCAATACAAACTCCACATAACTTTTACAAGGTCTTTCATTAGAGGTCTCAGATTTGAAGGAAGATCAAGTGATACTGCATTTTCTGAACTTAAAACCTTTTAGTGTTGTGGAAGGTGTTGACACGGATAGTAAATGCGGCCGTGAGGATGCACACCCAAATGTTAATTTTCAGAGTATTTTCATTGCTCATTTTGAGGAAGGTAAAATGTTTATCTTATTTCTATCTTCTTGATGTGTTTCTACAGTCTTTAATGGTCTCTTCTTTCTTGAACCACATTCCTTTGCTTAATTGGGGATCTTTTCTTTATGGGCTACATTTTTGCAAAGCTATAAGTAAATCTCCTGGAAAAGCAGTGATGGCTTCTCTTTCGGCTTCCATTAACGCAAAAATACTGTGTGAGTATGCAAATAATTGATGTTAAAATTAGTACCTCTAGCTCTGAGACTGTTCCTGGTTCTACTCTGTGTTTAGGGTGGAGGAGGTAGTTTCATATTAATGAGCAGTTGGGCCTCCTTCCCCATTATGCGCATGCAGAGAAATAAGAGCGCAACATGGACCTGTTGGAGCTAGTCCAGAGGATGGCCACGAAGATGACCAGAGGGCTGGAGCACC
>RSEF01000005.1:11494145-11504145 GCA_003993805.1 Himantopus leucocephalus
GGGGGGGGGGAGGGAAGGGGGGCGGGATGCAGAGGAGAGGAAAAAATGCTAGGATTCATTGCTAAGTACTTTCTTTCTGCCCCTCATTTCCCACTAGATGATTGGGAGTGCAACCAAGTCAAGCAGCCGACTGATGGTTTACCTCATACTAAGTACTAGGTCAGACCTGCTGCAACTTTTTCCTCCTTGATGGTGTTGATGGCGTAAGTGGTATCTGTAGACTGGCCCTCAGCCATGAGGCTGAGGACAGGATCATCTGTAGTTGTTTATAGGAAGAGAATAGGAGGAGAGGAGGTTAAAATTCAGCCCTTGGTGGCAGTGGTGGAAGCCCATTAAGTGGGGCCAGTTTAGTGTCAGTGAGAACTGCACGTAGCCAAGGAGGTCGCTATGCAGAGCCATAAATTACAGTAGTTATCTTTCCTGATTGCTCGCACTTGAGGCAAATGTTCTCTATCTCGTTCTTCTTCAGCTCTAAGTCACTGTCAGACCCTTCTCCACAGGCTGATGGACAGCTTGGTGCCACTCTCTCCAAGTCTGTCAGGACTTGGTAGTGCTGTCATGGTGCTCTAACTACTCTCTAAAGGAAAGAGGACAGAGACAGCACACTGGTACCCAGGTTTGTTTTCCCACTTACAGCATCAGAACAAATGCTCTTGTTCTCCTTTCAGAAATACTGAAATAGCTGATGAACCATGGCCAAATAGGGTTGGTCAGAGTACCAAAAAGGATAGGCTGATCCTGGTCCTCTGCTTTCTGGCACCAGTGGCAAAAATTCTACAGACCTCAAAGGTGAACAAAAGAAATCTCAGGAGGATCTGAGGGTGATCACCCAAATGGCTTAACAGGGCTTAACAATGGCTTGTCTGGTCATCTGCTGTGTTATTCTTTTTGGAAGTGACGTGTATAGAAAGATAAGTTGTAGTTATTATTTTCTAGGCAGCTCAAAATATGGTTAGAAAGGAGAAAAGAAGCTTCTTTTTCTTTGGGGTGGTGTTATCAGGAAGACTGAATGCTGATGAGTAGGTTCCTCAGTGATTCGGGGGTTGCATGTCTTCAATCAAGGAGATTCTTGCATTCCTGTAATTTTTACAAGGGTTTTTTTACAAGTGCTTTTTTGTTGTTGTATTATTTGTATCAGTGTTTGCTGGATTCATGGGAAATTATCCCATTCATCTCCAGTGGATACTGCATAAGACTCAAAATGAGAAACATGTCCGTAAAGTTTGTTAGGATTCAATGTGTGATTTTTTTGTGATAAGGAAAATGAAAAAGTTGGTTGTAGTTACATTTTAATCACATGAATTGAATATCTACATTGTTTAGGACCTAGAATATCTCTAGCATGATGAAAGACAGCAAAAGAACAGGATTAGGGCATACATGAAGAAAAGATCTCAGGCCTAAATAGTGATACAGAAAGGATAACCAATTGTAACAAAACCAAACTGAAATGGTTCAAGTTGTCTAGCTTTAGGGGATGTTTAGTTTCCTAGCACAAGTTGCCTGTAATAGATTTTAATTTCTGCATGTGTTCTGTAATTATTTTTGTTTCGATGAAACTGTGAAATTGAGTGTTTTGCTTCTGCTGTTATCAGGTCACTTTCGAAAAGAAAGTGTATCTCAGAGAATAGCAATATTATTATTATTCAAAGGTTACATGTTTGGGTAATTATGCAAACATTGTCTTACTGTCAGTCAGTAAAAACCTTTCCCAGAATATCTGGGACCCTTGAATTAATTAGACTTCTCATCTCCTCCTTTGAATGCCACCTTGCAAGGGGGCCGCCCCCTGCCCAAACCCATGCCAAAAGTCCCCCACACTGTACATTCAGGTCNCTGTACATCCAGGTCACTTTGCCACACAGCTGTCCAGCTGAGTGGTGTTCTGCAATGAACAGTGTTGCTGCTCTAATTATGGAGTACAAGCTTATATATGTACAGTTCTGCAAACTTTATATGCTGTTATAGCATAGTCGACTAAGTGACACATGTAAAAAGTGTGAAATTTACTGTAAGAAGCATTGGTTCTCTGAAGGAAGTAAGGACAGTTGCTGTGGCCTAACCTCAGAGACATCAGAGACTGACTTCCCATTTCCATCATGGCTGGAAGTTTCATAGCATAGTTTATATGAAAGCAGCTGGAGAAAAAAGGCCTGCTGGAAAAAAAAGTACAAAGTGTAATGATACTAAATTTAAACAAGACTGATTTTTTTTTTTTTTTTACTCCCTAAGTACTCTTAATGGGAATAAATGGTTTATCTTTCCAGATCTGTATATTTCTGCAGAAATATACTGTTGGGAAAAGGCTGCAGAAATTCTGGCCACCATGTAAATCCCACACTGAAGACTCACTTGGGAAGAAGAAAAGATACAAAATTTTGTGCTGGCCTTCTAAGTGAAGGTGAGTGCTCCCCTACATGTGCACTAATGAAAGCAAAGCTAAATGATGCCCAAATTCCGTTGCAGAGGAAACCAGTGTTATTTAAGCCAAAGCCTTCTTGATTTTTATGAAGGTGGAAACCATTTCTCCCTTTGTCTATTGTTACTTCTCAGTAAACAGGCATGTATAAAAATGGAAGGGGTGGCATTAAAATCCTTTGTCTTTGTGGCCCCCCTGGCTACACCCTGTGTGTGTGGTACTCAAAAGGGCAAGTGTGTCCCACAGGGAGGAGGAATATTCAGCGTTCTACAAATGGCTTTGAACCAGCTGCACATCACACAACCACCCTGCTGAGCCACTGGATCTAGGTACTCTTGCTGGGACAAGTTCATCCACGACCGTATGGGGAGCTGCTTAATTGAGCCTCATTACTTCAATTTCCTACTGACACTGTGCACCCTGTGAGGTGCTGCTCAGGCATGCGTCAGGGGCAGGGGGTTGAGCAGCTGCCGTTTCTTACGTGGAAGCAGTAGAGGATGAGTGATAACAGTGCCCTAACCCAGCACTATTGCCTCTGTGGTTGGTACCACTTACAAGGAGGACCAAGCTGCGAATTTGACCCCCTTAGACAGGAGGAGGCACCTGCATCGGCCATTTCAATCTTCTCCTCAACTGGGCCTTTTGCCGTAAAGGATGGTGCGCTCCTGACAAACTGCCACTGGCAGGTATCACCTTCACCCCTTTTGGATCTCCGGTAATCTATATGTTCGGGCCCTTTTTAAGAAGGGTTCATGCTTGGAATCATCTCAGCTAAAACCTCCCAAAGAGGAGTATTTCCTTATTTTAACAGGTAACATGAGCCATCTATTTTTTCCTTATTCAGGTTGTGTAACCTGCACCTCCAAAGTCAGTCAAGCATCCCTCCGAGGCCTCCAGCTCTGATTCTGTTTCTTCAAGCATGCAAGCTCACAGGTAGACATAGCTTTCCTGTTCGTCCCTGGTCCTGTGGAAGTCCTGAATCCCTGCTGAGAGCTTTGTTTCTATGAATAGTCTTGTTTCCTTACAGACATTCTTCCAGTTCTTTGATTGATGTATTGTCCTCAGTTTTCATTGTTAAAGGGGACCTGTTATGGACTTTTGCTCCTGTAGGTAACTATGCAGTATCTGCTACTTAATGTCAATGTTTCCAGAGTACCACAAAAGCTGCTAGAGGAATTAATCACTTTTTTATTTCCATGGGACAGTAGACAACATGCCGGAGAGAACTTAGGCAATGGTACCCATTATTATCACCTTTCTGAAACTCACCATTGCTGAGTGAAAATTAGCTTTGTGAAGGTAATCAATCACTGGCCACCGCATGTATTCCCTCTGTATAACATTAAGGGTAAAACTCGTCACTTTGAACAGCATCTGTGCAGTCTTGTGTAACACCAGTTCTCACTCACCCACTTCTGCAGGGGAAATGAAAGAAGTATCTGTTTACCCGGGATACTCTGGCTTTGCATTTCACCACTCCCAGTGCAAGTAATGACTTGCTGGACAACCATTAGACTACCCAGACAAGGACTTTGTGCTGCAAGGTGGCAAGGAGCTATCATAGCTCTGCACATTGAGTGAGAAGTCAGATAAATTATAACACCCAGCATCACAGCAGTAAAAATGACAAAAATAAATGCCATAGTATTACAGAGAGTTCTCTCCTTTGGTGCTGCCTTGAGTCAGGTTGTATGCAGTCCACTTACAGAATAAGAAATTATTTCAGAACACCCATTGTACTGGAATGTTGTGTTACCCCCAAAGAACCCTACATAAATTCCCCCAGAGGGCGTTTTAGAATTGTTGAGGGATAAATTCAGATAAATGGTGGTGTTCATTGTGTTAGACCCTACACATTGAACATTTGGTGACCCAGACGAAAGATGTGAAAGGGCCGTGCTTGTGAGCAGAGGTTTCTTGTTTGGCAGCACCTGAGAGCAGAGCTAAGCTGGTCAAGGCATTTCAGTCTGGGTCTGTCTTCTCTGCTTATGTGTATGTAAAGATGCCCAGGTGATTTTCATGGCACAGGCTCTGCAGGCATGCAGTAGCTGCGTCCTGTCACTGGAGACTAAGAAGCAGTGGCAGGCCATCACAAAGAGAATTAGCTCATGTATTTTGACAGGTGGAGCTAAATAAAATGAAATAATTTGACAGGAAGTGAAGCCAAAATGCAACAAAGGGATAGACTTGCAGGAATATCAGGTTACCAGAGGGGGAAAAAAATACGAGGATGAGAAATGTATATACAAACAAATAAATAGATATAGATATTTTTATAAATCTGTTTCAACCTCAGTAGTTCTTTGTCTCTTGGCCTATTTGGGTAAGGCAGTGCTACTATCACAGTAAGCACTTCCACTTCCTGACACAAAGTAAGGGGACTCTTTGTGACTGCTCTTCCCTAAAGGAAAAAAGAGAAATGCTATATGGGGCACAAAAGCAACAGTGGATTTCTTAGCATATGGTCTTTTCCAGTGTGAGCACAGACAGCTTTCTGCTCTAAGGAAGCAAGGGAGAGCTTTGCAACTAGTATCACCAAGTGGCTAGAGACTTTCTTGACACTGTGTTGCTGGAAAAAACATAGACAAGCAAAGGAGAAAATTTATCCAAAATTACAGCAAAGAAATACCTAACCTTTCCATTAGAAAAAGAAAAAAATATATAAACTACACAGGCAGCGTCGAAAGCAACAGTGGGGTTTTCTCATTAAAGATGCTGTCAACGTAAAATTAGAAAAGGCAACGTGTCAATACAGCCGTAGCTGGTCGCAGCAGCGAATAGCCGGCCTGTTTCTGAGGACCACTGTTGCAATCCTTGGGAACAGCGTACAGATGCATGGCAGTACCCAGGCTGATTCGGCTGCACCAGCCTGCAAGCCTCCAGCCAAACAGCCTGCCATTTAGTGGTACATGTCCCTTGGCTGCACGCAGCAAACACAGGCCATCTGTGAGAAAACAGGATCCCCCTCCTGTGCCTGGGCAGTGGCAGTGACACCACCCAGGGACTCTGCCAGACCACAGGCTGGCACGCAGTCAGCTCCAGGAGGGCAGGAGTTATAGCACTAGAGGTGACTGTGAGATTTGGCTTTGATATCTTGATACCCAGAGCCCCAGGAGTTTGCCTGAAGAAGCACGGTCTCCTGTGTCAGTGGCACTGAGTCGTACAGGAGATGGGCTCTCCCGTATGAGAGCAGGTAGGAAGAGTACGTGTCACCGAGGCAGCCGAAGCGATTATGAGAAAATGAAGAGAGAGTTTAATGCTGCATGTATTTAGACAGGTAAAAGGGTGATTTGGAGACCTGGGCAGAGGACTTATAATATGAATAGGTTTGTTTTCTTTCAGAAAGCATTTTTTAATCTGTTTTGTTCTGAAAATATTGTGTATTAAGCACTTTGTTGTTATTCCTGTTGTTTAGACTTTGTTACGAATGAATACGAAAAAACCCACTTGTTATCTACTTTACTTGGATGAATTGTTATCTGACGTTAACAGGAAACGTAGGCTGAGTCCTGCAGGAGTCATCCTTTGCTGTAAGTGTGCAGTCTTATTAATCACTTTAAAATGTTTCATGGCTCTCAGAGTTGCCAAGATCTCTTTCAAATCTGAACTGAGTGTGAAGCAATGAAGTAAGAAGGCCCACTTGAGTTTGGAGGGAGTCTAAAGTAAGAGCCCTAGGAATTGCAAGCCGCTCTATTAGTCTCACTTCAGGCCCACGGACTGCATAGGTTTGTGGCCAAGAAACTGCCGAAAGGCCACGGAAGGGACATTTTTGTTTGGAATTTGCCACAACAGTGTGCCTGGCATTAAAAATGGTGGTGTGATGGGAGGTGAGGAGAGTCCAAAGCCAGGTACTGTGATACCTTATCCCCCACGCAGCATGGACGTGTGGCTCTTCTGCCTGTGTTACTCACACAGGTGGACCTGACAGCAGTGCTCCAGCCCCGCTCGCCACCCTTCCTGGCCAGGAGCTGCCTGCAACAGCCTCTTGCTCAGCAGCTTTTCCTCACAGCACATTTCCAACAGCAGCACAAACTTCAGGATGGGAGCTATGGGCCAGTTTGCAAGTGGGGAGAGCGGAGACCTGTGGGAATGCAACACTGGTAGCAAAAGGAGCGGGTGCAGGTCAGGAGCTCCCTCTTCCTCTGTGCCCTGGGGGTGCTCTGACCCAGGCTTACCAAAGCGAAGGCTTGTGGAAATGGGTCACCGCAAGGACACAGTAATGAGCCAGTTTTTGCCAACAGCTGACTAAATTTATACCTGTGTCTGCTATTAGGTTTGAGCTATTGCTGGCCAGATTATGTAGTAATGTGGAGATGGGAAAGGAGAGCATTTCTATCAGCCAGGATAAACTAACATTAGAAGTGATTTTAAAAATAACATTACTGTGCAATTTGCCTGACACAAACCTCAGTCTCACCCTGATGCGGAGACACGAGGCACTGCGTAGCTTCAGGGAAATAAACAACCAACCGCCCTTAAACCCATTCAACGTGAAAGGACTTTGCTATTCTTCCCTGAACAACTAGACATTGAAAAAAAGGATGATGACAAGATAAAGCATTATAAAAACATCCTCTTTCAGGACCTGTTGTCACAGCTTGACTAAGCTGTGAGGGAAGTACCCTTGATATTATTTCTGTGCGCAAACACTTTAGACATTTATCAGAAATGTTGATGTGGAATCAGGAGTCAGGTGGAAGATCCTGCTTAGTTTTCCTCAAACTGTAGGACAACAGTCTTTGCAACTCTGTTCTTGCAATCCAGCCAGCACAGGTCTTGTTCCTGACACGGGACTCTACCTCGCCATTGAATCTATACACAGATCGGTAAGCTAGAAAAACAAAAAGCATAGGAATTTCAGATTTAACCTGACCTCTGCTCTGTTATTTAAGGATCATTTTGCACTGTGTCCATCACATCCATTTGAGCAGAAAATTAATGGTTAATTTTGCAACCATTCTTGTAAATAGGCCTCTTTTTTTTACAGAATCATAAATCTTGCAGAGAAATGAAAAGCAAGAAAATAAAGATGTATTAGGTCCACATTTTCTGATACTTTAAGTGAGTTTTTGCTGTGTGGGAGCCATAGAAACACACAGGCTTTTCTTCCTCACCAGCAGAGCTATTCAGCCGGAAGCTAGGCTGATTTCAAACCAGTTTTTGCCAAAGACTGCTGGTACCTCCAACTGAGATCTGCTGGAGGGTGCAGGCTTAATTATAAAGTATCTTCCCTACAGCTGCAGAACACTAATCTTGATTCACCAGAGTCCAGTGCCTTTGTTTGGTTATGGAAACTATTTTTTGGATATTTCAGAGTTAATCTAACCCTGATCTAAGCCATACAATAGGCGTGCACTAGTCTTGGAATACATTTTACGGTCTTATGTGCATAGTCAGGAAAACTTTTATTTTTGCCATACCTGTCTACTAGCCTACCAACCAGTGTAACAGTGAGTTCAGTTCAGCACTGTGTCGCTATTTCAACAGGAGATGAGGTCTTATCAAACCACACGTGTACATTGTGTAAAGCAGGAAGCAATTTTTCTTCCAAGGGAAGAACATTGCATGGCAAGAGTCACCTAGTACGTTCCTTCCAGTAGCATCTTGTTGTCAACATGGACACACTTCTGTACCCTGTTGCATTGATCAGTGGCGGTTGCATTGCTGGACGGCGGTTTCACCTAAATCAGTGGCTTTGGGGAATGTTGGGCTGGCCCCTTGGTGAAGAGTGAAAGGCAGGTTGTACTCTGTGTTAGCCGGGATCTGACTATTCATTCTTCAGTAGTGAAATAGTACCTATCTCTCATTCAGTCGACAGCCATTACCGGCAGACATTCCAGTTTTATATGAATTGTAAGGTCTGTGGCCCTGAAAGTGTATTTCAACATTTAGAAAAGACTTAAGACTAAATTAGGCACCACCGTCAAAGGATTTAGTCTTTCCAGAAATCCCTGTGACTTCTGTAACATCCCTACCTTTACTGCTTAGACAAAAATAGCTTTTTAAAGTTGAGGAACTTCTTGAAACTTGAATGTGACTGAACTGAGGAGAAAAAGTACATGCTTTTTTTCCAGAATTTTTCCAGGATTCTTTCCTTGTTCTGTGTTGAACAAATCTTTATAATATATATTTTGTTTAGTGCACTATGGATGTGTCACAAGTCTAATCAAAATCTGAAACCACTGCTTTTATGTTCTTTATAATACTTACAATAAAAGAACACAGTATCATAAATGAAAGAAAGTTATTTGATCTTAAAGTTCTTCAGGTCAAGCCCAGGGCAAGAGGGCCCTGAATCATTTGGAAATTTTAAATTAAAACAGATAATAGGTATTTATTATTTAAAAAAAAAAAATAATTCCAGTTCTCCCATAATCTTAGGCACTGTGGCCATTATAAAGGAGAATGAATTTTGGTGTGCAAGTAGCAGAATGGAATACAGACATAGTGTTTTGCAAAACTACCCTGGAATTATATTAAAAGCTTAAAATCTGTACACTGGAATTGCTTTCTCCCCATCAATCCACATTGTAGTTTTCAAACTTAAAAAAGTTATGAGGAACTTCAAGCAAAGGTAGGAGAACCCACTTTTGGAAACCTAAGGCCTCTCTTGTGTTTATATTAAAACCTTTTTACAGTATTCTGAAATATAAAGAGTTTTTAAGTTTGTCTAGTACAACCAAGAGGTTGATAGCTTCTTCTCTCCACTCATTTACATTTAGGGATGGCTGTGGTTTTAATGAAGCAGAATATTCCAAATACTAATGGATCTTAAATTGCTTATTCTTACCAAGAGGTACTCCAAATAGCACATTTGCCTCAAGTGATATAAAGTGATGACTTAATTCATGTACTTGTGTCAATTGCTTCAAGATACTGAGAATTAGCTGCATTAGTGATATGCTTTTTTTTTTTCTTGCTTTACATATGTACAGGAAAGTGCATAGGAATGGATATCGATTTAACCTCTACTGCACAGAGGAGGGGAGAAATCTGGTGGATGTCCTACAAACGTCATTGACAAGGTTAGTAAGGTCTTTCTCTTTGCGTTCTCTTGCTATTCTTTGTACTTATGCTTGAGGTACTTAAGATTTCTAGAGTAGTCTGTGGCAGCTAAATTTCTGCCCACAGCGAGTTAACCAAGAAGAGTTTGTCTTCAGGATAGCCACATCAAATGGAGCTTGAAAATTCCTCCTAGTCACCTGCACCAAAGCACTGCTCAAGTTGCTCCAAGGACCTCTTCTCCATTTGGGCTCCCAAACCCACTTGCATCATGTCCTGCAAAAGCAAGAAAAGCATGGGGACAAATGCACACCCTTGATAGCTCAAACTTCCCTGGAGATCAAGGGCCAGAGCACAGTGTGATTCCCCAGCCTCAGGGTTCCTCTGAAGTAGCACAGAGCAACAGGTGGCGGCTGTTAATGTGCTGAATGTGGCTTCCCTCTGTGTCCGGCCATGGAAAACAAAGCAAGCGAGCGGATCCATGCCAAACACTTCACGAGCATGGAGCTTACACAATTGGGCTCCACCCACATGCCTCACATGGGAATTTTCTCCCTCACCAGCTGGGTTAAGATCACA
>RSEF01000005.1:11509145-11519145 GCA_003993805.1 Himantopus leucocephalus
ACTTCTGTCAGAAAAGCAAAGGACTGAGAATCAAACTCTATGCTTGGCATTGGCATGTGCTTATGGTGCTGGGCAAGTCACTTACTTGTCTTCCTCAGTGGGCGGAGTACTCACGCAAGTAGGGTGGGACCTGTGTTCTAGTCCTTCCTCCCGCGCTACCCAAACCTACATCTCCCAGGGGAGACCCTCCTCCCCGGGCTATTGAGCATCCTAGGTGGAAGGACTTTCTCCATCCTTCTTCTGAATGGAGCTCTCCCTGTTTAAACTGACATGGATGCAAACATAGAGAAGGGGAGAATAAGACCTTGCTTTCTAGTCATCTGAGGGTGATGTGGGGTCGAATCCCTATGCTACTGGTCACAGATTAGCCAAGGACTGTTTAATGTAAAACACAAACAGAATCTGCAAGGCAGGGAGTGGAAACCAGGATGAGTAACCTATTCCATCACCTGGAGTAATGCTTTCTCCCCCAGCACAATGATTTATTAATGATTACACATAAATTAAACAGGAGAAGTTGCAGGAGCACACCCTAAGCCAGAAAAGACTATTTGGTTAGTTAGTTGGTCCAGGTGACATCTGCTCCAGCACATGAAAGAATTATACCAGCTCTCCCATCTGCTGCGGAGTGATCACAGGGGCCATGCTGGTGTATTTTGTTACAAGAAAGAGAAGTCAAGCCATTTGCCCATGTTTTGAAGAAAAATGGCCACTACTACATTTTGTGCCAAATGTATGCTTGCTCTCCCAAACGAGGTTGTAGTGTGGAGTACACAGGTATGAGGAGCTACACATTGGTCACATGATCAGCAAAGCCAGCCCAAGGTATTCCTACTCTTTCCCTTCAACATGCCTAAGGGCTGCCCTTTGAGTTGTGCTTTTGTTGTTGTTGGATCATTCCTTAACCCCAGTCACTGACAAAATCCATGTAAATAGGTACATAAATAAAGAATAATAATAACAACAACAACTCTTCCAAAAGCGAGCATGGGGATGGGTGGCCAGGGTTGGGTTAGCCTGGGATTACACTTTTAGTTTATGTCTGTTTAGCCATATAACCTCTATTTCCTAAATAAGTGTTTGTGTCAAGAGCACCTAAACATTTATGAAAACAATTATCAGCCACCTGACTTTTACTTTGGTGCCCCAGAGACTTGCTAGAGGTTTTACAGAAAACGTATACCAGACCCGGAATAAATTCCAAGTCTCCCTAGTTTCAGTCTAGTGCTTTAGCTACAAGACCTCCTGCCTCATTCCCAAAAGTTTTATTATAGTCCCTTCTCCCAAAAATTTTTCAAAGTCATATTTGCTTGAGAAAAGCATGCATCAGAGAAAGGGCATGTGAATCATTATATCATGTTATTACATGTGGCAAATTAATTTGTCGCATGTTGGAGAAAGAAAAACCTGGGGTTTATTGCTCGTTCCTGAAAACAGAACAAACTCACTTAATGTCCTTGTGCAGACTGAGTGTCTCTTGACTGAGACCCCCTCATGTGATGCCACCTGCATTATTTTGGGCTTAATTGCAACACTTTTGTTGTTGTTATTTGCGCTTATTTGCTCTTGAGTATGTCAAATTTCCCTTGTGTGTTTTCTTTTTTCAGACTTCTGCAGTGCTCCTGAAGCCAACTTAACAGAGACTGTTGTACTGAAGGCTTTCTGAAATCATTCTTGAAATACGATGCATAATCTCTTGAGATTAAGGCAATGGCAAAATTCAAATGTAAGTTTAATTTGGCACCTTCCACTTAACTGATTCTTAGTGTATAAAAAATGCTTGAGTTAAGTACTTAAGATGACATGTAATTGGTCCTGAGCATCATGCTGCTCTGTGTAAAAATCTCTGTACTCTTTAAAAACTTTAATCACTGCCTTTCAGGCAGGGCTAGACTTCTTAGGTATATAAAAGCTTTAAAGTGGGACTGACTGAGAAATTTGTTCCAAACTATGCAGCTGTCCTCAGTGCTTCTGCATACCTCTTGATGAGTAAAGGGATTCTTAGTTGGAAAGAGTTTTAAAAAACTATCAGGGACAGTTGTTGCTGTTGTTTTTTTAGCTCTAATTAAAGCAGGGCAAGGAAGCACCAGGAAATAAGCAGCTGGAGGAAATGAGGAATTATCCTTGCTTTCTGAGGAGACCTTTTTTAAATGTGCAAGAGGGGTCGTAGGCTCTTTTGCTGCTTTCTGCTTATCCTGCACAGTTATAGCTCACTGGGCTGAAACTAGAGAACCAGACAAGGAGGTAGAGTTATCCAAAATTGGTCACTTGTTTAAAAGTAATATATACATTATTGTTAGTCATTCCATGGCATTAGATCTTACAGCTACATTTCAGTTAAGTGTTCTTCTATGGGCATGCTCGTGTGCTCTCTCTCTCTCTCTTGTATTTTTTGGCAGTAGTGTTTCTTTCTAACGGTATTTTAGTGCTCAGAATTGATGGCAAGCTATATTTTATCCATATAGTGTTAAATAAGGCGAAATGCAATTATTTTATTTAATTAGAGAGTGTGTAAGAACTCTGTGTGTAATGCACCTTTGATATTCACTTTCAAATGTATGCTTATATCTATTGATTTATAAATATTTGAGGTATATTTATGTAAATTTGATAAACTAGCAATGCAAGGCAGTATAGCTCATTGGCAAGAGTGTTATAGAGTGAATTCACATTTGAGCAGTGAGGGGTGTTCATGAAATGCCTGTGCTTCAGCTGTGTGTTTGGATGGTGGTATTTTTTCTTTTAAGGCTTAGCTATTAAATCCAGTGTAAAATACCACAGAGTTGTATCTCAGCCTTTTTAAGTGATCGCTTGACTCCAGTGACTGGTATGGAAGCTATAGTCAAAATATGTCTATTTAAAACAGATGTAGTCATTAGCAGGCCCTCTAAACTGTGCTTCCCAGCTTCTTCTAAGTCAAACCATCTCCTAAGCAGGTTAGGAGATACATGATTATCACTGCTTCCCGATGTGTCAGGTGCAGCCACGCTGCTGCAGTGGCAAGAGGCTAGTGCAGTAGAAACAGGACTTGGTGCTTAGTTAACAGGCAAGTTTGCTGCCATCCATGCTCCTCGCTCTGTCTCGTTGATGCTGTTTAAAAATGAAGCTGAAAATAAATATTAGTGCTTGCTTATCAATAGGCAGGTAAGGAATTTTACTCCCCTGAACGCTGCCCAGGGTTAGCTTTGGTTGGCTATTTGTTGCATCACGTTGCAACTCGGTGGACTGCTACCGGGAAGGTCCTTTGGGCCACTGTGATCCTGGAGAAGCTGCATGTCAGCGCCTAGGGTGAATTTAACCATAGTGTGATAAGCAGGAGGAGTGGGCTGTAATAATCTGCTGTGAGAGAGAGAGAAATAGCAGAGCCTGAGCAAGGCCTTGCCGGTAACAGAAAAGAAACAAGATTGTTTTCCAGACTGCCCTAACCATGACCTTAGGATAGGGATTTCTGACTGACCCTGAGCCATGAAGCATTAAAAACGCAACAAATGATCCACTGGGCTCTCACTTCTTGACCTCCCTGCGAGCAGAGAAGCTTTTCTGGCTCTCACTGAGAGAATGATATCATTTCTGTAGTTATCTTTACAGCTTTCAGACTGAGTTTCTCACCTGCTTAAAAAGAACTGTGGCAACCACTACCATTTTACTCCAGTTATTTTCTTGTTTTAGGATAGCAGTTTTTGCACTTCTGTCATTTGCTGGTGGACTAGAGGAACGTGACCCTGCCCATCTGATTTAAGCAGTCTCTTCCTCATTTGGTAAGGTAATTTGTCATTTTGTTGAAGTATCCAACATATAGCCCTTCTTTAGGACTAGGGGAGTTACCGCCGTGACATACAGGGATTAGGCAAAAAAAGGGACAATTTTTCATGGGGAATGGACTTGGTGGCCTGCAAGCACAAAACCTTTCAGTCTCAGAGCTGTGACTCTGCTATTGCAATCATGGACACCCCCCCTTCCCCAGTGGCTGGCATCACAAGAGAACAGAGGCAAGTAGAGGTGAGGTTACGTAGGTCGGGATAGAGTTTGGTGTTGTTCCCAAAGCATCTGTATAGGTGAAGCCCTGCATGATACAAACAGGTGTTACCACCTGCAAATGGGTGTTGCTGGTGTTACAGGTTCAGGTCTGACATGCATCCTCCATCACTAAGTCAAGCAAACAGTGTGTCTTGAAGCCAGACATACCACTGCAACAGAGTTTCAGTGGTTACTCTCTTTGGGTTGCATCCGTATATATGAAGCTAGAGTTTGTTGCTCTGCTGGGCTGCATGCTGCCCAGTATATTCTGGGCTGCTGTAGTAGAGACCATTGTAATCAGCCTCTGGATGCTCCTAAATTAAGGCAGATCATCTTTTACTCCTAAGAAACCTCCAGAACCCAGCTGCAGCCATAAAGCTGCTATCAAATGCAAGCTGGCTGCAGTTCAGAACTGAGGCCAATATTTTTTAACGGCATGTTAAAAATTTTGTTGTAGGCCCTCTGGAAGGATTCTGTATATGAATTGAACTGGAGCAAAATCAAAACTGAAGTCCCCTGTGTGGAAAAACAGGTGAGGAAAAGGTTGGCTATGTTTGAGAAGGGAGATGCATCTCTCATATGTTCTACAGATAGTGTCTGATAACATTAACTTGGAATAAGGTGTATCTTTCTTTACTGTTGGCTTATGTTAACAAATGCATTATAATGTCATGACCTCTTGTGTCTGAGCTGGCGTCTAGTAGAATATACCGGCTGTGTTAATCTAATCAACGCTATCAGAAAATAACTTGATATTTTATGTCAGGAATTAAATCACAAACTCTACCCACTCTGTATGGGCCTGTCCTTCTACACGTACTTCCATATTGCCACTGGTGGCTTTTTGTTTGCATTATAGCAACCTGAGGGTAAACGCCAGGCAAGATCCAAGATAGGAAGGCAAATTGTTTTTGCAAACATGGCAGAGAAAGTGTGTGGAATCAAATGCCAATATTAATGCATGACATCTGCTCTCTGCTCCAGTTCTGAGTAAAGTAATCCAGTCCTAATTACACACTGCTGTGCCCTCTACCAGCTAAGGAGAATGGTGCAGCCATTCTTAGTACCGGTATATAAATTTCTTTCTGGATCTGATAGATACATTAGATGCAGGGCAGGCTTTTCATTTTTTGGCTGTCAGTTGCTTTGGGTAGCACAAAGAGAGGGGAGGAGAAAGGTTGCAGCAGGAAAAGATCAAAATCTTACAAGAAGGACTCTGCTCCTAGAATAAAAATTTTTCCTAGGGAATTTTCCCTGCAGACCTCAATCAATATTATTCTCATCTGACTGCACATATTACTCATTAAGAAATGTTGGCAAGATGTGGACTATAGTGTATGCCTTCATTAGACCCTCCACCTGCCTGCTTTTATCAGAAGATCTCCAGTAACTTTCATCTTCATTGAACTTGGTTTTGTCTTTGGATTGGGAAAGAAATCTTGTAATTTCACAGGACAGGTTTATTAAAAAAAAAAAAGTAAAATATTCATCTCTTTGGTTTGTGGATGTGTTATCCCCTCTCACATGTTAATGGATCAAGAAGCTTATCACCATTAGATTCAGACTGAACTGGATGCTGATGAAATCATGTGCAAAACATAGTCCAGTGCAACAGACCCTCACTGGCTTGTGACATAGGAATAGCTGGAATTCCTCTGTTGTGTATTCAGCAGCCATGCCATATCCTTTGTGTGCACCTACTGCTATTGTGTCAGCAGGCATTTTCCTACGGAGCCAACATTTTTAGATGATTTGTTAGCATGATGCTATTAAGACCTGGCAAAAGTCACCCATGCCAAGTAAAGTCAGAGGGAACCACAAAACACAGGGGACATCAGCTGCACATTTGATATTGTCATCACAAAGCAACGCGAGTCTGACATCGTGTTTTGTCTTTTCAGTTACTGTATTTCCACCTCTGACTATTCTGTGTCAATTCTGCCCGGTCTCTTCAGCAGCAAGACACTGAGGAAAGAAAGTACCTTTTTGAAGAAAGGCACTGGAATTTTTGGACAGTATGTTACGGTCTAGTTCCGTGACCAGGACCCCTGTGTGCTGCTGCAGTATAAAGAAGAACTGATAGTAACAAATTATGAAGAGCCAGCTCTGGGGCTCAGCCTCTGTTCAGCCATCTCACATTTGACTAGTCTCTGCCTGACATCAGGCTGGGAGCAATAAGCTCTGATCAGAACAGTGGATGTGGCAACAAGCCCGAGAGCTCCATGTGTCACTCCAGAACCAGACACTGTCTCACTGGATTTCTCCATAAAACAACTGAGGCAGATATGTGGATGCCAGATTTGTCTTTCAGGTCTACCTACGGCACCCACCAAGGTAAGGAATAAAAGGCAGGACGATCTGCAAGAAAACACTGCAGTAGCAATGAACTGTGAAGTAGAGGAGCATATACAAAAAAGTCGATCATTGGTCCAAATGAAAGTGAGAGACATTATAGAAACACTGTCACCACAATTTACTCATAAGGTTTGGGGGCGAGGGGGTGCAGGGAGGGGGAGTTGTTGGGGATTTTGCGGGGTCTTATAAGGCTTCTTTTCCACGTACTTTAAAGGATTCTGGAAACTCTGCACAGATACTGCTGTGTGAAGAGGTGGCAGAGTCAGAGTCCATGTGCTGACTTGCTCAGAGAGGTTGGGCTAAAGGTGCATTCTTGAACTTTTGCTCAACTTCAGTATGAATTGAAATTTTACATCACTGTTGAGAACTGATTCACCGTACAAGTGGAAGAACATGTCTCACTCGAGCCTGGGAAATTTTCAAGAAGTAGAGAAAGGAGGCTTCTCCTGGAAAAGACGTATCTCCTCTAAGTATGCTTTCCCTGGAGGCCAGGGGAAGCCAGCCTGTCCCAGCTCCTAGGCTGGGCCTCCTCTAAAGCCATTCACTTGCGTCATGAATTCTTCTGCCTTAGACTTGCCCTTCTCCCCAGACGTATTGGTCCCGGGGAGACACTGGTTGATCTGTAAAGTGTCAAACCCAACCTGATCCTCCAGTAGTTTATACCCACTCACAAACCCTTTCTGATGCCGTTTTTTCATGGAGAAATAAACTTTATGGAGTCCATTGCAGCTGAGCTGTTCTGGAGGGGCAGAATCTCCCTGTTAAACATCTTATGAAACAAGAGGCAGACTAAGAATGTAGGTCTTGCTACTTTTACTTTTGAAAAAAATATTTTTCTTTTTAACTTTGTGCTGTGCAGAGCAGCAGCAAAACTTCTGAATAACTAATTTATCAGCTGTAAATTTCTCTAAAAAGTCATTACAGATTGTAAGGCCTAATGGCTTAAAGTGCCAGCCTTATATCACGCTGGTAAAGAACTCATTCTCTAGAGGTACTATTTTTGAAGCTTTGCCATTTTCCTTCTATTAAAGGAAATGCTGTATTTTTAATGCACTATTTTCTTTTTTGAAAAATAGCCTATATTTATGAAAATATTTAACATTCATTTCACAGAAAACATAGTAACAGAATCAAGTGATTTATTTTTACAATGTATAGGCAAAGTTAAGTAAATCAAGCAGGAGTTTAGATATAATTGAGGTCTGTAGACCTCAGGTATGTATTTAAGTGGTCTTTTGAACTGCAGCCCATGTTCTGTGTGAACATAACTTTTTAGAGCACTTGTGATTTTCCTCCTTTACCGGACTGCTGAATTGTGGTATAAGGTCAGGCCCGTGGTCACTCTGTTCTGACACCAGCAAGTGATTCTAAAATGGGTAATAACATAGAGATCTTTTGTAGTTAATCTAGCATAGAGCTGTGCAAATTGTATTGGTTATTTGTGTGAATTCAAGAAATAAAACCCATGTGTCTAAACTGGCAGACAAAAGTCTCATCTGCTCGGAAATCTGACTTTAGAAATAGCTGCTAAGTTCACCATGTGCAGCAGTGGTCTTTGGTATGGCCTGATACTGCCTTCACTGTGGGATTGACTGGCACGTGACCTAATCACCTCTCTTTTCTTTTTTGGTTTTGATTCTTTTCTTTTTTTCCTCCTGTCAGCTGAAACATAAAATAAAAAACATATTAACCTCCCTGATGAAGCTTTGTAATTCCCAACACTGAAACATTAACCAACTCCTTAATTAAGAGAGACTGAAAGTAGAAGAATGCTTTTATGTCATTAGCTGGTTTTTGCTCCAGTCATCTGCCTCATTCAAGCATAGGATAATATGAAACCTCACGGGTCTGCTAAAGGCTTGACTTAAGTGTATTGCAGACTTCCTTTGCAATTTAATAAGAACAGCACGTTGTTCTTAAGAAACTTCATTTTCTCTTGCTTGTGTTCAAGACTAGCAAAAGAAAAGTAAGAGCAGCTAGTGAGCAAGGAGCTCAGGTTAGACCCAGAGGTCTGAGCCCTTCCTGCAGCACATAGGTGTGTTTATTCCTGTGTGCCTCTTCCCTCCCGCACCAGGAATATCAGGAATTAGTATTAGACCAGAAGCTTTCTCAGGCGGAGCACAGCTGTTTGCTTTTATCTGTAGTTTCTGCAGTATTGAGCATGATGGCTTCTCAGTACTGCCTAGACAGGGCGTGTGTAAGGTACCATAATTGAATAAATAACAGTGCACGTTAATGATAAACTGGCGCCTCGGCGATGGTGTTGCCTGGTCCTCCTCTGGCAGCGAGCTGCTTTAGGGCTTTGTTCCAGAGAACAGAGGGTCGGGCAACTGAGGCTTATTCCCGGTTCTGCCACTGATCTGTGTCAAGTTTTCCCAGTCACTTGTTATGGTGCCCATTACCTACGTAAGCACTTTTCGAAGGACTGATCTAGCTGTTCCTCTCTAGTGTCAAGGTACTAAAAAATAAGTGGGGTAAAATTCCCTGTATGAGATTTCCAGTCTACTGGGTGAAGGAGGCTCAAAAATTACTGAAACTCACTCACTTCTCTGAAATGACTCGCTGAACAGATATAATTGAAAACCATGCAGAACAATGCTTCACCACACTGTAAAAAAGTCATTTACCTAAAGTGGGGACCTTTACACTGGGGTTCATCCCTTCATCTTATTAAAGCTGTAAACCTAAAAATCCCCATAACTGTAACTGTAGGATTACGGCCGACTGTTCAAACTGCAGGATGTGTGTTTGGGAACGGAATGTTTTGGGGTTTGTACTTTTTTGCATTATTTTTCTCCCCTTGTATGATGCTCCCTCATGCGCATGCACATGTGCAAATTTGTCTCTTGCTTTTTCCCTCCATCTCTTTCTTTTTCATCTCCAGTGACCACATCTCTCTCAGCTCAAGTGTGAACATCACTTCCTAAGCACGATACCGAAGTCAACATCTGTTTCCTCAGTTTCTTCCTGTTCTACCTTTGGCATCCCAACAGTGACCTTGAGCTTCAGTGCATGCAGACAAACACCTGCTACTCAGTAAGTCTGTGTTTAGATGAAACCGCGTCACCCCTGTAGCAAACTTGGAATTAAGGCTCAAGAGTTGTGTAGTAAGATCCCGAGGTTCTGGCTTTGCACCCAAAAGTCTCCTTGGCCACATTGAGAAAAGGAATGGGCTCAAGGACCAAAAATACACTCAGAAATGAGTTGATGCATGATGTTCGCCAGGGTTGGTATTTTTCAAGTGCTGCTGTGTTCTTTCAGAGGAGAAAAAAAAAATAAAGATTCATTGAGTCAGATGGACCAAGTTCCTGTGGGTGCAGTATGTGCCATACAGTGGAAATTAAAGACCAGAGAATTAACAGGGTTTGTTGTGTTACAAAGCTGAAGGCATTTTTATCCTTCTATGTGTGTACTCACAGAAAAAATACTGCACTAATGAAACACAACTTTGTGTTCCCAGCCATATTTATGCTTGGAAAAAACCAATGTACCTCAGTAAGTTTGTTGCCAAGCAAGCTCAAGCTTAGCTACAAGGTGGGTTTTTTGGTGGGGGAGAAGAGGAGGCGTTTGTGGAGGTTTTCTCCCTCTTGGCTTTAAGCGATGTGTACAAGGTGTGCTTTAGAGTGGG
>RSEF01000005.1:11521018-11558186 GCA_003993805.1 Himantopus leucocephalus
GTCCCGGGGCAGCGCCGGGGCGGCCGCCCCGCTGCCCCCCGCCTCGGCAGCGCCCCGCTCCCCGCCCCGGCGCGGCCCCGCGCCTCGCCTCCCCCCGGAGCCGCGCGGCGGCGGCTGGAGGGGGAGCGCCCCAAGGAGCCGGAGCGGCGGCGGCCGCCCTCGGCGCCCGGGACAATGGTGCTGGACAAGGAGGACGGTAGGTGGGAACCGGGGCGCGGGGGCCCCGCCGCCGCCAACTCCGCCGGGGCGCCCCGGCCGCGGGAGGCGGCGGGCGGGGAGGGAGGGCGGGCGGGAGGGAGGGAGGGAGGGAGCTGCCCCGCGCCGGGCCGCCGCTCGCTGCGCCGCGGCAGGGCGCTGCTGCCCGGCCTGTCCCGCATCGCCCCGCCGGTGCCGCGGGCAGCGGAGCCCCCCGCCCGCCCGCCGCTTCACAAAGGGCTGCCGGAGCCCGGCGAGCGCGCCCGGGACGGTGCCCCCTCACCGCCCCCGGGGCCGCTCCCCCTGCGGGCTGCCGCCGCCCGCTTCAAGGCCGGGCGCTGCGGGGTCTCTCCGGGCCGGCGGTCCTCTCCGTGCGGTGCGGCGGTGACCGCCCTGGGGACGCCGGCGGCGGCTTGTCCCGGCCCCGGCGGGTGCTGCGGCCAGCGGGGGAGTGCCTGGCGCCTGCAGCCCTGCCACCGGGGCCCGCCATCAGGTCTGGTGGCCTTAGCGTGTGTCACCACCGGGCCAACTTCGGTGGCATCCGAGGCTGTGGCGTGCCGAAATGCCGCCCCGCGCTCCCATTGCAGTCAGTGCTGTCTTACGTGATTGCGTAAATTGCCATAAAATGTCTCTCTGTCGGGCTGGCGGGGGGGGCTTTAACTCGGAAAAGTGGATACCAGGCTAAAGAGGCGAGTGGGAGATGCTTTCCTTTGCTGTTTTTTTCCTGTTTCTCTACNTTTTTTTTTTTTTTTTCCTCCCCCCCCCCCCCCCCCCCCCCCCTTCCCTTTTCTTTTGATCTGGAGTTTCTGCTTCAGAAAGGTGAGAATCCGCCTGCCACGACACCGCGGAGTCAGATGGGGCCCGAAGAGAAATCACGGGCTGGCTTGTGCCATGCGGCTGTGTGGGAGGGGGCCGAAGCGCTGACAACTAGAAGGTTAAATGCTCACTGCCCCGGAGAGGTGCGTGGGGAGGGAGCTTGCTGCAGACTCGTCACATGCCTCTGGGCCGAGAATCCCTCTCCCAGAGTCTCTTCTTCCTCCAGTTTCTTGAAGCCCTCTGAAGTAAACTGATGTAGTGTTATTAATGGGGTCTATAATGCCCCAGTCAAAAGCGCGTGTGTTGGAGAAGAGGAAATGAACTTATCTAACTGGTCAGGGAAAGGGAACATAGAGAGGCTTTTCTCATCCCTCACCCCGGTGCACGAAGGTAAAAGGGTTAAGTAATGACAGAGGAACTAAGCGAGGGTAAATTGCTACTGGGGTACGTATGCAGAACAAGGTTTGTGTTTCTCTCTGACCTCACTTTCGGGGGTGATGTACATTGCGAGAGTCCCCTGAATTTTGCTCCACTGTCAGAGGGAAAGGGAGAAAAGGCTTTTAACATCTCCATTAATACCCTTTGATAATAACAATAACTGGGTGATGTCTTAATCCCAGTGGCTGTCTGTCAGAGGGTGCCTGCCAACCTGTATCCGTTTCAGTCTGATTGACGGGCTAACAGCAGGATTCTGCCTCCACCGCAGAAGCGAGAGGCACAGGTGAGCTGGGAGGAAAAACTGAGATCTGAAGAGGGTTTCCTAATAGGGGTATTTGGGTTCTTTCAAGTGTCGCAGACGTACTCATTAAACACAAGGAGCTCGGGGCCGGCGTGATGGTGGTGTAAGGAAATGAAACTAGAACTGTTGATTATCCAGACAGTTCTCAACAGCCTCCTTCCAGGAGATCTCATGAGCGGCTGTATAAAAGGGAATAATGGTGGCGATGGTAGAGGTAAAGAGGAAATTAGTACAGGGGGCACTTAAAAAGGAGTAAAGTAGGAAACAAACCCCTGATGAGAGGGATGTGGAGATCAGAGCAACACACTGCGGTAATGTCTGGGAATCTTCTGTGCTCTTGATGGAATAGTTATGCTCGGGGAGAAATTATGCTCACTTTTAAAAGTACACTGGAGAAATTGGGGACAGGAGGTGAGACTGAGACAAGAAACTCTTTTTATGAAGAGGTTATTTTACCTTGGTATGTTTCTTTCTGCCTGATTCAAATGGGCTCCACTTGCCCGCTCATCTGTGAATGTTAAAAGGGGATGCTGGACCTGCATAGGTTACAAATGGACTAAAATGGAAGCTTTTGCTAACTAAACCAATTCCTTTTGAAATCAAGCTTGAATGAGCTTGTTAATAAAAATGGGTGTTTTACTCCCGCAAATGGCTCTTTTTTATTATTTTTTTTTTTCCAGAGGCCAGTCTGATTTCTACCATCTAAAAATCCTGGCAATGTGGCTTCTATCCACTTCTCCCTTTGACTTTAAGAGGCTTTGCCACGCGGGTTTTTTTTGAGGGGTTTTCTACTTTTGAGGTCTCTGTCAGCAGTGGGGGTATTCATAGTTATTACTGCATGGAGAAGGAAGGATTTCAGAAATGTACCCCCCAGTAGTCCTAGTGCATCGCAAGGAGGACGCTTGCTGCCTAGTAGGTAGAGGTTGCTACGTGCTCCTTAGTTTTACATCCCTGAGGGCTACTTGGCAAGCTGGGCTGTGGCCATGGCCTCAGAGGAAGCCGCCTGCTCTTCCAGCCCCCGGCTTGGGGCTGTAACGGTGCCTTAGGGGCACGTGCTAGCCCTAGCGTGACACCAGTATAACCCGTGAAGTCTAATAACCGCTATACGCCTTTGTGAGTGAAGGACTTCCTTGGCAAACACACTCCGTGGTGCCGAGAGAAGTAGTGGAGGTGCAATAATACTTTTCTGTGGTCTGTACAGGTATCATTGAGGATGAAGGGGCAGACTGAAAAAATAACAACAATAATAATGTTTTTGACTTGATGTGTTGTGGCATCACGTCAAGTTATGTCAGGGAGGTAACATCATTTTGTGTGTTTGAAGTGACATAATGTAACTTGACTGATGCAACATGACTTGATATTAGAAAATACCGTTTTACAGTGGAACTTTGGCAAATGTCTTCCCAAAACAAATGTCAGGAAGTGAGAGAAGAAAGACGGGGGTAAAAAAGAGAAAGGTTGAGTGAAAAACTTCAAGGCTTGCATTTTAGTCAGTTCCACTGCGTAAATCACTGCTGAGTTTGCTGTGGGCAAGCCAACCTACGCACCGTGCAGCGCATTTATAAATTTCAGGATAATGAGAGTTAAGATATTTCTCAAATACATAAATGTTTTGATCGCAAAGACCAGATTTCAGCTTTAAAAAGTAAACTGACATCAGGTATCATGATTAATTCCAACAGATTGTGTTAATTGTAGTTGACTTTAATTGCTGTACAAATGTGTTGGGGGTTAGAAAACTTTTCTTATTGTTGGTGTGTGAAATGAGTAAGCAGATAAAGCGTTTAAAAATACCCATTTGCAAAGGGAGTAATCCAGCCTCTATGACATGCTGAAGCAGTAAAGGAGTAAAACTTACATTGATCCGGTACTGCATATTTTTGTACAAGTGCGTTATGTCTGCTAGTTTGCTCTGCCACAGAAGTCAGCTGTGATAGACAATGGCTAACTTCATTTTTGTCAAAAGTCTGCCTTTCTTGTAATTACCAAATCGTGTAAGCTTAAATATACCACATATTTTGGGGTACGTTTGTCCTTTTTGAAGGTGATGGGGTTGAAAAGTACGCAAAGAGAAAGATGGAACATTTTTGGAGTTCATCATTTTCTAATGGAGGCAAATAGTAGTATTAAATAGAAGTATTACAATACCTCGAATTTAGAAAGCCTGTGTTTTTGTTACTTTTTGCGCTGATGCTTTTAACTATTAGACTTTAATCTTTGGGATAAAGTCCTCCTCCTTTTTAGCTTGTGATACTTCTTGAAATAAAATGATTATTTATGGTGGTTGCACTCACGCTAAAATACATATTCAACGCTTGCAAACTAGTATCACTAGGAAACAGGAGTTGTTCAAAGTACTAGATGAAAACGGTTCAATGTAAAATGATACATTTAACATCAAATATGCTCAAGGACTGTTAGGATTAAGTATTCTGAATGAAGGGGGAAGGAAAAGCCACTTCAGCTGGGGATAAGGAATCTAATTAAAAATTGGTATTAAGGACATATAACTTGAGCCCGCTATCATGCTTTTCAGAGTACCGTTGTATCAGTTGTAAAGGGGAGGAAGGAGTATCATTAAAGCAGGAATGAAATGTTTTCTCGGATTAAAAGGCAGAGAGGAGTGAAACGGTGCTGTTGATCTTGGTAGCGAAGCGTCTGATCCCGCAATCCTTACGAGCGCCATCGGAGACAACAGATGACTTGTCTGAATAAGGATTGTGAGTTGCGAGAGGAAGCATAAAAGATGCAGGCCCCAAACTTGTCGCTTTATATTTGGGCATTGATGGCATCTCTGAAAAGCGGAGCAAACCTGTAAGGGTTTGTACCGCGTTTGATTTGTTAAATTCATTTTCACGCCGACCTAGTGAAAATGGAGCTATATTCTCCAGAGTCTTCCCTGAAACCAATACGTACATGTGAAAACAAACCCAAAATGTTTGTACAGAAAATTAGTATCAAGTTTTATGTCGCACCAGATGTGTGAAATCTAGCTGGTGTCACGCAGCCCGGCTCGCCGGCACCCGCTGCGGAGTTTGGAGTCTGCGACCTGCCGGAAGCTACCGGCCGGTTTCAGACGAAATCCCGGCTCTTAGGGGAGCAGATGTGGAGTAACAGCCCAGCTGTGGCTCAGCGCGTTTACAAACACGACGAGAAGCGGGTTGGTGTTGAGCCGCAGCCCGTGAAGCTCCGTCGCCGGGCTCGCCGAGGCTCGGTGCCCGGCAAGGAGCGGCCGGGGCCGGCGGGGCCGGGGCTGGGCTGCAGGTGGTGCTGCTGAGCCGGGAAGGCTGCGGCTGGCCGGGAAACCCTGGCAGCGCAAGGAGAGGGGGCCCTGGGAAATATGTGCATTTATTCAACAGCAAGTGTGCAAAGCTCACAAATTGAGAGACGGAGGCAGCGGTAGCCAGGCTGAGGTATTCTGCCCTCCCCGGATATAATTTTAGATTTAGATTCAGCTTAAATCCAAAGGGAAAACTCTTTATAAGGTTGAAAGCTGTGTAGTTGCAACAGCCAGGGTTATGAGCTATCAAATGCAATTACATTAAAATAGATTATACTGTGTAAATTGAGCCATTTAGAAGGTGAGAACCAAAGAAACAGCTCTGATCCCCCTTCCTTCTAAATTGCAGTTTTAGTTCCTTGCAATTCTGAGGCACAAAAGTAGGTGAGACTGCTTTTGTATCTGCAAAGTGCTTTATTTCTGAGTGTAATTCTAACTGAGTGCAATCTAGGTTAAAAGCTGGACAACTGGGTAATTAGAGCTCACTTGCTGCTAAAGGACGATCAGCTGTACCGTAGCTCATTTGTGTTCCCAGAGACTTGTTCTCTTCTCCCCTGAGCGGAGGCTGCTGGAGAAGAAGCATCTGTCCCCGGACTTTTCTTGATTGCGGAGATGATGGTGCTGGACAAGGAGGACGGTAGGTGGGCTGAGATTGTGTGAGCCTGTGCTTGGTGTCTTCTGTGTGCTGCTAACGTGGAAATAAATAGTTTTGAAACAGATGCGCACTGTGCATATCGGAGTGCTCTGCTTTCAGCTTCTGATATTTCCCTCTTATGTTGGTAAAAGCATGCTTGCTCTTTATTTTATTTTNTTTTTTTTTTTTTTTTTAATCTCTTCTCTGGCATGATCGAACCAGTCGAGAAGGGTTTGCCCCAGGCTCTGTTTGCTGAAGGACATAGCAGAAACAGCTTGATTTTGTTCTTTTTTATATCTATTTAGATTTTTCTTTCTACAGGTTGCTCTAATATATCCATTTCCACCTGCTTATTTTAACAGCTTTTATTGTAAATCTAATTTTGAGATTTTTCTTTCCTTTCCATTGCATGTCATTTGGGTCTCTTTAACGTGCGCCTTTAATATCTATTTCTCGCAGCTCTTCTTCATAGCTATAAACATAATGACAATAAGCGAAGAAGCAAAAAACCATTGGCTTATTCTAAGAATTTGCTCCCTTCTTTAAATGGCAGAAGTGGAGGTTCATTTGGGAGGCGATTTAATGAATGAAGCTGAAGGAGAGCTTGACTTATTTTAGGACTTCACATACACTTATTTTTTAAAGCTGACTAGTCCTTATCAAGGATGACGAAGAGGTACGGATTGATGTAAAGAATAATAGGCAGTGTTAGTTAGTAGTTTGAATGACCTGATGCCTTCTTTTGCACGTTGCCTGCCAGGGCGTGCAACTTAACTGCTCAGTCACCAGCAGTTTCTAGGATGAATGGGGTAACTCTAAACACAACTTTTTAATGAGGTTTTTCTAAGGCCTAGGTCTTCCCTCATAGCTTGTACACTGAAAGCAAAGATTAAAACTGAGGCAGAGCAGAACGCTTCTGTAGCCATCCAGATGCACTTCCATCGATGGCGCTGCCTCTTGGCAAAGACCTCTACCTTGGTGGCATTTTTTGTGTTGAAAGTGGGAGCTGCATCTTAACTTTTAATGCACATTTGTAGCTATTACCTCATTGTTTCATTTCACCTCTATAAATTGATGAAGTGTGCCATGTAATGGGTGTGTTGCTGGATTCTCTGATCTTTTAAAATTCTTTTCAGAAATCTCTTTAAATGTTTAAAACAAAAAAAGTAAGTCAGAGGCAGTTGTCATTTGGAAGTAGAAGAAATTATTGAATATTTGCAACACTGTAGACGGGAAACAGCTTTTCACAGGGAGGCAAAGAGCTTGGAGAAATTGGAAGTTGAGCATTTTGGCAGTAGCGTTGATTTTACTTGAATATATGTATTGCTTTTTAAAATATTTATGAGAAAAATAACTTGTAATTCAAAGTCACTTGCTTTCCTGTGTCAGATTGGTGCTAATGATGTATTGTGAATAGTACTGAAAGCTGCCCAGTGCTAATAAGTTGGAGCGATATGATTTTTGTTCCCCGACCCATATCTGTCTTCTGGTATTTTAAAACTGAATTAATACTGTACTGGAGAATAATTAGGAAAGAAGGCTTGACTATTGAAAATAATGGATGGATTCTCACTTTTACCCAAAGGTCTTCTACTGAAGTTTCTCTTTGCTCTCTGCCCTCCTTTCCTCCCAAAAAGGGTTGAGGGGGAAATACTACCCAGTATTTTACATCTCGCATTTTGAGGTCTTTATCTCATTATAAGTTTGATTTCTACGACTATCAATCTGGTGTGTTCTTGTGCATAGAATTTGAACCTGGTTTCTGGGATGGTATGTGAGTTTTTGTTTCATTCTCATGTGAAGCACTTGGGACAATGAAAAAATGTGAATGGACTTTTCACAAAGATTTTACACCTTAAAATATGAGACTAAGCAGAAGTATGTCATTGTCAGTGCCCTCTTGTATGCAGATTCAATCAAATTTTGACTAAGAGTTGACCAATGTGGGGTCAGGCCCATGTATAAGTTGTCTTGCCCTTCTGAATTTATTCTGCGCTAATTTAGTTGGCATCCTAAAACTGTGAAATTACCTTATTCAGGGAAAAAAATTAAAATAAATCCTGGGCTTTATTTCTGTTGAGATCTCATAAGTTTCTTTGTTAACACAGTAGAACTTTAAAAAAAGAAGTAGACGTGAAGCATCTGTTACACATCTTCTAGATCAGCTTTGCAGTTGACTGGACTGTGGATAAAAGGCACGCTAAGTGGTTGAGTATTGCTTATGCTGGGAAAACAAATGAAGCTAACAGGGTTTCAAAGGCTTTGAAGCAGTGTCACTCTCAGAGGTGTTCAGTTGTTTTCTTTGGCAATATAAGTTGAAGCAAGCTAGTTTACTTTATTAGAGGCACAAGGCTACTCTTGTAACCTTCCTCTGATGAAGATGAATTTGGCTGACTGACCTTATTTCTTTCTGGACCACACGTGTTGCACTGGGTTGGGGTTTTTCTGTTTTTTCCCCTCTGTAGGACTCATCTCGTTTAAAGGACAGCAGCATTTTCCACATTTTGTTAAATCTTCCTTTTCAATTTGTGTTTCCCTATAGAACTATGTTCTGCTATGATGGAGCAATGCAAATCAAGTCGAATAGCCCAAATTAATTCTTCACATTGGCGGCAGTATGATTGCCTGCATGGAATCAATAATGCATCATGGAGGGATCAAATTTTGGAGTATAATGTGTGAATAATGCTTGACACACAACAAAAATTCAGTCATCATAATAGCAATTAGGAAAAAGCTGCAGCTTATCCCAGCTGTAATCTCTGCTAACAATGAAGCACAGCCTGGTAATCAGCATGTATGGTATGAAATGCACTAATAGAAATCACGGCTCTTTGTTATGTGTGCGGGGGGTGAAAGTTTCCTTTTAGCTAACTTGTACTGTGTTAACTAGACATAGTATCCTTCAACCAAATTATTGAGTGTGTGTGCACTTGTAAAAACACTGATCAGCTGTGTGTTTGTCCCGATGTTTGTGTAGACGGTAGCACCCCAAATCACGGATCCTTTGTGTTTTCAAGCAGAACTCTGATTAAATAGATGGCCAGAGTAGGCCAAGTGAATAACAGATCAGAGGACTCCGTTAAACATGTAGCGGTAGACAAACCTTGGGTTTAATTTCACAAAAATGTCCATAGTTCCTTTAAAAATGAAAAGAAAAATACGGCTACTCAGTGGTTGTGTGCATTGGGGTTGGAGAATGGGTCTTAGGTTGATGGGAGGTATTTAGGGCAATGAATATTAGGTAATTTGAAACTGGATTAGTAGCAGCAGTTGGGTTCCCTGTTGTGTAAGAGCCCATCTTACCCTGCACAGAAGGAAAGAAAAGCAGCATTTGGAATTAAAAAAGCAGTGAAAATGATTGTATAATGGCAGTTACAAGAATGGTGCCACAGCACCCTAGCCAGGACAGCAGAGCTGTGGGTTGGCTTCACAAATGAGTATGCCAGCTGCCGTACAGAGGTGCCTATAGATAGGTAGATGGATATAGAGAGAAGTCTACCTCCAGCAAGGCGGGTCCTGGCAATCTGCTTCTGTTGAGAAAAATCGTTATGTGCACAAAAATAAGGCACATACAGGTTGTGCACAAGCCTAATATAAATAGTGCCATATAGGAAGAAGAGCTGTTCTACATGCTGCATGTTCTACATCTTTTATTTTCTTTTTAACATACCTTTCTCACATGTACCTATTGAGGAATCGTGCAAAGAGAGAGGAGGGGAAATGGCAGGGTGGCTTTTTCCCCACATGACGTAGAATTTGATTTTTCTGTTGCCTAATATTTCTAAAGATGCTTCTTTTTTTTTTCCCTTTTCTTCTTTTATCTCCTGTGCCCTTCTACCTTGGACCTTCTCTGTGGTCCATCATTGGGTAGCTTCCCGTGCATAAAGAACCACTACACATTTTCCCAGACATCAGCTTATTCAAAGAATGTTTGATTCAGGTCTCCAGAGACCCTGTATTTACCTATTTAGCTGGGTTACCTGTTGGTTTTTTGAGGGCTTGATCTTGAAACACGTGGTCTTGGTGTAATTTCAGAGGTTTGGTCTGGCTTTAGTTCATGACACTGTGTCCTTTTGTGACTCAAATGTACAGCAGTGGATTAATATATTTATGAAGAGCAGGCAGAAGGTTGTAAAAGCGGGAGGAATCTGAATAAAGCCAGAACACACTTGGCAGCAGAATAAGCCATGAGACTTGGTTTGGCCAGAAAGGACCAAAAAAAAAAAAAAAAAAATAAAAAAAGTTTGGACTGTTTCCCCAAAGCTGACCAAGTGTGGAGCTAGAGGTAGTCTTTCTAGAGTTGTCCCGCGCCCTTGGAAGTGGCAAATACAGAGGCGTGAGAGAACCACAACATACTAAAGTAATTAGCTAAACCTTTTCAAGAAATGGAAGGTACTGCAGTTGGAGCCCCGGTAACCTAGATCTCTATTTAATGAAAACTTATCCTACGGGAAGAAGAGAGGTGAAAGAAGTTAGTAGGCCTAATAGGAGCAAACTACTTTGTATAGGTGTATTCCTGCTGGGCAATCAAATAGTTCTTAGTGTTTGTTCCCACTAGATAGCTGAAGGGTCTGGGTAGGCATCTGTATAGCATGTCATGGTTCTTCGTTCCCAGATGCCGGTGACATGTGATAGTTGTCTGGTTGACATAACAAGCGTTAAAACAGTGTAGGAACATTTTTCAGCTTGGGCAATAGGGCAAAAGAAGCAGCTGGTTCTTGGAAATTAGTTTGCTCTAATTTTGGTTTAATACAGTAGAAAGTACGCTTGATACCCTGGCAGCAGAACATAATTTGTCTTCTTTGGAGTTAGTGTTAAATTTTATTATCTTTAATAGATACAACGTGAACATGTCAGCCTGTTTGTCATAGCCTTTCCGAAAATGCTCTCTTATGGTAGAATCTTCAGAAAAATTCCTTTTAAGAGCAGTGCATTATTAATAAAGTAATCCATTAGGTCTGGTGATAAAGGGTCACAGAAGAGTCTGAAATACGTTTCTTAAATGGTTAAGAAATTTATCATGGTTGGAGGATTAATTGATTTCATTTGGAGGCTTTCTTAAGGTTTTCAGGCTTTGTGTTTAGAGATGGTTTTACTCTCTTTGCAAATGTGCTTGCTGTTCAAAGTTTTGCTTCACTGTCATTAGCATGAACTATTACATTTCTGCTAAAGGCAAACTGTTCTTTTAGCATTATGACTGATTGCATCTGTGAGGAGTCTTACTTAAGTAAAGAATATGAAAGTTTATGGCAAATAAGGTATTTTACTTGAAATCAATTCAAAATCAGAATAATGGTATCAAGCATTAAGTGTTGCGGTGTAAGAATAAAAAAGGCACTGCAGATGCTGCTAAATGCTGAACTATAAAACTCTAATGGGTCTATATCTTTTTAAAATTGGACAGAACTGTCATCATTTAGAATACATAGACATTGTTTTAAACCGTATAGAAATCACTGCCCCCAACTTCAATAATGTGCGTAACTGTTGCCAGGGAATGATTTATTCAGTGAATGTAGCTCCTATTCACTGAAGACTCAGGGGTGGAGGGAAGGGCAATTTAAAATGAAAGTTGTTCACTATTAGATTAACATAATTAAACCTATAGATGGTCTGAGAACAATTCACCACAGCTACTGTTTTTTAATTCTCAGTGTGTGCGTGTGTGTGTTTTCTCTGTCCGCCAACAGGATGACTCCCGAGCCCAAGTTTTCAAGCACGATGTTGGGTGCTATCTGTGCGAACAGATGCTCAGCTCTCCTTTCCAGTGAATGTTCTTGCAAACTAGTTTCTTCATACATTGCACATCAAAGCAGATCATGGATGCTGTTGTCCAAATTTAGAGGGTTTTTTAATTTCATTGAACATTTCTGAATTCTGTACACCAGTGCTCAGAGTTCCTTGCATGCTAATCAAACTCTGAAAGGGTGATTTGAGCAGCGAAAGTAATATTTGCCTTCTTTTTAAACTATTGATTTCAACAGTTCTAGTTTTTCTTAAAGAAAAAGTGGATGATTGTTGCATATTCATGACTGAACTGCAGAGAACTTGGACCAGAATTAAACAATTAACCCTCTCGCCAATGCAAACATCCATTTGAGTGGAAGCCAGGGATGTTCCTACTTGGTTTATTATGGATCTGAGATATAGAAATGTATTCCGGAGGACTGTGTTTCTAATAAATAAAAAGGCATAATGAGAATGTAACTGGGAAGGAAGACAAAAGCAGCCATGCTTTAAATTGTTAATGATGGTGCCAGTGGCTGCAGCTTTACCACAGCTGTTTAAATTGATCAGCTAGTGAAAATGTTTTGTTTTGGCATTTTCCCTGCATGTGCAACTCTTTCGAAGGGACTTCTGGAAGCCTTTCAAAGGGGAGTCATGATCTTGTTTTAAACCAGGCTTAGAACACCAGAGTTTCCAGTATTTTGGAATCCAATATTTAAGGATGCAGTTCAGTTTTTCCTTTGTAAAGTTTTTGGCTGATGAGCCATTTCTTCCCCTAAATTTCCTTTACTGCTCTTCTTTTTTTTTTTTTCTTCCCGCTCCAAAAATATTGCAAATTACTCTCTACCCATAAGAGCTGAGGCAACAGCACACTTCCTAGCTGTCCTTTTTTCCCCCATCTCCTCTATTTTCCTGGTGCTACTGAGCTTGATCAAAAAAGCAGAAAGGTGCTATGTCAATTCGCTATGCATCTTTTGGTCAAGCATCCAGTGTGAAATTGTTCCATAAAATGTACTTTTTCAGAGGGAACTGGCTACTAATTTGTTTCCTGGTTGGCTCTACCTTGCGGATGATGTGGGTTAACCAATACCTCTGTAATGCTTGTGTCGCTTCCTTCTGTTCCAGAGAGATGGGTATACATTTAAAAAGGATGCAGTCCCTTCGAGTCGAGTAGGTAGGGGAAGGTCGTACTTTCTGTATATTGACAAGTGACATGGTAGAGATCTACGGGTAGAGGACTGGCTTGAGCCAGTGAGCCTTGGTGTGTTTGGCAGAACACCTCCTGCCTTGGGTTCCCACCTGAAAGAGCTCGTGAGCAGACCTACCTGGGACCTTGTGTGAAGTCTCTTCCTGGCACTCTTGATGGCAGGTGACTCGTGGATGGGCCATGCCTTAGATAATGTTGAGCAACCTGGTTTCTGCCTAATGTACTTGCAGTGGGGCTGGGTATTGAACATTATTCAGAATCCATTATATATTTATCTTTATACTCCTTTGTGGAAAATGATTTCTGTAAGTACCCTGTTATGGTTATGAAAGCCTGAACCAAGCATCAGTCTCAAACCCTTTGACCTGTCTGCACAGAATGGAGATCTGTTTTGAAAAGGACTCCTTTATATCTGTTTTTACTCCATGCCCTTCCATTCATTTGCCTATACAAAGCAATAAAGGGTAAAACTAAAGTAACATAAATTGGTCTGTCTTCCTGAATCCATGTCTCGCTAATGTACCCAGATTAACTCAACTGTAAATTGTCTCCTTTGGATGTCGTGTCTTGCTAAAAGTTTCCTATATGATTCATGATTTGGATTGCTTTTAACAGCTATTGGCTAAGCAATATGGTAAATGTACAAGGTGATGCAATTGGCATTAGTGAGAGGATGCACAGGAGCATGTAATGCAGTCAATACTACATTAACTACTGATGCCCAATTACAGAAACTGGAAGAGTGGCTTTTAGGAGCATTAGGACTTGCAGAAGAGCTGAGATCACCTGCCGCTCCTTGCCTAAAAGCTTCACCCTTTATGCGCTGGGATCAAAGCAAACATTTAGTTGCTATTTTGTCATGTATAACAACGAAGGTATTTTTCCCCTTTTTTTTTTTTTCCAAAAAGTGTCACACTGATGCTTTTAGCACATGTAAAATCCTATCTCCATATTTCAAGAATCTCCTTCTATCTCCTGGGGCAAGACTTTATTTAAATGAAAACTCTTTAACCACCCCTGTATTTACTGTTTCGCTGGAGCTTAGTACTTTAGCCATTTTTCTTTTAAAGAAATACTAAGTAGAATTTAGAGTGTCCTATTTCAGTATGTCAGACAAGGCCCCCCTGCGCTCCCCCCAGCTCCTTCCCTTTTCTAATCTGTATATGATTGTTTGTGACCTCAGCTGGCTTGAAGTCTCTGGAAAGAGTGTTTTAAAATACAACCAGATACCACATAAAACAGGATATTTGAGTGTGTGACCTCTCTGCAGTCCACGTTCAGATTAAGCACACATTGTTTCCACCATTGCTTTTAAAACCCATTTGCAGTAGACAGCAAAGGACCACATTACACTAAAAGACAGTGCATACTTTTAGATTGAGCTGAGTGTGATCACAGCTTCTAAATCTATTTTAAAAATAATGAGCAATGTCACTGCTGCATGGCAAAACTAGCAACCCACAAAGTTCCTCTGGACTTGGAGCGAGATGGGAAATTAAGCAGCTCTAAGAAAATTGAAATATTTTAATATAAAAGGCAGCTGGCAGGTGGCTTATTGCTCTTGTTGCAGCATTTGTCTTTACTTCCAGCTATGATACTTGGCATATAGCTGCTGCTTTTCATTCTCAAAGCATTTTGCCAGTATTAAGGAATTTGTGCACCCCAAGTTAGCATTCCCTCGAACTAAGGCCTGGGTATCTGTTGACTGTTGTTGAAGCAGTTGTGTCGATGCCCTCTCAGTAGGCAATCTTTTATTTTATTTTTTTAATGTACCTGGGGTTCAGTCCAAGTAATTGCAAACTGTTGAGGAAAAACATTCACTAGCCTATCTTCCTGCCATAATTATGAGCACTGGTCACGTTCCCCTCCGATTCCTGCCATGATTATACGTGTCGGTCGCGTTCCCCTTGGCTGTGTCATGCGTGCGACAGAAAAATGAGGTAAGACTGTGCTGTAAAACATCCTGACGGTCTACAGGCGCCTCCTTGGCGTCCCTTTTTTGGTAGATGGTGCCCTAACTTCTTAGCCAGCCGGTGTGCTGGTTCTCCGTGTGGTTGCTCCAAGGTGCCATGGAGCTCTGCCCCGTATCTCGTGACTCTCCAGTATTCAGCTGGTCCAGGGGCGTTTGCTGTGGCCGGAGGAAGGAGGGACTGGAGGGGCAGGGGCAGGGGCAGAGGAGGAGCACTGTTATTTTTAAGAGGACTATGGCTTTCGGTTCCTGATAGATGCTCTTTTGAACGTCCAGGGGGAGGGAGCAGAAGGTAACCTGCTGGTTTTCTCCTTGCACTAATGTGTTTAAAAGGTGGCACCAGCAGTGGAGGCATGGGGGAACTTGACTGAGCTCTGCCTTTAGCGCGGCTTCAACACAGACAAGTATCCTGTGCTTGATGCACTTTCCAAGCTGTACAAATAATGCTTTAAATGTCTGAAGTACCCACCAGGGCAAGTCAAAATGTCCTTGAGCAACTTTGTATTTAGACAGTGTTTCCTCTTTTCCTTTGATCAGGACCGAACAGATGTGTCTCTTCTTATGAGTGTGTTTGCGCACACCCCCTGATGCACACGCATTCCCTGTCCTTGTGCAGGGGCTGCAGTATTTAGGGTAGGCTCTTATTCCTCTTTGTTCTTTCTTATTACTGTTTTTTTTCCAGGGAATCTAAGTAGGAATTTAGAGAGGTCTGACTAAACAAGGTTTTAACTTACTCTCGCTCATTCCCTTATCTCTCTTGAATTTGGATAGAGAAAAAAAAAATAAGGCTCCCTTTAAAAAAATGTATGCGTATGTGTAATCGATTCATTGACTAGTCTTTTTGGGGTTTTTTAAGCATTCAGTCTAAGTGGGCTGCTCAGTGAAATTTGTACATTCATAAAATAGCTGATTGAAAAGCAATATTTCAGATAAATACAAGCCAGCGATCTATCAGCAGTTGTAATAAAAGCTGGGCTTCAGGCTGTGATTTTATTTTGAAATAATAAGAATTGCTTTATTCTTTTTACTTGAGTTACCATGGTAATTCTGTCGTGTAGCAGTGTTATATTGATTTAGAAAGTGGACAGTAATATTTCTTTTGTGTTATTCTGTTTCTAGGGGTTGATTTCTAATTTCCACTTGGAGATTACTTTTATAAATTTCTTAAGTCCTTCCACTTTTTTCTCTAGCAGTGTAATTTTCCTCTCACACATTGCTATTTTCTGAGCTTATTGGTTTGCTCTTATTTTAAATTAAACTTGCTGGTTTCAAATATTGAAATGACATCTTTGTCTGTGTCTGTACTTTGGTTTAGCAAAATATTACAGTCTGCTGTTTTATGCTTAATAATTTAAGGGAAGCTTTATGTCTGCCATCAGTGGTTGTTGGTAACTTATGACTAAACCAACACAGAGCTTAAACCTCTGACATTTTAATACTGTGTAATGGTGCTTCCACCCTGCACACTGTTTCTTTTTTTAATCTGCCTTGTGTGTGTGTGTACGCTAAGGAGAATGACAATTAAATTCTGAAGAGATCAGGAGTTGGTTTTGGGTGGAGCTGGTTCTTGGCCACTTCAGCTCTCTGTCGCACTTGAGAGAACCACTGGTGGTGTCCCTCACGCAGGTACCCTCCCTGGTTAGCCATCTTCCTCATGCAGTTAAGAAGCTTCCAAGTTTTCTGAAAGCAAAACTTTTGACTTGCAGAAGCGTGTGTACGTACCTGACGGCTGAGAAAAAATAACAAACGGCTTTAGCTCTGTACAGGGTTGTTATACTTTAGCTATGGAGCACTGCTCTCAGATTGCTGCTGCTTTAAGAAATGACAGCCTAAACGGCATGCGACTGTTCCGTGTGGCATCTCTTTCTTTTTTCGTGAATGAGAAATAATGCTTCTATTCCGAACCTGGGAGATGAGGGGAAATGAACCTCAAGCATCACTGTTTTCAGAAGTGGTAGTTTAGATCCTGAAACCAAAGCCATGAATTCTGCTTTCAAACAGAAGCCATTCAGCTTACCTTTTAGTATAGAGGGTGCGAAAGCTGCTTTGTGAGCACTAAGTACAAATTTCCTCATCTCATGAAAACACCACTGAAAGGTTTTGCGGTGCAAGTAACTGCCGGGAGGGGGTCTGAAGTCTTGTTCTGTTGCCCTTTGGTTTCATTCCTATGTGAAGCTCACAACAGTACGAAAAGGAGTCCGGGAGTCCCAGCTGATCTCTGTTGGGATTGCTGCACCAGCTACAAGGAGGAATTACCATCCGCTGGAAACAGCAGAAGAGGGGAAGGCTGGCATGAAAATGTGGTGGTTGACCTCAAAAGGCATGAGGTATGAGGTAGCTGGAAAAAGGCAAATGCAATCCTGGAATGGATTGAACAAGAAACTGCTAATAATGATCACTGTTAATAATGCTGGAGAGAGGCACTGACAGACCTTGTCTATCGTGGGTAAACCACGGATCACTCATTCTCAGTGACAGTAAATCCGTGTGGAAACAGTGGCAGAGAGGATGCTCGTGAAGACAGGGGGGTCCATGCTTCTACTTGTCTATCTTTGCAAAATGAAGGCTGACTGGTCTGCCTGTATGAGGACATTGGGAGGGGAAACATCAGGGAGGAAGGAAAACAGGCGTTTTACCCCAAAACATTTTATTGTCATTAGAACAAGTAGTCGGAAACGGCTAAGAAAATTTCTAGGCGAGCAACTTGAAAGCTTCTGGGCTTCAGAAGAGTTGGTCTCTAGATCAGCCTTCCCCAGAGAATAATGGAGGCACGAAGCTGAATTGTTTGGGTTAGAGAAAGAGATGGTGTGATAGCCTCCGGCTGCAGGAGGTGGGACTCGCTAGTCCGTCTCAGTCGTCAGTCCATGCTGAGGCATTTATGTCACAGTGTATGAAACTCTGTCAGTTTTTCCATATAAAACCCATATTTTCATGAACATTCATTTATGGTGAAAGTCTGCACGTAAGATCCTGCCTGAGGATACCTTTTTCTTTCCTATTAAAATTTTATAAACCCGTCACTTGGCTGGGTTTTTTACTTCTCAGTGAAAGTAAAATAGAAGGAGGGCCCTAATGGGGAAGCATGGAGGGTATAGTGTCAATTTCTTCCTCAATGTTCCCTTTAAAAAACCCCAAAAGCATCATAATAGGCACAAGCTACAAGCTTATGGGTGAACTCCTAGATAGGAATGGCAAAAGCCATGTCTGCAGGTTCTGAACTTCTTTTCAATGATCTGATTTGGTTTGATCTGAGTGTGAAAATGCACATCCAGCTGCTGTTCCCTGAAGTCCCTCTAGCTTTTCTGCAGCGTGTTGGTGTGCAGGTGTTGCCTGTGCTGTTCGGCTTGAGAGCAGTGATCCACAAACTTTAAAACCTTCAAACAGGTCTTGACCTGTGAGGCTGTAATGGCCCTTGGAGCCTTAACGGCCCATCGGGTGATGTCTGTTACACATTAGTCTGTAATAGCTTCAGAATAAATAACTTGATTTTTTTTTTTTTTAAAGTCAGTAATTATATCTCTCTGCTATGGAGTGCAATGGCTCCGCATGCTAAAATGCAGTTTTAAAGTAATGCAACAAGAGACTGTTTAATGTCTCTGACAGTCTCGGCGCTGAACACAAGTCCTCTGCTTTCTTTCTCCAGCATTTTCTTTCTCATTGCTTACTCAGATTACAGCATATCCATGCTACCAGGAGCTGACATCTCGCCCTAGCTTCTCTGTGATGTGGCAAACAGGTAGCTGCTACTGGGGGTCTCCTCAAAATAATGCTTTGGTCTTTCCCCATCACACCTGCTTTTCAGGAAGAGCTTCAGCTGATAATTTGCACTTATCTTAGTAGGGCTCTGTGCTCAAGAGAGCAATCTTGCCCTGGTAGGAGAAAGGACTAGATGATTTAATAGACTTTTTCTATAAGAATTTCTCTCTGTATCTGATCTTTCCACAGGATACAGTGCTGTGTGCATCCTAAGTTGGGATTTGGGTTTGCTACCCCCTACCTAAAATATATTTTCTTTCCCTATGGTTCATTCAATTATAACTCTAGGATATATCTTCTGGGACTGAGTAATTGGCTAGGTCAGAAGTAATCTTTATTTTCACTAGAGAGATGTTTACAAACTGATGCTGTAGTATCTCTTTAAAACCCACTGAGAATCTGATTAAAGGCCTGAGGATCTTCTGCAAAGATTGCCTGCTCCCAGTTGACTTGAAAGGGTCAGCATGCTGTCACAGTTTCGACGACTAAGAATTAACTTAAGGCTGATTCAAATGCTGCTCTCTGTGTATAGCATTGATTGGACTGCTTTCAGATGGCAAGAGGTAACTTTATACTGTAGCATGTGTGAACTCCATTTAGTTAAATAGGAGAGCTGAATGAATATGGTTGCTTGTGGCATGGGAGCTCAAAGGTGAACGCGTTCTACCCCTTCTGCCCTGAATTAAATACTTTGGGGAGGGCGGGAGAGAAACATAATTCTCGTGGTAACATACTTGGGGTACTGACTGCTGCAGCTGTTCTTCACCAAGCGCAGCTCCTAAGTTTTGCATAATCTTTTTTTCTTCTCTTTCCCTACACGTGGTCCGCCCTGTAGGCTTCACCTTAATGAGGTGGGGTTGCTTGTAGTGAAAACAGCAGCAGAGTGCTCTTTTGAATAGGGGGAAAAAAAAATAAAAAGCCAGACCCAATAAAATGAGTTTGTTGTGGTATTATCGCTGCCCCTTTGGCAGGAATTGGTAGTAGCACTAAGATTTTTAACCTGGTTTCATGTGGGCATCAATGCTCAAAGGCGTCCTGCATTAATGTGGGAAACAGCTGGCGCTGACTCGCACAAAGCTGTGGGGTTTGTGGTGCCATGCTTCCAGTTGCTAGCCTTAGAGTAGCTTTTAAAAAGGCCCTGCTGAATGCAACCACCTGACATCATGATGTGCTCTGTGGGAAGCAATGCCAGGCTGAAAACTGGTGTATTCTCGCGCTGTCGGTGCGTGCGCCAAAGCAGGCAGTGCTGCTGCTCCTGCCGCAGCTGAGCCCGTCATGGGAAGTTCTGCTGAGCACCTTATGGAAGGAAAATGGGCTGAGCTGAGGTGCACTCCTGAGGACTGGCCAGCCTCTCCACCAAGCCAGCAGTTGCCTCTAGCTGATGGAGCAACCAGGGAAGGTGCCCCACGATCATTAAACCTTCAGCCAGAATGCAGGGGCCAGCTGGTGTAAGTCAGCATCTTGCTGCAAAAATGGAGATTCCCGATTTCTTGCTTCCTCTAATGCCTGGTAAGTTACAGGCCTTTCTGGTGATACAGTCACAGCACCTAGGCCCTTCTTGGGGTTTCACAGATGCATCAGTGCTGTCCATGAATTAACAATCTCAAGGGTTTGGGTGCATCTGTGTTAAAGGGTTCAGATTTCCCTGGGTAATTTCTTGTGGGAGTCTTCCTAGGGTTGTCTTGGAGTGAATGCAATGTAGCCGTCGGCTGAGATCCTAAGCTAACCTAAAGCCTTGGTGTGGTTTTTTGCTTTTTCTTGCTTTTATTGCCTTGCAACTGTTGTAATAAGTCTGTGAGGAAGAGATGCTGGAAATGCTGACAGGCTTTGAGTTAGAGCAACCGGAGAGGCCATGCTACAGTAATGTACTGCTCAGCTTTAATTGTGCCCAGCGCAATTTCTGTGTTCCCCGTGGGCAGTTACTGTGCAGCGCTCCTGCGTGGTGGCCATGCTTGCATCCAGAGTTGCAATTTGCCAGTGGTCACCCTCAGAAGAAAAATGTCCCCCAGCGGGATCCTGAGTGAGCTGAAGGCGGTAGCGACTGTACCAGCCAAGGCAGAGGAAAGGAGAATGATTTTGATGTCTCCTGTAGGTGACCAACCATGAAGTCAGACAGTTTTCTATCTGCAAGACCTAAAAAATGACACCAGAGACTGACAGTCTCGTCTGTCCTCCTCCCACGTCCCCTCCCAGCATCGAGGATCTGCTGCCTCATGGTCACCGCAGTTTAGTTGCGGCATGTTTCTCTATACACAATTGGATCCATGTTCTGTACATTAACCAAAGCTCTGATTGCCTCTTGTGACAAATATTTTGACTGTCTTTTGTCGTTATAAACTTTTCATCAAATGGCACAGTGCATTGAACTAAGAAGCTGTGGACGTGTCGCAGTAGCCCCCATGCTGCGCTTGATGGATACTCAGTGTTTGCTTTTGCTTCTTTTCATCCTGTCGTCTTTCTGCTTGGGATGGTCGGCTCCTTCTTTCTTGCTGAGCAAGCTCCATGTGTTTAAGTCTCAAAAGATGACTTATTTCCCACTCCCTCCCACCCCAAGGAACTAGATAAAAATTTGAGCTTAACAAAGCCCTTGCCAAATCCTTATCTGTACTAAGGGTTTCTCAGTGTGTGCCGTTCTCATTTAGCTTGTAAGCTCACAGCACTGACTCTCCCAAGAACGCTCCTTGGTGATGCTTAATCAAAGAAAGCAAATATTTCTTGGTCTTGGCTTAAGTTTCCATTAGATCTACAGAGTAAGGCAGTTGTGAAGATTATTACGCTGGTTTCTGCTACAAGAGAGTCATGTTTGTTGCTGNAATATTTCTTGGTCTTGGCTTAAGTTTCCATTAGATCTACAGAGCAAGGCAGTTGTGAAGATTATTATGCTGGTTTCTGCTACAAGAGAGAGTCATGTTTGTTGCTANTAAGGCAGTTGTGAAGATTATTACGCTGGTTTCTGCTACAAGAGAGTCATGTTTGTTGCTACTACAGTACCAGCGGTGAACAGTGTGACAAGTCTCATGTTGTTTCAATTAAATGAAAACTTCTCAAGTGGTATTAACCTAGTTAAATTTTGCTTATCAAAGCAAGATCTGTAAAGCAAGCCAGGTAAGTGCGTATTACTCTTTGAAGTTGTATGAGAATGCAGGAGGAGGAGTTGATTTTGAACTTTCCTCACGCTGAATATCATGATCAAGTGCTTGAGGCAATTTTTAACATTTGAATGATTTCGTCGTTCAAGGAGTAGCGCTGATAGCAGGGCTGTGTTTACTCAGCATTTCCCTGCAAGCTCTCAGAGCGCTCCTTCCACTTAAGTGTTTACCCTTGAGTTTGGCAGAGACGCCTACCCAGTGAAGGAAGCATCTTACATGTCCTGTGGATGCTGAATGACAGTATTTCCATGAAATAAATGCTGAAGATGTGTTTTATGTCCTGGAAGAAATCGCTAAGACATCATGGAGGAAAAAAAAAAAGGCAACAGGACTTGACCCGGCTTGTATTTTTATTTGTTTGGTACTATGCTATGTAAGGCAGTGTATGCATACAGAATAGCAAGAAATATTCTCTAAGTTAGAATGTTTGACTTAAACATCCAAAAAAAGGTTGAGAAGGGCAATGAAAGTAAAGTAGCAAAATAGCAGCATTTTGGTAATCTGTGGTGAGATGGAATTCTGGTCTCCGCATCTCAGGCCCGAACGCTATATGCTGAATTGCGAAAAAAACATGTAAGTTCGTGTGATTCTTGCTGCAGTACCATACCCAAGGGCAGATCAGCACGGGTGCTGGCTGTCAGTCTGTTTCCAGTTTACTTTGAGAGTAAGATTTTGTGTTATACTGTGTCAAATGCTAATCTGGCTAAGGCTTTTTGTCTCGCTTATGCAATTTAATATGTCATCCTAACCTTCCCCCTTGCTGGATTTACTGTACTGTATAATGGGTATTATGGCAAAGTGGTTTTCCTCTTAAAATAGAGAGAAACAATTTTGGAACAATGCGTGAAGCAAACGAAACACGCGCTCTACTGGAAGACTGGTTGACAATGATTTAAAGATATTAGCAAGGAGATATGCAATAAAGCACATAAGTATCTTTGGAAATCTTAAAGTAAACTGGGGCTTTGTGTACGCGAGGAGATACTAGGTAGTCACCCAATAGGGGAAGAGGAGGAGAAAAGCATGCATGCACTGGAAGCAGGACGTACTGGGGTTTTTTTTGTGAGTTTCAGGTATTAATGGCTCAAAGTGAGAAGAACTGATACAGAGGTAAACAGAAGTTGTATGGAACCTGCTATTTTAAAATGTACACAGAAAAATATTCCTAACTAGCTAAGGGTGTGTCAACATTTTAGTCTTTATTTTACATGACTGATCAACTAGTGTTTAGTATTGTCGTGGTTTAGGCCAAATCGGCCACTGGGGACGTGGGGGACCCCAGATGGGACCGACAGATGCTCCCCTCTACCCCTCTTCGAAGAGAGAGGCAGAGGAGGAAAAGAGACACTTATGAGTTTAGAAAGAACTAAACTACTTTAATGAAATATTAATAACAAAATAAAAAGGAAAATAATGAAAAATATACAAAACCGTATCAAGCTCCCAGGATGACAATCACGACACCGGCTGGCACTGGGGCAGTCCCAGGCTGGACTCAGTGACGGACGGGAACTGGATTCCGGATCTGCATTCAGGATCGGGACCAAAGGCAGACGAACAGACAGAGTCCTCCTCAGACGTCGGCCATTGAAGGGAGAGGGAAGAGAGAGAGCTGACCCTTTGATCCCTCAGCTTTTATACTGAGCATGATGCAGATGGGATGGAATACCCTGTTGGTCAGTTTTGGGTCACCTGTCCTGTCTGCTCCTCCTCGCAGGTGGGACCCCACTGTGCTTTTCCGCTTCCGACCTTCCAACGTGGCAAATAACAAAGTTGGTTGGCCTTGGCTGTTATAGCAATAAGTATAAGCAAGAGCCTCTCTGCATACCGTGCCTGGACATCAACTATAAACATTGGTCTTATCACTCTGAGAGAGTGAACATTGTCTGCACAATATGCTGTTAATTTCAGTAGTTAGAAGAGGCCTAGCTTAGAAGCAGAGTCACTGACCAAAATTGGTCCGGTTTTACCTCAAACCAGGACAAGTATTCTCCTGGGTCTTGGGGGGTTTTGGCTGGTTTTGCATCCTCACAGGAACAGGATCTGAAGAGGTGACGAGTGTAGCACTGCTCCTCCTTGTGCCACAGTCCTGTGCAGAAGGCTCAAAAGGGCTGTTTCATGGCCAGCTGTGCCGCAGGGTAGCGGTGGGATGCTTGCAAGCACTCAGCGCCTTCAGCCCTCGGTGACCATCCTGCGGGATGTGCCGCAGAGGGAGCTGGTGGTGCGTGCTGGCACGGACCTGGGAGACAGGAGACCCTGCTGTGAGCTGTGGGCAGCTGAAGAGCCACCGTGTGAGCTGCTGGGCAGCCCCCGACCACAGTGTCTGATATCCTGACTGGCTCTGCCTCACCTGAGGTGTTTGCCATGGAGGCTGTGTCTTGCTCCTGCTTGAGACCGCACGGCCAAAAGGCGTGGTTTGATGTGTGGAAGGAAGAAAGGAAGAGTGGAGACCTTCCCAAGCACTGTGGCAGAGCCCTCCTCCTGTTTGCCCCTGTGCTGGCTGTGGTGCAAACCCACCATCTGTGCTTCACCTGGCGCTGCAGCCAGTTGCCTTCCACACCTGAGGAGCACGTCCTGCTTTATACCTCCATCTTCCCCACTTCTTTCAGACATACGTGTGGCTCTGTACTCGTGCTGCCTCTTCAAAAGGCAGAAATCTTATTTCTGCCACCATTTTTGAAGAACTGAGATTCTTGAGTCCTTGAATCATTTGACTTGCCCTCTGCTATGCTGCCTTTGCAGCATCCCTTTTATATAATCACCGCTGCTCGCAGTATTCTGTAATACAGCCCCACTCCTCTCTCTAATAGACTGCTATGATGTCCATGACTTACATCCCTGAATTTTCATTACTGCTACAAAGACTTTTATGCACTTTAAAAGGGAACAGATGGATTCTTCCCTATTTTGGAAGAGATCATTCGTGCCTGTCCACCTTCTCAAGTTCACCTATTTTCATTACTTTAACTTAAAATGATTTGTGGAGCCTTCTGAGCTCTCAAAATTAAACTGGAGCCTGAATAAGATTTGAACCTAGATTTTCCTCATCTAACCTAAAGTAGATGATAGCTTCAAGGGAGGACCTAGAGAATAGTTCATTTTGGTTATAGTTCAAAACAGTAGTCAGTCTGTTCTTTCCCACTGTGCTCTTTCAACGTTGCTCCAAGGAAGCTCACAAAGAGCCCTTCTGAGATTGAACTGGGAACAAAGTGCTAATTGTTAAATTATCTTTTGCCCCCCAAAACCTAAGGAAAATCATCTGAAGGGTGTTAGTTGCATACAGAGTATTTCTGTCTCCATCCAGGGTTAAGTAGTCTGTTTTAGAAAACCTTTACGTTTTGTCCTTTGCAGTTCTGAATAGGCTTTTGCACTCAAACAATATGGACTCTGGCAGGTGGCATTTTTGGCAGATGACCTCTTCTCAATACTGGGATGTTCAGAAGCTGGCCTTTCTCATCTTTTTCAGAACTATTAAAATAGGAGGCGAAGGGCAAATGTACTACTAATAGGGTGAAGATGCACTAAGATCTTAGACCGGAAGAAAATCAAAATATCGGTTTCCAAAGAATTGAGTAACCGGTGAAGAGCGTGATCTAATAGCTGTGCGTAGTAACGAGCAGCACTTCTCTCTAGAAACAAATGACGCAAACTTGCAAGAGCGGGTCTTCTGCTGTGGCAGAGGTTAATTATACGAGTGGTTCTGCAACTTGCAGGCTTTTTCTTCTGTGCTCCGCTCACATTTGCCTTTCTGACGTGAACTGCAGTAATATGCACAATTTATGTGTCTCTGTCTGATTTTGGTTAATTGTAGTAGTAATTACTAATTTCCAACCCTTGACCCTCTTTTTTAATCGCATTTTTTAAACGATCTTTTTGTGCCATTTTAGAATTCGGTGTTTGGTTTTTAATTTAGATAAATTATGCTAAAGTGTTCTTGAGAGAGCTGCACGCTAAGGTCAAAAGCTTTATCTGCGCAGTGCCCATTTACTTTAACCTATTTTAATAATCGTAGCTGCTTTCTTTAATGGGTAGCTTTTGTCTGAACTATGCTAAATCTGGCCTGTTTAGACCAGGCTGCTGATGTAGCGGTAAAACAAAGTGCTGCGGAGCGGCCCTGAGGCTTCGGGATCACTGCCGGGGTCGGGGAGGTTCTGGGGCCGGGTTTCCCTCCCTCCCAGCACAGCTCCCAGCACGCCCAGCCCCACAGCTCCCAGCACACCCAGCCCCACAGCTCCCCTATCCTGCCCCTCTATAAAGCGCTCAGAGAGTGGCCATGGGTCTGCGGTGCTCGGTGGCCACCCTGGGCTCTCTCTTCAGCATCCCACCATCAGTTTAGCTGCACTCGCGCCCTGCTGACCTTGTTTGAAAGCCTTTCCCTTTTCCCCCATAAGTAATAGGCAAATGCCTGTTGCTGCTGGCAGGGGACCCTCGTTGCGCTGATTGCACCACGAGCTGTGTGTGAGCTGTGGGCGAGCTGTTTGGGACGGCCGGTAACATCAGCAGGGTGACCACCTCCCTGCCTTACACACCGCTGCGTCCCCTGGGCGGGGGAGGTTCAGGGAGGTGGCGCTTCACCCCGCAGAAGAGCGGTGGCCAGATGTCACCGTGAACGGCAAGGGCTCACTGTCAGCCTTCTTGTGGGAGAGCTCTCAGCACTTTTAGAAAAGACACTTTTTTGATCCCTCTGCTCTCCCCAGACATAAAAAAGGATATATGTATGTACAGGTCAAGAGGCGGTTTGCTTTGGCTCTTTGTGGTAAACTGTGCTAGAATTTATGCAGACCGGTTTTCCTATCTTTCTTTACTCCTCCTCCTCCTTTTGCTTTCAATGGGGGAAAAAGTTTAGCAGGGAGTGACATTTTCGAACTTGGAAACAGGTATTAAAGAGCAATTAGCTGGCCGGCCTCTCTGGATAAAACAGAGAAAGCTTGCCAAAAATGGTCTTGTCTTTAAACATTTGTACAAATCTCTTGTCAAATATATAAGTAATTGCCTTTTCCCCTCTTTCTTTTTCCTCTCTTCTCAACCACTTTCAGTCCTGCATCTGGCTTAATATAATGGGTGTTTGCATGAACGGCTTAGTTAGCCAGGGTGGTAATAAAACACTTTAAATTTATTGTGACATTTGGATTTAATTAAAAAGTACACACTTAGAAAAGTAAAACATAATGTGTAGAGAGAGTCAGGAAGGTTTTTCTCCTTTTCTTCCAAAAAGCTAATTAGAGTTGTGTTTTAAATTGTTTATGTGCTGCTAATCATTGTAATAAATCATTTATACTGAGAAAGACACACTCTAATGTGCTTGTGTAACTGTTTATGCTCTCAAGTTTCTATCACGAACAAATTGATCTGGAAGTGAATTTATTAACCACTAGGGAAGAAATCATTAGTGCTTTCTCTAAATATTCCCCAGGTACACTTTTATTATAGTAGTTTACTGTTTTAACTAAAAGTAACGTTACAGGGCCTTGGTTGTAATTATGATGCAAATTGACTTTCCATCACTTAAAGGAGGGAAAAATGCCTTTTTGCTGGTAATATATATCTACGCGTATATGCCAGAGCGCCTTACAGCTTCCAAAGGCTTTTTGCTAAACAAAATGTAAACTCATGTTTTCAGAGGAACTAGTTGTGGGGATTTTATGGAAGTTTTAAAATAATCCAGTGGAAAGTTTCATCTCTTTAATCTAGCTGGCCTTTGCTAAAGGATTTTAGGACAAGGTAAGTGTAGCCTGTCATGTTAAATCTGGCAGCAGACTTACACTCATACATCACCTTGGTGCTTTCAGAGTGCTGGAGACTACTCAAACACTCTTGGAGACAACTGGCGTTGCTGGTTCCCTGTCGCTGGTGAAGAGACAGATGCAGAGATTTTCATGCAGAAAATCAGTAGCCGAACTGCAATTATAACCTGAGATTTTCTGGTTTGTGATGCTGTTCTTAATCCAAACTGGGGAGCTGCTGCTATCCCAGCTCTTCCCGAGGGTTTTTTAAAGTGGGCTTGTCCTGCAAGTCTGGAGGTGGCTGCAGTGCCACGTGTGAGGGCGTAGGGAGCCGCTGTCCGTGGGGATTTGCAGCCTGCTGGCTGGGGCTGAGGAACGGCTTTCATATTTGGAGGTGTTGCTGAATTAGTTTTCAACACCCATACTTTCCCCGTGGTAGTAAATTGCTTTTCCCACCCTGCCCAAGAAACTAAACCTGACTATTGAAAGCTCCAGTTAACATTAGCAGGTTTCGTGGGTGCTTTTTAAATTTAGCTGCTATTATTTGAGTACTGAATTATTTATTTACAGGTCTAACATCAGGCCACCAGGCAGGAATACCTGCAACATGTTGATTTATACAGTTGAACAGGTGGTTAGGCATTTTTAATTTGAAGTCCTCAAAACTGTGAACTGCAGTGTAACTTGATGGGGAAGTTTCATTTTCTATGGGATAGTCTTAATTTAAAAAAAAAAAATCGAAAAAACAAACAAAAAAACCACCAACCAACCCAAAAAACTAACCAGTGTTCCAATTTCTGGTAAAGCAAACAGTCTGCAGCTCTTTCCAGCAGAGAAAGGAGAATCAATATGAGTAAAATTGTTCTTTTTAATACATGTGTTATTTGGAGGAGGTGGTTAGCGCTGGGAGGATGCACATGGAGTCCATGAGAGGCAGCAGCAGAAAGCGGTGGCACCAGGAGAGGAGCGGAGATGGGATTCAGTCGGGACCAGAAGCAAGGACTGCTTGCGCCTTCATGCAGGAGCTTTAGAGAATCACTTGTTGTGGAAGCTGCAAACCACCGCGCTGAACTGCCTCTGGGATTTTGGCTTGTTCCTCCTGCAAACCGTTACTCTGGCCTCGTGCGTGCTCCCACCCTTCCCATTCAAACGTTCGGAGTCGGTCCCCCTGTGAGCTGTCTCCGGCACTCGGTGGAGGTGTATTGACTGCTTAACAATTCACGTCAGCGTTGCCGCGGCTGAGAGTGTTTGAAGGATTTGATGGCTGATGCGTGCGCACGTACATGAGAAAGACCTCCTTTTGCCGCGGGGCATTAGGCACTGGAATAGCTTTGGGCCTTAAGTATCTGTGCACTTTTATTTTTACTATTTTTTTTATATGGTCCTTAGCAGCTCATGGTTGAGTTAATGTTATTTTTTTCTCTTTAGCCTTAGGGAGGTTCAAAAGCGGCAAACGCTTGTGTATCGGTCCCAGCCATATGCGTGCCATGCCACCGGCAACCTGGGGGCACGTGTGTGTGTGTGTGTGAAGAATTTATCAGTGCTTCAGTTACACAAATGTCACTGAAGTGGCTTTCCATTTCTAGATTTTTCCCCCAAACAAATAGTTTTCTCTCACAAGATCAAGATGTTTATTCTCTGCCTCCTTTTAGACAACATTTCTGACGTGTTGGTTTAAAATCCAGTAACGTTATACACATTTTGCTTGCAAAGTGTGAATTTTTTTGAGACTTCTAGCTATTCATTTTTCAGAAACCTACTATACATTGTTCTGCCACATTAGGTTTCCCTAATAATCCATGGGAGGATGTGATCAAGATCTATTACTGCCTCTCGATGTGGACGTCACCAAATTCTGTGAAGGAGCTGTAGTGGCAATTCGCTTTGCTGTTTGCAGGCGTTTAAATCTGTATTTGGAAAGCTTTGCAGTACTAACCAGGTTTCAGAACTGTAAGGAATCAAAGGACGTCTTGTGTCTTCTAGAAAATGTGGAAATTTTTTTTTTTTGTCATCTTTAGATCCTTTTATGGCCATTTTCAGAGCAAAATAAGAGGCCTTCAGTCATTTTGTATTCTGCTGAATCTGACACTTGGAAATGTAAACGTGTCTATCAGAATGCCATTAATTGAGAATAATAAGTGTCCCTTTATATGCAAAGTCTTTATATAGAGGTGACTCCTGCTGCGATTCCTGAAGGCATTTTTCCTTCAAAGCACAAATATATCAGCACTTAAAGCAGCATTTGATATCCTCTTGCCGATCCTGCGGCCTGAGCTCTGCATTGCCGCAGCTTATTTTTCTTCTGTCGACGCTTTACAAGGTGTGCCGTATCCAAACGTGGACCTTCTCTGCAGAAGCGTCCGTGAATTAATGGAACTGAAAAATAGCCAATGGCAGTTTTACAGAAAGTCCCAGAATTCAGAACTGCCGTGTCCTTCGGCAAACAGAGGGAGAGGGATAGGGACCAACGCAGCTACTTAATACGTGTAGTCAGTGGCAACAAAGTTGGTGCCCATTTACCCCAGTGGAGCCGATGAGGACAAGTTGTTCTCTGCCACCACGTGCTGTGTACCAACAACTTTTGTGTGCAGTCTGATCGTGCAGTTTGAGGCTTGTGTAAAAGTGTTAAAGCATTTTGAATGATACAAACTCTATCTGCAAGTTACTTAACTACGTAGCCTTGGAGAACCAGGTCTGTAGGTTTTTAAGTAGAGCTCTGTTGTCATTTCAGACTTTCTTAGTAACTTTAGTGCGTAGTGGCCTGGTAAGATCTCATGCCTCCTGTTTAAGCTTCGTTTTGTCTCCTTCCTTGTTAAAAATTCCTTGCAGCTGGGCAAGAAATTACCCACGTTGGCCCTTCTACTTGTAAGACTTTTAAGATGTTGGCATCCTGAATCAGGGGGACAGTGCCTCTTGTGTGACATGGCAGGAGCTTGTCCTGGGTGTGCGAGAGTAGTTCTGGACTGTGGAAGCGCCAGGGGAAATTGCCACTTCACAGTTTAGGATGAAACTGAGGTAAACCCTGTTCATAACAAGTAAAAGTGAGCAATGATTTTAATATATTACGGCTGTGTAAGAGGTGGGGGCACAGGATTGCTCCCATTTGATCACGTGGAATGGGAAGAAGTGGTCCCTTGGTTTAACTCCTCACTGCCCTCAGAAGAAGGTAATATGCAGGTCCCCACGCTGATGCAGACCTTAACAGGGTGATATATAGTGTTGTAGTGTATTGGTTCAAGTAAAGCCACCAAATGGAGCTGTGATGAAGCCATCCATGAACTGCATATCAAAGATGGATCATTCTCTGGTGTTTATAACGCAGAGCATCTGTCTTAAATGCTAACTTCCAAAATATTTCTCTGTGTGCTGATAATGTGATGCTAACTGTGGCTTGCAGCTTTACCATTTTCTATGCTCTATAACAAAAATATGAGCTCAGGGGTATATTAGTATTATAATACATTAACATAAAGTACACCTTTTTCCTCAAAAATAGGCATTCCTCCCACCACAACTGAAGAGCAGAGAGGATATTGTCTGTGGAGGTTTGCATATTGTACTGCAAGTGTATTTTGACACTAGAAACTGAAGAAATGGGAAACTAGATATGTCTGGGGAGTAACTACTAATCTAAGTGTCAGGTTTGATACTGGCAGACTCTGTGGAACCAGTAGCTCAAATCTCCGGAGGGCTGGCGGAGCCCTTGACCTTCGTAGCGGGAGATGAACTGTTTTTATTGCAGAGGGTAGATCTCGGAGAGAGGGATGGGCAAATCTTAAACATGAAAGTGGTGTCTGTTTTGCATACACAGAGGTTGCCCCAGAGCACTAATACATAGGAGGGGTTCCCCCGATTTTTTTGGCCGTTTAAACAGTGCTCTCTGGATGCTGTCTGTTAGCTTCACTTCTCTCTGGAGATGGCCATGTTTCACCCCTCTGGTTGTTCATGGTTGCAGTATGGGGGTCTCTAGGCAAAAGTCATGTAGTGTCAGTATATTTTAAAAAATCAAATTTTCTGATTGCTCAGGCTGTAGGAATAGTTTGTGGTGGAGCTCATTAAAAAAAAAAAAAATGAATATTTTGGAGGTAGCCGATTCGTATCGTTGGTGCTATCATATGAGTGACAAGTTTTTGCTTCCCAGAGGTTAGCATGACAATTGTGAAGTCAGCTGTAGGCCTTTGAACACAACATAAGTGTTCATCACTTGGAAGCTGGTCAGCTGTCCTATTGACAGACTAGAGAGAGCCCAGCAAGTCCGATGTCAGCCCNCAGCAAGTCTGATGTCAGCCTAGCACCATCTTAGTGGCAGTACGTACAGGGAGAGGCTGAGGGAATTGGGTCTTCCAGCCCGGAGAGGAGAAGGCAACGGGGGAGATGTCACTGCCTAGGGGGTTCAGAGGCAACTGGGCCAAACTCTTCTCAGAGGGGAGCAGAGGCTCTCACCTGGGAGAGGAATTCGTGCTAGGCACTTCCATGGGAAAATAACCCCTGCTCCAGGCAGAGGCACGGTGGGACGGGCGGTGGATGATATGGCGATGGTCCCGCTACAACACTGGGAGGAGAAACTGGCTGTCAGCTTCCTGGGCTGCGTTGGCTTTCAGCGCAGATCTGCCGCGCCTCTTGTGTTGGCTGATGGGCCTGTTGGGGACTGGGGCCAGATTTCAGCTGCGGTAGGTTTGGGAATGAAGTGAAAATAAGGCTGAACCTGCATAAAAAGTGAGAAGTCTCTGGAGAGGTCTTCTGCTGTTTAATTCTCCAAAAGCAGGTTGGCAATTGCACACCCAGCAGTTGCTGTGAAATTGCTGCTACAGATAACCAAAAATGGGATAGATTTTTTTTTTACTTGAACTTTGGGGTGCCTGAAACAGAGATATCTATTCTTTTTCACCCAATTCCTGTTTGTAAGCAGTTCAGTTAAAGAATCAAATGGATCTTGGCTTTTGCAAATACACATTCACATGCTTCCATTAGGTACTGGATCCGGAGCAGGCGTTGTTTTTCCTTATCAGATTTTTGGTTCACTGTGAATTGGGAATAAGTACACTAGTAGTATATAATGATGAAGCAAAATAAATTAAGATTTGGATATGCACATTGTCACTTCAAAAACTGTTGGCGCTCAAAAAAAAAAGACTTTCTAGCACTTGAAGTAACAAATTACTCATCTTACGCTTTGCTGTGGCAGATCATGGCTTGCTTTAAAGTAACGTTCTTTTTTCCTGCGCTTAGATAATTTAGACACTCCTCTGAAAAGAGGTACCCCACAGAGTGCAGTAGAGCTGAGGTAGATTTGTGAAAAGGATTACATTTTGCATGTGGAAGCAGTGAATGTAGGCTGTAGATAAACAACGCGGGTTTAGAGCGATCATTGCTGCTGCAGCTTGATTATTTTTCTCAGGGACAGGCGCTGGCTCTCTCCTTCTTTTGAAGAACTATTGTACTTGTGTCTGCACCATATTTCATATAGCGTTTGTGCTGACTTCTGTTCTGCCTCCTTTTCTCACCCAAAAAGTAGGATGCTGTGACCGTGTAACTTCTGAGTCTTCAGCAGTGGCAACAGGCCACTACGGCAGGTTATGACAAGGGCATCCTATGGCCTGTGAAAAAACCCGTATCATGTACCTCATGCATATAAAAGCATCTCTTCCAGAGCTTTAAAAATGAGGGTTGCAGAGAGGCTGAAGTGGTCTTGGGAGTAATCAGAGCTAGGAATAATGTAGAGCTGTTCAGAAGCTCTTTAGGTTAATAAGCAAATGTTTGAAGCTCTTTCCTCGCCGAAAGGTGCACTGAGAGTGAGCTGGGGTTGTTCCCGTGACCTGTGCAGCAGAGAAGAGGAGGACATGGCAGGGCTGGAGATGTGCCCTGGGAAACCAAAGCTTGCTTCTTGTGTCCCAGCTAGATGTCCAACCATATTTCTCGAGTACTGCATTTGCTTTATGAAAAGGCGAGGCAGGTAAAGAAGGAATCGAATACGATTTGGAAGTATCAAGGTGGACTTTGCAGCAGCCCTGCCCTTAATGACTTTTATTCTCACAAACCTCGTTTCCAGATATTTATAGTCTGTGAACTTTTTCTTGAAATATCAAAATATTTGTAGCTGTTTTCTTCTGAGGGGGAATAAATTACCTGGTGTCATTTGACACTGGTGGATGTGTTTCTTTGGTAAAGAGCAAATTTTCTTTATATTCCGTTTCTTGAACTCGTAGGAAAATTGCATGGCATTGAAATGCTAGGAATTAATCTAAATAGCCCGTGTGAGGTGACAATGCTCCCTCTGCTCTAATTGGCGTGGCCCGGTGCAAGCCGGCTCTCGGCCTGCCTCCCTTGCTAACTGCCCAGCCTTGTGGCAGATTGACGTAATTCCCCCGTCCCTGGGGAACCATAATAGAGCACTCCCTGAAGTGCTCAAAAACCTGAAGGGAAATTAGGGTCCCCTTTTTTTTTTTTTTTAATGGGGTTTCTGGAGTGCTTATGTTAGTCCAAAGGACTGTGGGCTATTAAATAGAGGGTTTTTTAAAGGTTTTTCTAATTGCCACACTTCCTCCCTTTCCCCCCTTTTAAGTGGCTTTGGACAGTTGCAGAACTTTGATTTTAAATTTGTCTAATCTCTTGAGATATCTAGGTAGGGAAAACTATTGTAACTGAAAATGGCTCTGATTCTTTTTTTCCTTTCTTCCATTTTAATAGATATGTTTAGTCTACTTTAAAAGCTTTCTGGAGAACCTTTTATAAATGGCTAATTTAAGCTTGTCAGGTTTTAATTATAATCTCTCCATACACAAGTTAAGACACTTAATGCTAGTGAAAAGTTCTGAATACAAAGCAAACCTGTGTCAAGTTGCAGAGCACTCTTACCCGTCTTAATTGCTTCTGGTCTGAACTTTAACCTTAACTCTCCCATCTGTCTTACACATTCCCTTCTCAGCACAACCACTTTCTTTCTGTAGAGTGCTGAAGATCTGTCTTAATTCTGCAGGATTTTTAGTCCGGCAAAAAACTGTCATCAGACTGTGGATGTTCAGCTCCTTCTTTATCCCACCGCAGCGCGATGCACGGTCCTGGAGTGCAGCGCTGCTGGCCCGGGTAGCCCAGAGCATGCCCTTACCCCTGCTAGAATGGGACCGCCTGTGGAAGATGGGCTACCTCAGCTGTAGGAGAGGTGCCTTGGATCCCAAATGTCGTCAAACCTTCTGGTCTCAGTTAAAATCCCCTCCCAACAGCATCACTAGTGCTTTTTGTTTGCAGTTTTACAGATGTTTTCTTAGGTAGTTTATTCCTCTTTAGGACTCGTCTGCCTAATTTTCTAGCTGTGACCCAGCCTTTCTGGCAAAGGTTAGTTGCATCTTTTTCTTAGATAAGAATGAGTTTCATTCAAGCTTAGAAAATTAGCCTTGAAAATAGTCAGTCAGTGCAGATTCCTTCTGGCGAGTGCATTTAAAAGTTTGAATCCAAAATTGATTTGGAAGTACTCTAATCTAAAATAACCCTGATGTTAGCATTGTTGTCTGCAACTCCTGCTAGCCCTGGCGTTCCAGTTCAGTGCCTTGGCACACAGTTCCCTGATGCTGTGAAATTGAGACTCATCTGGAGATACAGACTTTTCTAAAAAGCATTGCAGGGCACTTAAGACTCCTTATTTCATTAGTTCAGTGAAGGAGTTCTTTTCAGCACTCAGGAATCTCATGATGAGGTGGACGAAAACTGAGCAAATCAAGCGGTAGAGACTCTCATGGAAACGGAGCGGAGGGAAAGCTGCTCAGTAAGTTTTTTGGCCCGGAAGTGTGGCATTTTTGGAGCTGAAGGTTAGTGGTTTAGGATTTCTTTTTAGTTTGAGGTTTCAGGCAAAAGCATTAGTAGATACATATCCGGGCCAGACTTCAGGAGGTGCATTTCAGGAGGCTTTCAGTTCTGCACACTGGGCTAGGAAATATGATTTTTTTTTTCATTGTTTTTAACCAAGTGTAACCATCGGCATCTTCATGTATGTTGGTGAGAATTAAATGGAGCATAAATAACTGAATTCAAGAGCGGACTTCCACTTTAAGGGGATCAGTTGCTGCACGAAGCGGTGGTAATGATCCAGAGGAGCAGGGTGCATTGAGGAAAAGAGTAAAGTGTGAGTACCATCCAAAGTGCAAGCAGCAGGTCATAAATTCTTGTAGTGTTGGTGGTCTGAAATTCAAGGAATAGGATTAGAGAGCTACTGTAGGTTAATGAAAACGGCTCCCTTAGGATCAGCTTGAATTCAACTCAGTGGTCAACCATAAGAAGAGGAATGTCTTGTGCAATTCCAACTTCTCATCCATATTCTGAATACTGCGATGCTCCGGAATGCTTAATAGAGTAGAATATGCTCTGTTACGGTATATTTCATATGACTTCTAGGATGCTTTAATGCAAACTAAATGTCATGCTAACTTGCCCCAAACCCTTAGTGCTCACTTTATGCTGAAATATATGGTGAATTGCAGCAGAGTTTTCAAAGCCTTTCTGGGGCATTTCACAAAAAAGAAACAAAAGGGGGGAAAAAAAAAAGTCTTGCAATTTTACTTGGGTGTCTCCTGTTGTCCAGGGTAATAGTGCTCAAATCCTGTCTCTATACATCACCTCAAAGGAACTCATTATAGAATGAGTATACAACAGCTAATGCCAAGAAACCACTTTTAATTCTTATCAGCATAATTTCTTCTAAAGAAGCGTAGCCTTAATGGCCAGCTGTGGCTTGTGAGCCCGGACTTAATCAGTTGTGAATAACAAAAATTACTTTGAGGCATATAGTTACTAGCCAACTGCAGCTATAACAAATGTTTAATGAACACTGTTGCACTGGGGTCTGCATACCTTTCCCTGTGAATGAAAGGGGAAACGGCCAAATGCAGGACTTTCTCTGTCCTAATTGTAGAAGCGAAATGGGGTAGAGTAAAATCTGCCTGTGGACGCAAGCTGTGGCTAAGTAAGGCTTAAGCCAGACCTCAGTAAACAGAAGAACAGAAGCAATGCAAGTATTTAGCGTCTGCTTTCCCTTGTCTTCTCTATCTTCGTGGCATTAAGAGAACAACAACTTCAGTTGATATTATTTGCAAGGTACAGCAAGTTCTTTCTGACAAACTTCACCCTGCCCTTTTTCTAGTCTTGAAATATTGAACTGCCTTTGCCGGAGCAGTTGAGTGAGAAGGGTGCTGTACTCTCTGGGGTCAGCGGTGGGAGGGGAAGAATCATTCCAACTTTTGGTGGGCTATGCTTTGTATAAACATCCAAGGTCTTTGCTAAACTACATCCAAGAGCAGGATATCCAGGGGCCTCCGGTAGTCTGAGCATCTGCATTACAGAAGTCGTGAGCTTTTCTCTGGTCATCCTCAGCTAGGAGCTGTAACTCGGCAAAACGCACTCTTGTCCTCTTTCTGGCTCCTGCTAGAAAGGGCAAGCCAGTGCTGGCTTACCATCCTGCTCAGACCCTCTGCTGCCTCCCAGCCACCTCCAGGTGGGCAGAGGAGTTTGGAAGGGAGCATGGCAAAACCTTTAGGAGCTGGTAGTAGGACTTTCAAGGTAATTTCAGGCCCCTGAAGTCTGGCTAGGCATTGCTGTGTTGACAGTAGACGTGGTCTGGATAACTCCAGTAAAGTTGCACTAGATGTGAACCATTTTTGGCACTTATTCTGAGACTTGTACAGCTGAAGCTCACCAAAGCAACTTCACAAATTCCAGGGCTTTCCTAGGTTGCCAGCCTTTCAGGAGGCTGCGTAGTGTCATTCAAAACTTCAGGGCTTGCAAAAGGTTAAGGTATTGTTTCTACCCAAGATGATACAAATATCACTTCCTAAATCAGTAATTATTTACTGGTTACACGGGCAGTGATCACCAATGCAAAACTGAGATTGAGAGCCTCCATACCCGGAGACTTTACACAGAAACTTGGAACTGTGACCACCTCAGCCCCTCTCTTGTACGACAGGAAAAACATACCACT
>RSEF01000005.1:11559253-11583087 GCA_003993805.1 Himantopus leucocephalus
CACCAAACAAAAAAAAAAACCAACAAAAAACACCTTTAGGGGGAAACAAAGAAGTGTAACACAAACCTGCAATAACTGTGGTCTTTGGCAGAGGGGCTGCTCAGAAATGTGGTAACTGTGTCTGAAAGGCACTGCTCAAGCAAGAATTTGTGGTGGAGAATAAAACCATAATTCCAGTACCATGTTGCGTAAGGAAGGAAGCACTGCTCTGGAGTGGTTGTCACAAACCTTTCAGGGAGTAGATATATTTTGTGTGTGTGTAGTTAACTGCTTTTTTGTCAAGCAAGCTTTTATGGTAAAAGTAGCTAATCTGAGGAAAACCACCACCAAAAAACTTGCAGAGGGAAAGAGTTAAAGCCATCTGCCTGAAAGCATTGTGTAAAACATACACACAATGTTGGGGAAATAAGCCAATTATGTGTGCTTCACAGGAGGTGGGGGACTGACCTTTGTGTATAATTAGTTCTTTTATTTAAAGCAAAGATTTTGAATAGAATAACTAATTAGCTGTCATAAATGGCAAATTGAAGATTTTGGCCAGATTCCTTGGGGAGTGTGGGAGGACGTCCCTCCTCCCACCCCGTACTGTACGCTCTGGCTCTCCTCATTAGGGTTGTTTTTAGTTCTCTGCAGCGGTAATGAGGAGCGCAGTGGCGGCACTTCTCGGAGCCCCCTCTAACAAGGCATGAAATGCAGGTGGAGGGGAACCGCCTTCAGCTCCTGCTGCTCTCTCTCAGCACATGTGGGTGTAGTGGAGGGCTCGGGTGGGAGAGGGGGAGGCCGAGGGGGGCTGCGGGAAGTTGGAGGGGGGTCCGAAAAGTCCTGGTGATATCACCTGTGTTTTTATGCTCTGGACTCGACTGTATAAAATAGAGGCAAGCTGCAAAGCCTTCAGGCATATATCATTAGCTAGCAGTCCCGCATTACTCTTTCAGACCAATTAACCTTTAGAGTTGCATTAAAGAAATTAGGTGGTGAACTTCCATGCTTTCAGAGGGGACCAGCAGCTCTCTTGCAGACCAGAGCACTGTGGAGCCGTACGCCATAGGACCATTGTAGATAACTGTTATTTAAAAGGTCTACCATTTATAAAAAGTTCCCAGGCTCACTTGGAAACGAGACTTTATGAACAGTGCCCTTAGAGGAACTGCAGCTGATTGCCATGTGAATAGAAATATCAGTAAAATGGCTTAGAAAAATTTAGAGGTGTACTTAGTGGACACTTGTGTTATAAAGTCAGCTGAATAATTTTACAGAAAGACCCCGACTGAGAAGATACAGGCTGATTAAAGCTAGTTTGTCCGACTGTGAATAGAGGTAAAGTTTAGATTACTCACTACAATAACAGCCTCTTTAGACACAGCCATAAATTTCAGTATGTCCAGAGGTGGTGTCTATAATTTTTTAATGCGCATTGGAGCTCCGAGCACTCAGAACAGGTTTTGTTTTGTATTTACCAGCAGCAAGTCTATTAAGTTGTAAAGGGCAAAGGAAGGGAGTGTAGGTAGCCAAAAATAGAAAGGCTTCATCTACTGTTTCTAAGAAAAGATAGCGATGGATGGCTAGCAACAGGAGATGAGAGAGCAACTTGATGGTACTTTCAGAATTTGGTAATCAATCAGCAATCTCTTTGTGATCACGTATTTAAACGGGTGAGCGTCCAGCTGTTAATTTTCCTGCCTCTGCAACGCTACTTCTCATTTTCTAATCCTCGCCCGCATGGAATCCTCCACACGTGGAATTTGCCAAAGGTGAGCCCTTTGTTTCTTGCCAGCCCCGGTTAGACACCACGTGCCCCTGATCAAACTGAACTAGGTGTCTTGGTGTTTTTGGGTAAGTACTGGGGAAAAATTTACATCGAGAAATGAAGCAGCATCTCAGTCTTGCAGTGGGGGAAATTCCCAAAAGAAAGAGCAGCTCTCCTGGTGGCTTCTGCCTGCAAAGCCCAGGCTGCTCGGGGTTTGCTGGAAGGGAGGCAGGAGGAGGAAAGTGGGGTTTGGCCTTGGCTGTGTCCTCTCTCTGCAAGCCTCCGACCGTGAAAGGGGTTAAGCTTCTGAGACGCTGCTCTCTTGTTGCTTGGAAATGACATGGCAAGCATGCGAGGAACCCTTGCTGATCAAGTTTGGCAGTTTCTGAAATTTTGTTTCACGCCTTGCCTGCTGTGTCAACTCACCAGCTAATTGCAGCTGCAACTTTCTGTAGTGGCGTGTGTGCTCCGTGCAGACCGGTTGGTTGGGATGTCGGAGGGAAGCCTCACAGACCAAAATGTAATTTCAAAACACTGAACCTGACCAGCAGAGGCTGACCTTGCTCGTTATTATCTGAGTGGGAATAGCAGCTTTGAACATCATATGATCTCTGAAATGGTACCTTTTTTCATTAGAAAGCCCCCTGCTGAACACTGACCAAATACATAGCTTTTTTCCTTGCTTAAGGTACTGTTTAAAAATATATATATCTGTGCCTTTGCTAGTTATTAGAAGAAAATCAAAGTGTTACATTCCCGCTATTCGCGGAAGCCTCTCGTAAGACAATGGTGTGCTTGCAGTAGCGGGGAACTGAGATGGCCACGGTGAGTGAGGGCTGCCAAAGCCACAGATGGAACAAGAACTGCCACTACAGCCAGCCCACAGCCATCCAAGCCTGCTTGCCACCTCAGGAGACCCTCCTAACCTGCCAACCTGCCCTTACTGATCAAACCAACCTCTCCTAATGGTCCAGCCAGGGTTTCATCCCTACACAACTGCTGTTGGGCTTGACCGTGCTGCTCTTACAGTGGACCCCTCACTCTGGGTGAGGGCAGCTGTAGCTCTGAAAGAACACTGGTTTCAAAAGCGCTCCAGGGTCTTGGGAAGCCCCATCTGGTTGAAGAGCTTGTATTTCTGAATCGCAGAGATGATCTCAAACCCCAGGCATGCAGCAGTTCTCTTGCGAGGGGGTTTAAGGGGCTCTGCTGATCTGGAATCTGCATTTTGAAATCTGCAGCGCCTCCACATGCAGAATCCTCAAGTTACCTAGATGAACCTTGCAAAAGAATTGTATGATGACCCACCCACCCACCCCCGCCTTGTAAGAAATCCTCTTCTGCCTCTAAGGCGGCTCACATGTAGAGAGCCTGGTTGGGGGGGGTGGGTAATGACTCGCTGGTGTCTAGGGCTCCTATCTTGAAGTATAATTTGCCCATCTGGGTCTTAGTTTTCATAGGCGCGAACTATTTTCTTTCATCATTGGTACTGGTCTTACACAGTTTGCAAATGCAAATTCATGTATGCGCCCTCCTCTGCCTCAGAATAAGGCAGCCTCTTCTCAGGATGGGCTGTTTTCCTGGCGTGGAGTTGGAGAGAGCATGAGATGGAGGCTTTAAGTTTTCTGAAAAAGAAATTACTCGAAAAGTGAAGCTTCTTTTTGCTGATGAAATGTATTCTGGGGAACAAAACCAAAACAAAACAAAACATGGTGCTGTGTCCAGAACCAGGGGGCCACTTCCCTCATTCTCGTAAGGAACTCTCACCAGGAGCACAGGACTTCTGCAGTCTGACCCCCAGCACTCCCCGTATATTACACTTCTGGCACGAGCCTGTCTTTTCCCTCTTTCCAAACGTGCGGGTGTTTCTCTGTGGCTGTGTTACGTAGAATTTCTCTTAGGAGCATTATGGGTTGCATATGTGGCAGTCAAACACAGATTTAAGTTTTCACTTAATTATTGCATATTTATCACTGGCGTCAAAAGTTTGCTTGTATCGACTTTGCAGGCGGGTTTCGAGTGTGCCGCAGCAAAGAGCAGGAGGGCTCTTTAAGCCTTAAGAGTTTTTGAATGTTACTTGACCTGTCTCCGTGCTGCCGAGACCACTTTGATAATAAATGGATCAATACCTTGCTGTTTGTGTAGAGGTGTCTTAAGTGCCATTGTCGTCTGCTTGCAGCTCTGACAAAGCAATTATTACTGTAGGAGTGGTGGGTTTTACATGTGCTGAGCATTAGCCGCTGTCAGGTCACCCTGGCTTTTAAGGAAAGCAGCAAATGTCACTTAATACAGTGGCAGTGACTTGGTCCTCTCCGGTTAAGGGACTGTTAATAATTCCATTATCAAGCTGCTACTTTCTGGGACATCCGGCGCTTCCTACAGAAATGGTGGCTTAACTTTGTGTAAGAGTATATAACCAGTGACACCTGCTACCATAGCCAGTGTCCCCTCTTACCTTCTCTGCATTGGTTAAGCCCACGGCATGCTTGTTACAGGCCCAGCATTGTCATTTTTAGTGATTGACACTAGTAAAAATAAAAATCGGTAACAAAGTAAAATCAAGGCTGTAGAGAAAATGGGATTCTGGCACCTCAGTGAGTTCGTTTCTCCTTTCATCATCTCCTGTCCCCTTCCTCCCCAACAGTACAGTCCTTGTTTATTTTTCCACCTTGCCTGTTGATTCCGTAAAATCTTCCCCTGCCTCCCTCTTAAACTGAGAAGGGCAACGGGTCTCACGCCCGTGTCAGTGCTCGTCGAGGGAGGCACAGCTGCCTGGGGGAGAGCACAAAGCTGGAGACGGCGGTGTGAGGAAGGTGGCCACAGCAAGTCCCTACCAGCCCAGTGACTTGAGTGTCCTGTCACCACCTCATACCCAGCTGGCTCCTGCTTGCTTTGCAGTCCCAGCAGGGGTTTCCAGGGAGGAAAAAACTCCTGGCTTTCTACTACCTTCTCCAGCGGTACAAGAGGAGAAGGAAAGCTCTGCTTTGCTTAAGGAGCATGGCTTCACTAGCCATAGAAGGGTGCTGGTTGGGTTATTCTCAGCAGTCCTCGAGGGCTTTTGAATAACATTTATTTTAGGGCAGCCCCTGGGCTGCTCTAGCTTTCACTGAGGCCTCTGTGACCAGCCGGGTTCACAAGAGAGGAAAAACAGTGGCGTACCACATCTTTTTATACTCACTCCTCTCCCTTCCCCATCAAGCTCGATCCAGCCAAGACATTGGACTGGGGGTACATACAGTGGCGGCCGTTCTGATCTTTGTAATTGCCCATGGCAGGTAATCAACAACACAAGGGCACTGGTAATGAGGGCAAAAAGCAAATGTTGAAATTGCAGCCAGTTTATTCTGCTGCAAGATGTTAATTAAAAAAAGTCTGGTGCTTTGTGTCAGCCCTACCCTTGGGGAAAAAAAGGGCTGCATTCCGGCAAGCGTCACACTCCCGCTTACCCCGCGACAGCAAGTGAAGCTTGAATTCCTTTGGCTATCAGCTTCTTGCAACGTGAACCCCTTGTAATGAAACCAGCAGAAGTATTTGCTCACAGATCTACCTGTAGCTCACAGTGCTACCCCAAACGCCGGCAACCTGTTCAAGCTGTTTGGATATCCTCTAAGCGAAATGCTTTGTTTGCATTGCAGGTGTGCCGATGTTATCCGTACAACCCAAAGGGAAGCAGAAGGGCTGTGCCGGCTGCAACCGCAAGATCAAGGACCGGTACCTGCTGAAGGCTCTGGATAAGTATTGGCATGAAGACTGTCTAAAGTGTGCCTGCTGCGACTGTCGTCTCGGAGAGGTTGGATCAACTCTTTACACAAAAGCAAATCTCATTCTTTGCCGCAGAGATTACCTGAGGTAAATAGAGGAACGTACTGGGGGCTCTTCCCAGAGCCTCTCAGTGTGCTGCCAGCTGTTTCTTTTTCTAAACCTCTGCTATGAAAACCTGTGCTTGTGCATGGTCAGCCCTGCCCAGAAGAGGGTGGAGTTTCTTCCCCTGTCTAAGCAGGGCTTTTTATTTGCCCTTAACGTATTTTGTAGTCAGGGAGGTGGAATCCTGTTTTTAGGTCAAGGTAGAAGGAGGAGGGCATGACTTAACTCTTTATTATTATGAACCAACAAGAACAAATAGTGCTTGCTGAGAAAATTAGGAAAAGATTGTTAATTTTTCTTGCTTATCTTGGGTGTTATACTCCTACATATTGACTGAGACCTGACCAAACCTTTACCTTTTTTTTTTTTTTTCAGTGATAGCTTTTAGATATTTTCTAGTGCTTATATTGAGTAAGGTTCCTCCCAAGGGGCTCTTGTCTCTTCCCTAAGTAAACAGAGCAAAACACTCCAAAATTACAGATCAACTTCAAAAAATTTCTCTTCGTGAGGAAGTCTGCAGAGACCATCACCGAGTTCTGAGTTAGAACTACCCTGTCAGTGTGTGTCTGCAATATATAACAACACATGGGATTTTTTGCCTGGTGTGTATGGGGGTTTTGTACAGAATGCTTTATATAAACAGAAATTAATTTTAATAAGACAGCAGGCCTAATGCAAACATTCTTATGAGGGTCACACTGCAAAACACTCTGAGTTTTGCTTTGTTTTTCCTTTGGAAGAATGCACTTGATCTCCAGCTAATGTGTGTCTTGTCTTGTCTTTTTTTTTTTTTCCCTAAAGCACTGATAGCATTTCCTATGCAATCTCAACCAGCAAACACATCTGAAGCAAAACAAAAACAACACGCTGTTTTAAGATAGGGGGGTAAAATGCTGTCTAACCTTGTGGTTTCCAGAGGCTGGCTAGATTAGTCTCAATGATCAGATGCTTCATGTGTTTCAATGTAAAACACGTTCCTGAAAATCTTCAGTAAATATTTTCTTAGTAAATTTGAAAAAACAAGTGTCTCCTTCTAAAGATGAGAGATTAAGCACTGAGCCAAATAGAAGAAATTAGTCTATTAGCTGCCACATGGGAGCTGCCACCTTGCCTTTCAGCGAGGCAGCGTACAAGAGCATCCTGCCCACATGAGGGCTTTTGCTCCTGTTTGAGCTGAAACTCTCCAGGGCACACATGAAATGTCTCAGCTGAAATTATGCCACACAGGCAGCAGTCGCAGGTCCACACCAGGTTAATTGGGATGTGTCCCCAAAACATAAGTGAGGAGGAGCTTGGGTAAGGGTGGAACACATCTGAAAGCGAAAAGACAGGATAAGCAGCCTTTGGAAAGGTGTATAGTGTTAACTATCTTCACTATCATGAAATAATTTTTGTACCTTTCTTAAGTCGGAGTATTTACTAATGCCACGCTTGCTCTGGAAGTATCCTTAACCCTGTCTGTGCTAAGCTGAAAAAACTGAGCTCCAGAAGGTTCTTTAACACACAGTTTTCTAACCCCAAATTAGCATTTTGGTTCTTCACTGACCCTCCTTCAGTTCAGTTGTACTCTTTCTGTGTTGTGGATGTAATTCTGATGTGTCAATGAAGAATATAACGGCTCTTGATCTTCCCTTGTTGAGGATTGTGTAATTTCTTTTCCTCAGAGTATCACAAATGGGTCGTGCTAGGTACTAATCACAAGGACCCCCAAAACCTCTTGAGAGAGCTTCTTCAAGGAATAATCTTTCTTCCAGAAAGCAAAGGCTGCATTAGTTTCTGCAGTGTATCTTTATACTTTACCTTGTTTATACTTTATCTTTATCTTGTTTGCACCCATCTTGCCAAGTGATCCAGGTCTTCCCATCAGTCATCCTCCTCTTCGTTATTTATCACTTCTCTAGGCTTTGTCATTTGTGCACTTGATAAACAATGTTGTGTTTGGTTCGCTGTTTTTTATTAATCTGACCTGAAAGATAGATATTCAATGTTACTCTATGTGTTACAGAACCCTACTCGAACTACTCAGCTGGGTGGTGATTCCCATTTACATTTGCTTTTTGAGACCTATGAGCTACCTCATGTTTTGTCCATTTAATGAGCACCATATTGATTTTGGTTTGTTCTAGTTTCATAACAAAAATAATGGTGGCATCAAATCAGACACGTTAAAGTGCTGAAGGAGAGCAGTATTGACGCTGTTAAACCTAGAAGAACCTTTTTATCACTGCATTTGTAGAGCATTTCTTTCTTTCCTTGGTTTATCCTGGGAAAGCTGCTTTGAGGTGGAAAAGCTTAATCTGTGGTCTTCTCAGTGGCCCGCAGATGGCACGACTTTGTGGGGCACGCCAGAAGCCTGTGTGAGAGATGGGAAAGAAGCCAGGAGTTGCAGACCCCAGGAAACAGCCCACGTCCCATCTTTGCGAAGACAGGGCAATTAATGACATGAAGCATGGAAGGCAACAGTTGGGGCTAGCGCTTGACCGTGTCCCTGCAGCTTCTGGCACAGCAGCAGTTAAGCGTGGTCTCTGGAACAAACTTGTTCTGTGCCTGAAAGGGGTCTCGTAGCCCCTCTGCCTCGATTTGTTGGGTTAGAATAATCCCCGGCCCACCAAAGGGGGAGTCTGTTGGTATTTGTGCAGCGTGGTTAAATTGTGGAGGGAAGGCTTATGTGGCCTTAACTTTAAATATTTTCCCCCTATCTGAATTAAGTCTGTTACAGCAACATTGACTACTAGAAATATTTCTTACTTGTTTTTTGTTGGCAAGAGCAATATATTTGTCATATCCCAGGAAATTTGACCAAGGCTCGGGTAGGGAGGAATACCATTAATTCTGTAACACAGCTGTTAATCAGCGTTCAGCTGTTTAGCCAGCTTTACAGCTGTGATGTTTTGTGTTCTCGCTAGGAAGTAAATTTAGGTTTATGCTATTATTTGGGGGTACTGCCGAACTCCTGGGTTCTGTTCTCCTGATGCAAAGAAACCCTTTCAGGGTCCTAGGATAGGAATAAGGCCATTGCTATGGAGTCCCATATTTTATGGAGGTATAAACCTTGGTTTTTTTACTTTAAAACATCTTCTGTTGCCTTCTGCACATAGTATTTCTTTCTGTCTCAATTTTAGCTATTAGTTCTATTAATAGAAGGAACTAAAGTTGCCATCACCATCATCTCTACTGTCTGTTCACTCCTGGTAATTTGAATTTTTCTTCTTGGAGAATTACCCGTTCCCATCATTATATAATTCCTTCACTCCAATAGTTTTAGAGCCTCTCTCCACATCTTTCTTTTTCCTTATTAAACAACTCACGGTATTTGTTCTACTAGTCAAATTTTAGCAGAATTCATTCCTAAAAATAAGTTTTCGTACTTCACACTGTACTCGCACCATAAAGGGAGTACTTTGTCTGGAGGACAGCCAAAGGAATTTATTGTTGTCCACTTCCTCTATATGCCTTTGAATAAGAACAGGGTGAATATTGCACTGATATTTAGTAGGTCAACCATCATGTGAAAAATTAAAAGCTAGACTGATTCTGCACCCATAAATATAAATATATGCATCTTTTCTATCTGAAGTTCAGAAGGAATATTGCTGTGTAATGACCAGGAGAAAAAATTGGTGTTTCATAATCTCTTTATAGACCAATGTTGCTTTGAATTTGCCCATGAGCTGATTGTCTCGTGTACAAATATGTGCTTCATGACCCGGTGAGACGTGCTTTCCCCTCCCCTTGCTCAGTCTCCATCGAGGAGCCTGCAGCAGCCTGTCCCTGCCCGGGGCTGCAAAGACCCAACCATCTACCACCCAGCACCGGGCTCCTGCTTGCCTCATCGCTGCGGAGGCAGCAATCTATAGGTGCTTGCCTATAGACACAAAGGGCTCCTGGAGTATTTTGGGCTGCTTAGAAATTCAGCTGAAGCGGTGGTTTATTTGCAGGTCTGGGACCCTGCTTGTGCCACCCCTCCTGCGGGCAGGTGTCGGGGACAGGGATGAACTTCTGGGCTTCTGTCACCGGTGTGGGGCAGAGCTCTGGGACAGGAGCGCGCCTGGCTCCTGCCCCGCTGCGCCAGCGTTCCTTTGGAGCCGTCTTTGTCCGAGGTGTGGGCCGCCGGCCACGTGCGCTGGTCCTCTGTGGGTTTTTAGAAGAAATCGTTCAAATGGATTTCAGGAGCTGCTAGCAGACCATAGCCTGATCATTTGTTTCAAAAGATAAACTGTCGTCATTGCTTGTGAAGGAACATTTGTTAACCTTCACATTTCATAAAACACTTTCTTGCTCATTTTTTAATCATGAAAGATGAAATTGGATCTCGAGTTGTTATCCTTGCGGTATCACCTCAGTCTCCAGCTGTGTCTAGATGTATCTTTCGATACATTTCATCTGAGCAAATAGATTTACCATTTGTTTCATAATCACAGTTCCAGCATTCCTACCTCTAATTATTTTTGATAAGCAAATGCTATTGAAGAAACTGCTTCTGGGACAGAGAAGCTTAGCATGCAGCTCGGATGGCTCCTCGCAGCTCCCACACAGCGATGTGTGTTTGTTCCTCAGCATAATTAAACATTCACCAAGCTCCGGTTCACAGGGACGGTTTGGGTGTTGCGTCAGGATTTCCCGGGAGGAACTGACAACTTAAATTTCACTGTGAAGTGCTGATGAAGAACGTGATTTTTCCTTTTTACTCGGCATGGTGCCCTCACACGAGCAAAGGCGAGTCAGGCTCGCTTTGACAGGAGCAGAACTGTCGCTTCTGCATGTTTGATATGCTGGTGTCGGGAAAGTTTTTCATCGTTTAAACTGATTAGGGCCTTAATTAGACTCCAAAGAAAACTCAAAACCTGCATTAAAAAATGATGGAGACTCAGTAAGAGAGAACGGCTTTCCGGGAAGCCCTGATACTGTTCTCAGTGGATTTCATGGAAATTCTTTTCATCCGACTTCCCATGTGTTTCAATCGGTGCCGCACCCTGAGCGTGGCATCGGTGCCCCTGGCGGGCGGAGCAGCCCTGCACTCCCCGTCTGAGGGACGGAGACGTCCCAGCAGGACCGCCATCCCCCAGCACTGTTTGCACCATGGAGGCTGGAACTCCACCCCGGGCAGCTTCTAGTCCACATGAGTCAGCTGCCCGGTACTGGGGTTCCCAGTTGTTGGATACTGGGTTTTGCCCTGCTCCGAATGCCCCAGTGGGTTCACTCTGTTAGTGAATCGCTTCGGGAGCCCTTTAGATGAGGTGTTCTGTATCTGGGAAGTGTGCAGGGTTTAATGTTGTTGTGGGATACGAAAAGCGATCTTGCGCAAACCCAGGCACGCTGCTGTGTGGCACAGGAGGACGCAGGCAAATACCCTCCTTCTGGTGGGCTTCCCCGAGTTGGTAACAAAGGCCCTAAGCCAAACCTTTAAACCACGGTTGGATGCGTAAGCACAAGTCTTCAGGAACTGAAAATTGCGTGCTGAAACTAGCAGAATTTAAATTAATCTACCAGAGACATCAGTAATACTGAATGTAGCTTCAGCCTGTAGAAGCTGCAACACCTTTGAAGCAGCAAGGAGAGTCTTTGGGACTTTTTTTTTCCACCAGAGAAGCGTAGTGTGCACGCAGGCACCGAGAGCGTGCCCTGCCTGCTTTTCAAGTGACACGTTTCGCGTGGGGAGCAGAGGTATGAATGCAGTGTGGCTGAACAAATGGTATCTGCTCAGAGCCTAAAAATGTTGCTAAATTGAAGTGCTGTTCTTGCATCGCAACAGGGAGCATCTTGCCTGCTATATAGGATACCCTCACTTCTACACTTGGTATCTCTACAGATTAAGGAGGATTAATTAGGCTCAAAATACAAAGTGTCTTGGCAACATTGCTGTGCTTTGTGATGTTAAAGCAGAGACTTTTTTTCTCCATAGTAGCTGGTCCAGGAGTTTCTCACAGCCCATGCCTTTCAGGATAAACAAGCAATGCTTGGTTTGTTCACTTGCTTTTTCCCCCTCTTTTTTTTTTTTTCCTTCTCCACAGCCTCCCAGTGAGGCGGGAAGCTTATGGGGAGGAATTCGTCCTGGCTGTGGTATACTAGCGTGCCTCTAGCACTTTCCACCTTGCAGTTTTCTGACTGCTGTTTTCAAACTCCCCTAAGAGGATGTTGTTGCGTGTGTGTTCAACAGTGCCAGAGACAGCCAAGGTGGGTTTTAAGGTCGGTGGCTTCAGTTATACCATAAGGAAGGCTGGGCAGGGCAGGAGGACGTGGACTTCTCCTACCTGCTAAGAGCCCCAGCCCCACTCTAAGTATCTACTGAAAACATGGAGGGAGAGAGCAAAGGAGTAAAACTAAGTGAACATTCAGCTTCATTCCTCAACTGAAAACAGATGCCCTTGAGCAACCTTGAAGTTTATGCTCAGTAATCTCTGAACTAGTGCGGTCACTCGACCAGAGGGCTTTTTTGTACCGCGCTGGTTCAACTCCTCCCGCTATGCTATCCACAAATGCCAAACCCTTTGGCATGCAAGATGTAAATTCTTTGGGATTGAACTTGAAGGCTTCACGAGAGGACAGCTTGACCACCTTCATTAGTATCAAAAGGCATTTCTTTTCCTTCAGCTGACATGACGTCCCACTGCAGCAATGACAACAGCGTCCTGGATAGGAGGGCGCACCAGCTAATATGTATTTACCATGCTGAAACGCTCATCACTAAGGCTTTCTCTGACTATTACACAAACGTCGATTACAGGGAAGTTAGAGACCTCGAGTCTGAAGTTGCTTTTAAGCTTATTCTTTTCATCTTTTGAAGTGACGTTCAGGCTTTCCTTGCAATTATCGGCCTATTCAGTCAAATTTGGTCAAATCAGACTTGTAGCTCAGCATAGTTCTAATATCCACAGATAGGAAAAATAACTGATTGTAAGCTGCTAAGAGCCATCCTTACTGGAAGACTAGTTTTTGGTTTGTTTCAAATAGTCGGGCAGAACCTTTTCTTTTCAGGATGATGAGTTTCAGGTACGTAAAGCAAGTCGTCTTTTACAGCAGGTCCTGATGGGGCTAGGAAATAAATGGCAGCAGGCATATAGGGAACATGTATGGGAAAACCTATTTCACCTACTGGCCGGAGAAGATATGAGCATGGGGTTCGGTAGCTCTTCAAAAACTTTTCTATCCAGATAATCTGGATATACAAATACATAGAGAAATATGTAGCTGTACACAAATGTCGATACTTATCTGTAGGTAAGCATTTAGTCCTCTTCCAACTCATAATTCTTACCTTTCAGCGTTGACAAAGCCTCTTGGTTTGGGGAATTATCAGTCTCAACTCAGCTGTTTACTTTTGAATTTGTCTCGTTCTTGTGTTGTTTAAAAAAAAAATCTGATTGACACTCCCAACCCATCCTTTCTGTACCACTCATTATTTATATGTGCCTGTCCTGGTTCCTCTTTTTTTGTCTCCTGTGAAGTAAACAGCTCCAAAATTTTCACTTTTTCTGCGGAGGGAAGATTTTCTCCCTCTTTCTTGATTGCAAACTCTTAGCTAGTCAGACACCAGACTAGAGAGAGGAGAAGAAATGGGGCCTCTCTCCTTGTAGGCAATGACTAAAGCAGATTGTTGTTTCTAGTGGTGACAGAAATAGGCAATCAGGTTCTCAGTTTAGCCACTCTGCACATTTTGGTCAGAGAAGGAAAAAATCTGTTAAAAGGTGCTAAACGTAATGTGTTCATATGAGGAGCTTCCTGTTTTCCCTGCAGTAAGGACCCTTTACGATTCTTTTTTCCCCCAAAACCTGCAGGGTGCTGTTGACTTTACCATAGTTTGAATTCACTTCAGGTGTATTCACAGAGCTGGTGAGGTCTGGATCATCGTGCAGAAGACTACTCTTTAGCCCTGACAAGACTACACAAAAAGCATCCTTCGACAGTTGCCTACCGCTTCCAGGAGCGCTCCCTTCTTTTCCCATTAATTCATTTGCATTCACTGCTGCTCCTGTATGCCAATTAGCTTTAATTTCTACTATACACACTGACATCAATGGCCAATGAGAACAGCGCGTAGTGGGGTTTTTAGTGTGCCTATAAACTACAGAAAATTGTCCTTGGACAAACTCCTGCTTTTAGACTGGCTGACAACAATAGGCATGGTTAAGTTCAGGCTAAGAGCCATTAAACATAATTACTACCACAGGGTAAAAGTTTAATTGTGCTAAATTTTAAATCTGCATAGTCTATGCTTATTTACAAGCTGGCTAGGTCTTCCTGTTACATAAGGGGAAATAAATCTGTACTTAAAAATTGCTGCCTTTTAACTTCAAAGGGAGATGAAAAAAAATGGGTTTTTTAGAAGCAGCAAAACAGCTCCAAACTGAAACCTTTCTGTATTTCCAGCTTCTTTTATGCCAATGGCTCTAAGCTGGTAAGTAGATGCTGAGCATCTTCTGATAGATTTTTCTAATGCGCTTCAACTTTGTGTGCGTGAACGTGTGAGAGAGTATTGCATCTGTTATGGAGGTGTCTGGGGCACAGAATAGAGATCAGTTTGTTCGTGTGGGGTTATTTTAAATTTAACCACAGATGGGGCTTGGGGTGGAAGATTTTCCTCCTGCTCCTTGTCTTCTCTTCCTTCTCCAATAATGTTAAGCTCCCCACCTCAGAAAGTTTCAGCTCAAGTAGCTTCTGGGTAAGTAGGTATCAGAGGTGGCAGGTTTTATACAAGCAAACACAAAAGGCAAAAATCTGTGTTCATTTTGCTTTTTCTTCCAGCAGATTAAAAAAAAAAAATAATAATCATGTTCACTGAGCTACAAGTTACAGCGTATTTTTAGAAGCATGGTGAATATACAGGGCTCTAAATCACTCCCTGAAAAGCAGATTAAAATTAGGAAGTGCTAGAATAAGTGTGAAATGTTCATCTGTTGGGAAAGGGAGGGTATGGAGGACTGTGAAACTTGATAGAAGAGAAAAAGATTAGCACACTGACTAGCTGGAAGCTACGTTTATGTAGACATTAGAAGGCAACACGATTTCAGCTGGACAGAACATAAGCTTCAGATCTTATGCAAACAGCCAAAGCTGTTTAACAATTGGTTTACCCCCAAAACCCCTGAAAGGAGACAGGTGAATACGATGCCAAATACATTTTTCATGTTCCTTAAGCTAACTGTTTAAATAGTTAAGTGAACATCTGTCCAAATTTCCCCATCATTTCCATTTAGAAAAGTCTCCCATTTGAAGGCTGAAGAAAAGCGCCTGCTTAACAATGCAAATGGTGCTGTCTGGGGCCCCTTTATTTTGTTTAATCTAGATTGAGCTCCACACAACTGTGATGCTAATGAATAATGGATATTTTATACTTGTGCATGTAGCAGTGCTGGGCACAGAGCAAATCTAGGATTAACCTCCCACTTTCCCTGCCTAACACGTATTGGACTCGTTTTCCGAGTTTGCTGTGACTCGGGTACTCTAAAAACGGATGCCTGGTTTTATGGAAAATGGCAAACCCCCGACAAAAGCCGTCAGGTTTTGCTGTGCCCAAGCACGGTACCATAGGAGGGGGCAGCTACGCTGGGGGAGGGAGGGAGGGAGGGAGGGATGTCTGTATTAATGGCTTGATTTGTGAGCGGGTGCTGAATGAGAGCCAGGGCGTTTCAGGGTGGAGACCTGTACGCTTTTCAGTGCCACATTATTTCAGTCCTGTCTGCTGGCATTAGGCAGCCGAGCACCGCGCTCAGCTGCCTCCCCTGCCTGCCTGCCTGCGGGAGCTGGAGCAAGCCGGAGTCCGCTCACAGGGAGAAAGGGGCTGCCCCGATACCGATTACGTGGTCTGAGTTTGCCAGCGCAAACAACGTAGCTGGGATTTTGCTCTGCCTTTCAGCCCCCACATGATGCATCTTAGGGGAAGAAGTTTTGGTGCTGCCATTGCAATTTTTCTGTCCTGCCCCGTTATAACGCGAGTGTTTGCGTTGTTTAACTTTCAGGGAAGAGGTAGTGCTGTTTCTTCCTAGAAAGTCTTGGGGTTTTCCAGCCAGGCGTAATGAAAGAGCGCTGATACCGCTTCTAATGGGAAACAAGGGTGGCCTTTTTTTTATAGCTAAAGAGCGAGCGGACTGCGGTAGCACAGCGCTGCGGGCAGGTGGGAGAGTTGCGTGGAGGTTCCTGTAACATTGCTGGGTGTTTTAATTCACAATTACTGGCCAGTAATAATTAGTATTGATTAGCTTGGCAAATTGCAGGTTTAGAAATTGGTTATAGATTTTCCTGATGCCTCTCATCTGCCTGTTGTGGAATCAGCCAGAACCAATGGCTTGAAACAAACCGCGAGCCCAGATCTGTCTGCGGGCAGTGACGCGTTGCGTGCGCAGAGCTAATGGTCGGCAGGAACCGTACGTCTTGAGGCTCATCGCCCCAAGAATACGATTTTTATCGTCTCCTGAGCAAAGTAACTAACTACATGCGTATTGACCACAGTCTCAGGTGAAACTTGGTTTTGTCGGCCCGTTGATTCGTGCCCCAGCTGGTTCATGTGGCTTTACCGTCGCAGTGGCGTGCTGCCCCTGGCGTGCGCAGGGGTCTGCAGGGACATCTTGGAGAAGGGGGCCGGGGGAAGGATGCCGCAGTCTTGGTTGAGTCCCCCAGCGGGAGCTGTAACAGCAGCAGACATCTGGGGAGACAGATAGTGAAAGCCAAGATGAAAATGGCAAAGCTTCCAGTGCTGAAGGGCTGTCCTCGAGGAGAGGGGAGCTGAAGTGGAACGGCTGAGCATGCTGTTTGGGCCTCGGTGGAAGGGCTTAGCTGGCTCCCGGGAGGGATGGGGAGGCGGGAGGAGGGGGGCAGCGCCAGGGAGGAGGGCTCGCTCTCTGAGACGCCTTGCAAAATGCTGTTGTGCTCATGGCGAGAGAAATTGTCCTTTTTAGCTTTAAGCAGCGGGTAAGTGAGGTTCTTCCTGAGCTATATTACAGCGCTGCCGGCCAGGGTTGGCAAAGTTTGCAGGTCCTCTGCGTCTCGCTGCGAGAGGCGGCCAGCCTGCCTCCCTCCCTTAGGTTGCGGCCGAGCGCAGACGGGGCAAGCTCAGGCGGAGGAGGACGGGCGCCTCCGAGCACCTACCCCGCCGCTGCGGAGAGGCGGATAGTTTTTGACTGAAATTTTGTGAGCCCCAAAATAGTGCTCTTAAGTGTTTAATGCTTTTCTCCATTAGACAGCAAATTAGCCCTGGGCTCGCAAACCAAATGAAGTTTCATCTCGACAATTGGAGCCTGCTCACCAGGCAGTTTTATCCCAAGTTCCCGCACACTGGTTGGTCAGCGAAATGGAGACTGCAACTTCTATTTATTGGTGCAATACAGTATTTGATACTGCTAATTACACTTAATTAGTCCTTCCTCCATTTAATTAAAATGGCTTCTAATGATTGTGCTTCTTTGGCAGGCTCTTTGGTACCACCGGGAATTGTGCTGCCTGCAGTAAACTGATCCCTGCCTTTGAGATGGTGATGAGGGCCAGAGATAATGTTTACCATTTGGACTGCTTTGCCTGTCAGCTCTGCAACCAGCGGTGAGGACACGGTTATTATACGCACAAACACAAACTAATTTATACCTTTGCCCGCAAAATAGGGGAAATGTTTGATCCACGCTACCTGTCTGGGGCTCACAGCCTGCTGGCGTGGCTTGGGCTGGTTTATTAGGCTGACTTGGGTGATGCATGTAAGTACCTGTAGCCCCTTTACTGCGAATCCCCTTGGAGCTGGTGGGAGTTGGGGGGGAGAGGGGGAGCACACAGACCGCAGATCTGGCCATGGTTGTACATGGCACAGCTGCTGCTGAATAAAACAAACTGCTTCAGCGTCCTTTCAGGATCTACCCTCTTTGCAGAACACAGACGATGGAGACTGGACCTTCTCTGGCAAACTGCTGTTATTTTGCTTAAATCAGGTTTCTGACAGGCTCAAAACTGGGAACAACAAAGGAGAAAGGAGGGGAAGGAGAAAAATACACTAGATAAGCCCTTTCCAACACTAGGAACAAATCCCTTTAGTTGTTGTGTAATTAATAGGGGATCTTGGTGGTATAATTTTGAGTGGGGCTTGTGTATTTCTGCTGGGTTTTACCCAGTGGAAAATGCACATCAAGGAGTATAATAAAGGGTCATGCACCAAGTTTTCACTCGGGCTACCTGTAGCCAGCTGAATTTGGGAGGGCTGTGAAAAATCTTCCCGGCACCCTGTTTGTTGGTCATTGTAGGCAGAATGGAAGCCCACAGAGCCAGATGTGATACAGGGTCGCCTTCTGATGCATCCATCCATCCTTGTCCAAGACAGGCCTGGAAAGTGCTTCTTGTTCTTACTGCTTGTTTAGTTGGGCTGTAGTGACCGCCCAGGGCCCAAGGGCTGTGCTGGGGTTCCTGTTCTGGGCTTGTGGTTGTGTTTTCCAAAGATGAAATGAGGAGGCAATGCTTCATCCCTTGTGAAGGTGTGAGAGAGGTGACAAAACTCATGGGAAGATGGAGAACCTAATTCTGTAAAAGTCAAGCTAAAAGCCTGACTTAAAAATTCATCACTTGCCCTAGAACAAGAGTCACAGTGGGATCGCTAACGAAGTAGTCATACACGGTGCACGTGTGGATGCAAACCCCTGCCACCTTTCCCACTAAACTTAGGAGACCATGCAAACTGGGGTCTGATTCTCCTTCCGTGCCCGCTGACAGTGGCTTAGTTCATGGGGATGAATGGGGTCGCGGGTGGTTGGCGCCACAGCACGGAAGAGGAGAATCGGGCGAGCCGCTTGTAGCTCAGGTGGCTTTACTCAATCACGTTATTCAAGGCGGAGGCGGTGTTTGTTCAAGGTAGAAAACTCTCCTATTAATATTGGCGGCATCCACAGGCGCGGTGGCAGCGCCGAGGCGGCAGTGACATCTAGTGGCTCCCAGCCTTGGGCTCCTTTCTGGAAGCCGTGCTACATCTTTCAGTTGCCCAGTCTTGTTTTGCCACTCTTGAACGTGCTCCTGCAACAGCCGCGACTCCCGATCAGCAGCCTGTGACTCTTTGCAGAGCTAATAGGAGATGGTCCGTCTTCACCCAGCTGAAATTGCTGGGTGGTTGTGGCGTTTGTCTCCAGGCTTGGCAGTGTTGCAGGGTGCTGCCAGGCTCGGCCCTCAGCTTTCTTCAGCCTGCCGATGAAGGCCGGGCAGGAGAGGGGTGCTCCCAAACGCCACGCAGGTACTAGGGGTAGAGCATCTCAAATGTCCCTTCTGGCAGAGGCAAGTCTGGTGCTGGGCTGCACAGGCAGGAGTGCTGGGTTGGCCTTGGAGTCTGTAGGATGAGTATTTGTCATCGAACCCCTACTTCACCCTAGCTTGTCTCATGGAAAAGCCTAGTGCTGCCTAGTTTTAATTTTCAGGAATTTCTTTTAAATTTCACCCTTTATCACAAAGGCTCCAAAGCAGCTCACTCCCGCTCTTCTCTCTGCGATTGCTAACACTGTTACTGCACTCAGTGAAAAGTGCGGTCCTACTCTGCCCTTAAAATAACCTCCGCGCGCTGTCACTGCCTGGCAGGAAAGCGCAGGTAATCCCCTCGTTCTGGCAGAGTCACGCTTTGATGCACAAGGGATTTGCCCAGTTTGGGAGAAGCTGAGTTTTTCTGAGAGATGGGCTGAGCGGACAGCGTAGAGCTATGTGTAGATTGTTATTTTTGGCTGAGATCAGAAGGCTACAAACTTTTACGACTTATCCTCTAGAGATTTTGGCCTGGAAGGGCAGAATGGCAGTGCTCCTGTAACAGACGACATTGGAAGCTGAACCGAGAACAGTGAGTTTAAGTAACCCTGAAGTCAAAATTGCAGAGGTGGATGCCAAAACTAGTTCTCAATCGGAAGCCCCATCTGAAACCCCACCTCGTTCTTCAGCTATGAAAAGATTTGATTATGAAGACCTTTCTCTAGTTCTCTTCCAGCTTACTTGCCCTTCTATAGCTAGACTGTCCGTGTAAAGTGTTAAATCCATCAGAGCAAAATCTCTAATATTTTTACTGAGTGTGCAATGTTTTCATTAGCTTCAAAACATCAGGTTTGCAGCGAGTCCTACAACGCTACTCAGCCTACTGTGCTCTGAGCTGTTATAAGGTCAACATTGCTTGTCACAATACTGAATAAAAGTTGGTCACCGCTGTAACTGGCTAATAGGTCAGTATTACAAGGCTTGCAGGAAATCCAGCTGCCTGTGTTGCCATTATCTAAAATGTGGTTTTGCTCGGAAGAAAATTACTCTGTAGAAATGCAGGGTAGGTTCAGTGCCCATTTCTCACTGCTGCCGGCTGGAACTCGATCAGCCAGACGGGCTCTGCGACAGACCTGCTCCGAGCACGGGGGCTGGCGGTGCGGTCCCACGTCTCGCTCTGAAGACAGCCGTGGGCTGGGACACGTAAGACTGCGTCTGAAGTTGCCCTGTTAAATCCTCTGTCTCTAGTTGTGATGCATCAGCTGAAGAGATCCCAGTTCACTGCTGGGTTTGCAGAACGGGCGGGTAGAAGGAAATAGTCACCTTTCCAGTGAATCAAGCCCTTCTCCCCAAACTTCACAGGGTCTCGCGTTACCCCTGCTGTGCATTTTAGTTCTCGTGTGCTCATACACACACACACACACACACACACAGCCAGCTCCCCAGTTCTCCAGCTCCTCTTTTGGCTCCTCTAGACCCAAACCAGGTTTGGCAAGAGACCGCTGTTGGTGATGCTGGTGGCAAGCAAACGCAACGCTGGTTTGCGTTTCTCTTCCTGGAGGTTTATATTGAGGGGATAAGAAGCAAAAAGCAAGCAGCTGTGGCTGTTATTTATAGTGAGTAAACCTACTGGTGGGGAAGGTGGTGTTAAGGAGTATGCGTGTAGTACAGTTTTTAGCATAAAAGGTGTTAATTTAAATTTATATTAATTTTTAGCTTTTTAGTATACAAAAAAGGTTGAATTTCAGAACTACTAAAGCGTGTACCACAGAGGGAAGAAGATGGAAGGTCTCCAGTGAAATCATACAAAGTGAGAACCAATGCTCAGTTCTCTCTGGACTGACTTAGCAAATTAATCAGCTTATTTGCAGGTGTCCAGTTGGAGAAAACTCGTACCCGTGTCAGACCTATAAAGGAGCTCTAAAATGATCAGTCCTGTTCTTGTAGCAGAAAATACTTCGTTTTATGGAGATGTTCTGCCCGAAGCTGCCCGAGTTACAAATCTAGAAAGCATTTTTGACAAGGAGTAGGCGATGTCCCTGCCAAAGCTCCACCTGGGAGCAGAGGAAATGGGCATTTGAGGTCTGTGAAGTCTCCTGAGGATGGAGGTCATCTCCATTGATCTTCCTTCAAAGCCCAGTAAATATTCAGCCTCGCCAGAGGCTGGTACCTACCCGTTCCTCTTGGTTCAGGGCTGCCTTTCGGTGCAGGGACTGGGGTGCCTCGCTGCTTTAGGGACCTAGGGCTGATTTAAGACTCGGCGCTTGGGGCAGAGAGTCTCAGCGCTGTGCTCTGGTCTGTCATTGCCCTGCTAGTGTGAGGGACAAAAACCAGGTCCTGAATTGGGTGCAAAGAGCATTATTTGTTATCTCAAGAAGTAAAGATTAGCTTCTGATTCTTGAGCAAGCAGGCAGGGCGGAAAAAGCTATTGGCTGTCAATTCACACCTCTCAGATCTTATATGTGGAACTTTTTTGACCTTAATGGTCAAATAAAATTGTTAAATATCACAAGCCTCTCTGTCAACTTCAAGACAAACAGAACAATTTACATGGTATATAGAGCGCAGTGCCCTTCGCTCAATGAAGATAAAGGTTAGGAGTCCAGCCACCAGGAAATTTCTGTTTATTGTTCTGCACTGTACACAAGGGGGTGAGGAAGGACTTAATAGCCAGTCCTTGCCTGGAAATTAGTGCAAATACTGCCTCACCCGAGGGAACCGTGGAAATGTGGATACCAGCAAAAACTTCAAATAGTCTCTGTGTAATATCACCCGTTTGATTTCCTAGCTGTAGATCTGACACGTCTCGTCTTCAGGGACAAACCCCTTTACTGCTCCCCAGCCTCCTCCCGCCGCTGGATTGGGATGCGGCAGAGACCGGGACCTGCTTCTCCCAAGCCGCTTTGTACAAGCGTGGCCTGGGAGCTGAGCACCGCCGCGCCAGGAGAAGGGACGGCAAAACCCCAGGGCGTGTGCGGGGAAGGGGAGCGGGAGGAGAAGCATGCAGGCTTTCCTGGCGTCCCACCCCACTGGCGGAGCTGGATGCCAAACTCTGGTCCTCAGAGCGGCCTTCAGACCCAATCTGCCTCAAATTCCCCCTGTTGTAACCTCTGTTCATGCTTAACACCCGTTAATTCTTTTTATCTTCCAGGTTCTGTGTGGGAGACAAATTTTTCCTGAAGAACAACATGATCTTGTGTCAGATGGACTATGAGGAAGGGCAGCTGAATGGGAGCTTCGAGTCCCAGGTTCAATAACAAACCCTGCTTCGCTGAAGCACTGTGGGATGGGCGCTCGGCCGCGCGAGCAGCGAGGGCGCCTGTCAGCTTGCCTGCAATATTTTTTTAATTCTTGGTCCAGAGAGGACTATATACATTGTAGTACTTTTCCCCCCCAACACAAAGCAGTTACAATTTTAGATGTACAGTTGTGCCTGCTTAGCTGAGCACTGCATTGCCTGTATGTTTGTGAGTTTTTGGGGTCTGGGGGAGGGCTCTGTACAGTCTGTTTTCTGTATATAAACTGGAACATTTATTTTATGAAAAATGTAATGCAATTTTATTACTGGTGTGAATTAAAAATTATGAATGTTTCCTGGTCATCTTAGCTGTGGTTTGTTCCCCACGCGGTGACAGCCTGTGTTTCCTGTCGAGCAGAGTATTAGAAATATATACACAGATCTCTGGAAGCTGCGTGAAGAAAAAAGAGGCAGGAGCTGGCACACACAAACTGGGGGAAGAAATGCTGCTGCGGAGTTAGATCTCTCCGCTTTAACCGTGCGGAGACTCGTCTCCCAAAACCTGCTGCGTGGGAGGAAACGAGCTGTGGGTGGGTGATGGCTGGGAGCTGGGAGCCGTTGGTGTCACTGGCCGGGTCCCACCAAGGCTGCTGCGCGGGGCTGAGAGTCGCCTCGCTTTTCGCCTCTATGAATTCACACAGAGCATTTCCATGGCCAGGAGTGCCTGTTGGCCGGCTGATACGGTGTCTCCAGGCTGGGCTGCGAGGAACAGGCTCCCTCCAGCCCTGCCAAGAGGTGCCCAGGCATTGATCAGAATATTAATTTCAAGGCTTTCATAGGCAGTGGGGTTTTCCTGCGGCGGAGCATCGCTTGTCCAGGTCGGAGCTGCTGCGAGAGCTGATGTCAAGGTTCGAAGGCAACCGGGCGCTGACGCAGCATCCTTTTCTGCAGCCCTTTTTGCTTACTTTGTGCCAGGTGCTTTGACCTCCCACATAACGAAAGCGATCGGATTTGAAGCATCTCCCGTGGAAAAGCTCTGAACTGTGTTCCTGCTGCGATGCTTTGTGCAATGATTTTCAAGGTTATGCAATTCATGTGCAACCCACTGGACTGTACCAAACACATTTCTTTGTACTGTGAGTGTCACTTTAATACAGTGCACCAGTAGCTGTAAAGGATGGCTGCAATTCTATTTATTTTGTCTTCTTGCTTTTTCTTAGATTTACCCTGCTTTCCCCTAATAAATAGACACCGAGTACTTTTTTCTGAGGTGACTTCATCAGTTACTGGTCCTGGGTCACGTGTGTGTGCTCTGAATTGCAAATGCCACGTGCAGCGCAGCTTGGTGCTGCCCTGCCTGTTGCATGAAATGCTTTTATGTACATCTAGGTTGAATAATAGCTAAACAGAAGCAAAACACCATCAAAGACACTTAGTATACTTCAAAATATTACCTGTCAGCTGAAGCCACCTCAAATGTGTGCACTGATTGAGTGATTTTTCTTCGTAAACAGATGGGTTGGACCCAAAGTGGCCCCATCCCCCTTTTTATTACCATAAAAACGGAATAGCAATTCAAAAGCCACCTATAGCCGCCTATGGGTAGGTGGCATTTTAATTGCTATTCCGTTTTAGTGCCTTTTGGGGTGGTGGGGCGGGCTGTCTGTTGAGAAACTGTAGACTTGACGCTCTTGTAGAGGTTATTGCAGGTGGCCACACTGGGGCTACTGAAGGAGCAGCTTGTTGCCCAAATGTTTTGATTCCTTGCTTTGAAATGGGCTGCCCGCCTGCCCCTGG
>RSEF01000005.1:11583187-11602840 GCA_003993805.1 Himantopus leucocephalus
TCAGCGGGCTGCTGGGGACGAGGACAGGCTGTGCTGCAGCACCGCGGTGCCTTTGGGCACATGTGCAAATCAGGCCAGTTGCAGAGACCATGCCGCCATTGCCACCAGTCTTTAGGAATGGCTTTTCCGTAAGTGCATTATTTAACCTAAGCAACCCCTTTAATGTTCAACAATCAGATTCAGAAGGGGGGACTTCTGTTTGCAGTTTGGTTTTCTGAAAAGAGCGTATCTTTGCCATAATTTTTTTTTATTATTATTTTTTCTTAAATTCTTGCCAAACACAGCGCGGAGATGCAGTGAAGCACCTTGCCTCAGTAGCACAGGCGGTGCAGTAACAGGCGCCCTGGGGGGGCTGAGGCGATGCCCCCTCTTCTGTCTGCTGCGGAGGAGGGGGAAAGGTGTCCCAAAAGTCCCAATGGGAACATAAAGGTTCAGAACACAACATCCTCCAGAGCAGGATGTCTTGCCTCTGCTCTCCAGAGGAGGCTCTGGGAAACCCCAGCCTTTGGCGAGAAAGAAACATCAACGTTACTGCTCAGCCGTGGCCACACCGACAGACCCGGGGGCTGCTGTCGGCCACACCGCGCGGCGTCCCCTCGCCCCGGTGGGGAGCAGCAGCCTCACAAGTAATTCCTCAGTGTAATGGCAATGTTGTAAAACATGAATAATTAGTGTATGCGTAATAGTTGTTTATTCATATTTAAATGTCAGCTGGTGAAAACATATTTAAGAGGCTCCCTTCCTGGGGAAGCACAAGCTGCCAGAGGAGACGGGCAGCAAAGGGGCTCCGAAAAGTCACACCATTTCTTGCCACAGTGAAGCCCAGGGCTGGGGTGACGGACCCCCGCACTCCCTGGCTGCGCCGTGTCCCTGCTCGCTGGTGACCGGACCTGCAGGAGCCAGCACTGTCCCACTGCCAACGGGACCATCTCCCACCGATGGAGGGTTTTGCTCTTGTGCCGGGGCTAAATTGGGCCAAAACTGTGCCGGTTCTCCTGGTATGCTTGTGTAACCAGGGTGGCTGAGCCACGGGGACGCCGGCGGGGCGGGCTGGGGGTGAGGCCACCCCAGCAGGGGCGATGGGGCAGCGGGCACTTTGCAGGAGAGGGCTGCGGTGATGGCGGATGCGGGGATGCAGCCGAGGGTGCAGGCAGGGTGAGGTGGGACCATCGCCTGCCGCTCATGCTCGCTAGCACAAACGTTCAACACTTGGGAAGGAGGAGGGGAAAAAAAAGAGAGAGAAATAAATTATCAGCAAAGTAAAGCAACACAAACTTGTGAAGGACAATTTTTTTTGCTGTCAATACACACAAAGAGGCAAAAATTGGAAGCTTTTGAGGAAAAGAAATGCGTCTGAACTTCTGAGCAAACGAGAAAGTACTGAAAAGCCATGCATTGCCAAGCTCCTCTGAGGTAACTTCTGTGCTTGGAGAGAATATTTCAGAAGACATTTTATTCTTTAGAAGATGCCAAAAATGCAAGACTTGGCACTTTAACAAAACCGAAAAAGGAAAACACATAATCTTCTTAACTAGTAAGTCTTTGAGCCCAGGATCACATTGTTGCCATATAATAAAAAGGGATGTTATGCAGTAATTTGGGCAGTTAAGAATTCTGTGCATACTCAAAATCATGACATTTCAAGGACAATAAAGTTGGCTGGCTCGTGGCCATTGCCCATACGAAGAGAAAACAAAAAACCGGATTGTCAGCTGGTTATTCATACCGCATTACAAAACAAGCCTCCCAACAGGCAAACACTCTTTATTGCTTGTGTTTTTGCTCCAGAAATATATTTTTTAATTAAAAAAAAAGTTCTCGCAGCATTCATCTTACAAATGTTAACCCCTTAAAAGACAATTCTGACATAGTTTGCCGCTGGCTTTTCCACTTTATAAATGTTCTACAGACAAGGAGAAAATCAGAAAGAGAAATTTATTTCTCACATGGCACTAGCTGTCTGTTTCTTTATGGGGAAAAAAAAAAAAAGAGAACCAAGGCATCCAAGACAGCTTTTATGCGATTAATCTTGTAGGATGTGATTAATCATGTAGGATGCTTTGATTTTGGGGGCGCCTGACTTGAAATAATGCCTAGGGAGTCGTTTCCCAGATAAAACATGTGAAAACCGTGAGCGCGTGCCAAGTGGTGCCCCCAAACCCGCAGCCAGGGTTGAGGACGGCCCCAGTTTCGTGAGGGGCTGCGGTGCGGAGCCGGCCGCACCGGTGTGCTGGGGAGGCAAAGGGGTTGGTCCCTGCTCGGCCGGGGCTGGCGGCCGGGAGGGCACAGCAGGGCAGGGCAGTCACCACGGGTAGGGTGTTTTTTTGGCTTGTGGTGGTATAATACCACTTTACCGTGACCTGCTGGGTCCTCTGTGGCTGCATTGTTATTACAGTATGTCCTCATGCACAAATGATGATTTCTTTTGCTTTTACAGATGCTTTACGCCGCTGGTGGGTGATGCCACGTGCCTGCGCTGCTGCCCTTGCTTACCGGAGGCGCTGCTCTGGCGAGTTTAGCCAGGAGCCGGGAAAGCCAAGCTCTGAGCCACATACTGCTTAACCCCACACTTTTATCCTTTCATGGCTCTTTGCTTCCATGATTTAATTTATCCCCAAAGAACTTTATTCTGGCTTTTAAATAAAGAATGAGCTTTCTAATAAGTCCTCTTCTTGCAGAGTCCTTTTTAGAAACAGCCGAAGTGCCATGATTATTACATTGCTGGGTAAAATTGTGAAGTATGAAATCCTGAAAAACTCCTAAGGACCTACCTTGAACTTGATCAAAACCCTGGCTACCCCTCTGTGAGCCTCACCGAAACACCAGTGAGGGCGGTCAGCCTCTCCAGTGCGTGTGGGTATGTGCTTGACCCTCACTGGGGTGTGCTTGGGGACCATGTGGCCACAGCACGAAGGTGAGATGCTGTGGGGACCGTCACCTCCTGTCCAGCGCAGCTGTGGGCAGCGCTCTGCAGTGCGACTCACCAAAAGCCACCGCCGGACCATCACTTTGGTTTTCACTTCCAGCAGGTGACCAGCTGGTGTGACAGCCCATGTGCACCCAGTCCCTGGTGGGTCTCATTGACGAGGTTTTATAAAAATGAGAGTTATCGGTGGCACAGCTTAGCCGGATAATCCTTGAACTGTATTTATTCATTTATTTGTAGAGAGGAAGGCAGTCCCGGGAAATTAAAGGGAAGTCTTCCTCACTGATTGAGGGAAAGGCAGGTTTCTGACAGGCTGCTTCCCACAGGTCGTTATCCTGTCTCTTTAATTGCCCCAAGGGGTTGTGCTGGAACAGCTGTGGGTTGTTGGCAGCAAGATGCTCCGGGCTACAGCTTCTGCAGGCGGTGGGGGACCTGACCTGGTGAGTGATGCTGGGAGGGCCTGGTGGGAACAGGTATGGCGGGGGGATGTTCTGGGCTTGTTTGGGCTGAAGAAAGCGCAGGAGGTGTCTGCAGTGCACCCGGGGAACGTGGTGGGCCTCGTGGGGAGGGAGGTGATGGGCATGCGGTATGTGCAGGTGCCATGTAATTCTGACCTCTTGCTAAGAGCTGCAGTGGTATGTGAGGAAAGAAATGCCAAATCATTGGTTAAGTGAAATCCTCTCGGTCAAAGGACAAATCTGCGCTGTATTATAGCTCTCCTTCCCTGACTTGCCAGCCACTGGCAGGCCAGTGGAAGATGCTGGTGCTGGACCCTCTTGGCTGCGCTCACCACCGTGCCAAACCTCCNATTGCCAGCCACTGACAGGCCAGTGGAAGATGCTGGTGCTGGACCCTCTTGGCTGTGCTCACCACTGTGCCAAACCTCCCCGCAGGTCCCGTGGGCTGGGGTGAGCCCTCCTCCCCTGCCCTGCTCCGTGCAGCCCTGCGGGAGGGGGCGACACCCCTGTTTGGTCACAGGGCTCCCACAAAACTGCCCCCCTCCCGCTGGGGGCACGGGCTGCGGGGGAGAGGCACACGCTCAGCCCCGCTCTTGTGCTGGGGGTGGGGGTCCCCATCATTTCAATAAGCCTGTCCTGACCACAAGGCAGGGGGGAGTCTTGGCCGACAAACTTTTGGAAGTGCTTTTGGGGGAACTGCTTGTTGTTTGTTTGTGGAAATGCACCAGGGCAGATCCTGAACTGATGCAAATGGGCTCATCTGCTGCCAGGTCACTGTATTGCTCCCCTCCTCCGAGTCCTGGGGCAGCTCCCTGCTCCTTCATAGGAGCTCCTGCTTTCTGCGCCGCCAGTTTCCAACCACCGCCTTGCTCGCTCCTTGCGTTTCCCCCTCTCCTCCCAAGTTCTTGAGCATCTATATTCACAGTGTGATTTGCTCAACATTCGTTTTGTGTTTCAATCCATGTCGGTCTCTTCCCTGGCTCTGCCTACATCTGTCGCCACCCGTATTTACCTCATTTTGATTGCACGTTCTCTGGGACAAAGCACAATGATGCCATTTTGTAGATAATTAAATTTGCCTGGGTGCGGTCCAGCCCGCGGGACGATCCGTGCCGCATCGCGCAGGAGGGTATAAACCGCCCGGATTTGCATGCAGAGGCTGTCATCTGCTGTGAATCATTTTGGGATGCTTTTGCATGAGAGAAGCTGTTTAAAAATAAATTGTATTGTATTAGACTAATGGAAGACAATAAATTCGGCTGGCCTTTTAGCTTAAAATTCATCAATGTCTGGAGCTGGAAGGGGAGAAGGAGCTGGAGGGCATTGAGCTGCTGGGCAGTTAATGGCCAGGAGCTTGGCACTTGCCGGGCTGCTGCGATGCACGGCTGTGTCACAGCGCTTGGGCGGGCGCGGGGACAGCACAAGCACTAAACCCCTCTTAAAAATGCAAAAAACTACACCACCGCCCCTCTTTTAAACATCAGTTAACAAGATAGCCCTTAATCAAAATCTGCTCTAAGTTGCACTGTGCAAAGGGATTATTGCAACACCAAACCCCTTTAAATTATTGAAGCCTTTCAACCCTGATGGCATTTGCTGTCCCCTGCAGTACAGCAGGGAGAGTCCCTTCTTGGGCACAACTTCCTCAAGACTGAAACATGTCGGCCCTGTGCTGATTTTGGCCAGCAGTGTGGGAGAGGGATTGCAGAATGAAGCCCGAAGCTCCAGCAGGTTTTCACTGGGCAGTTTTGGGGAGATGATAGCATCCAGAGTGCACCAGCCATCTCCGCACTGGCTGCCAGTGGAAGACAGGGGTCCTGGGACGCTGCCACCCTGCAGGGGTGGCCCTGCAGCTCTCTCCTGGCATTGGGGGTACCACAGGGAATGATTCATGATCAGAAACCCCGGCTTGGGAAATCCATAGGAAGAAGCGCACCGGCTGTAAAGTCAGCTTTATCGTTATTTCTGGGCATCACCACCTGCTCTGAGCACCAGCGTCCCGCTCCCCTGTCCCCTCACGTCCCCCGGCATATGCTCCCTTTGCTTTCCCGCTATTAAACCGCCGCAGACAGACTGTGGCACCAGGTGGCTCCGGCATTGCTCCAGGAGAGCATCCCTGTGGCACGATGGGCCCCTGCCATCAAGCCCAGGGCTGCGGCAGAGGCTCCTCGCTTGCGTTAAGGTCCAGGGGCTTCTCCCCGGCACGGTGATGCCTCCTCACCCCAGCACTGCTGTAAATTTGGGGTGATTCCGGTAATACATGTGGAGCAAGGCCTGATTGATACCCGCATATGTGGGAGGAGAGGTGAGCGCGAGACACGGAAGGAAAGCAGCTTATTAGTAGAGCAAATAATTCACAGTGAATAATTTCTCCGACAAACACAGCTCCTATTTCTCAATGTCGGTGAAGGGGCTGTGCTTTTCCCAAGTCTGTTGGTGTCCAGAATTAATGGATTTTGCTTTTTCTCCTTTCGGTTTGGGACGGGTGAGAACATGCTGGCCGTGCTTGGGCTCTCCTGGTGAGCTGCGACAGCTCACACCAGTTGTTCGCTCTGGTACCTCGTCAGAGTACCCCGGCACTCTCCCTCTGCCCAGCCATGGCAAAGGCCCTAGAAACATTGCGTTTCCCCAAAAATACAGCAAATGCAAGGACTTGTGTGGTCAGGCTTAATATTTTGGGTCCTTTTGTTAGGACACAAAAGACTGCGTAGGCAAACCTTGCTCATTGATGGAAGACGAAGACAAAAGCCATCTAAGCAGGGCTGCTGCAAGCTCATGTTTAAACTCACCCGAGTGTTTGAGAAAATGCCCCGGATACATTTGCCCAGTAATTTTTAATTTCGTATGTTTGACCCAATACAACTAGTATTTTTCTTTTGCATCTTCAGCGGCGCTCAGCCAGGCAGGAGGCAGAGAAGGAAGCCAAGAATGTAATTTATGGAAGGAAAAGCTGCAGCAATCAGATGTTTTGTCCTCTGTAAAGTACTACTGCCACCCAAGTGCCCACTTGTTGAATGGCACTTTCGGTTGATGTCATTTGCTGGCTTCATGAGTGGCTTCTTCCAAAAGCTCGCTCCGAGGAAAAGCATATTTTAAAAAATGCACACGTATGATCTGGGCTCTGCTGTTACAAGTGATGGGGCTCAACGTCCTGGCAACTCACCTCCCTTACTGCTGGTAACGTGGTGTAGCAGCCTTCCTGAAACCTGCCTCCCTCACACCCCTAAAACGTGGCATTTACAGCAGGAGATGTGGGCCATGGGTAAGATAACAGCTGTGAGAAAGCTGCAGGCACAAACACACCGTGCTTTGAGCTGTTGTCATCTTTCCTCACATAGTTATCACTGGCGGTGCTGCTCTGGCAAAGTTAACTCTGCCCATTGATGCCCACCCCGTCCCAAACCAGGGTCCCAAGGAGGTAACTTGGACAGATTCAGCAGGAAGGTGTGATGGGCAACACCTACTGGTGTATACGGTGATGGCTGACTACGCCAGGCAACTAAAATAAGCTCAGATTTTATCCCCATTAGCAAGAGCTCAAACCAGTACATCTTTCCCATGGGTGGTGATGGGCTGACACGGGAGTGGGCTCCGTCTCTGCCGCAGCTGCTGGGATTAAGGGTCTTGTCCCCTCAGCATCCTGCTCCGACCCTGCCGCCCCTCACGTCCTCTCTGCCCTGGGTTTTGCAGGGCTTTTTTGCAGAGTGAGTCCTGGCGACTTCTCTGTTGTCCACCAGCACTCAGCAGCGCGGGTGCCCCCTCCCCAGCGCGGCGGCGGCTCTCCCAGTACGTGTGTACAGCACAAGAGCGGTACCCAGGGGTGATGCTCAGTGCTGTGCAGCAGATAAATCTGTACCTGCGGAGCAGGGAGCGGCGTGGGTATCGCTGCCCTGGTAAATCAGCTGCTCAGGAGTTCAGTAGATTAACTTTCTAGTCATCCCAGGTCTTTTAAAGGGCTCATTGTTTTTTTTTTTTTATTATCCAATTAACTATACATGTTAATAAGAAATTTTCTTTTTATATAAAACTGAGCAAATTTTTTCCTCCGCCCGGAGTGACATAAATAGACCTTTTTACATACAGATTCAGTGTCCTGGGACTGATTTGTGGATATATATTGCTGCTTAGAAAGACCGTAATTTACAGGTGATTGTTTGGAGGACTTCAAATTACCACCACACATATATATGGATATATAAATAAAAAATGAAGCTTCTCGGGAGATTCTGCATAAACAATTTTCTTGGGAAGAAAACGGATTCTCAATAAATAAATAAATAAAAAACAACAGTATTTTTTATATCTATGCCACTGCATAAAGTATGGGTAGATTATTTCGGTCCTTCATTTCTATTTCAGCATTTCTGGACCATTTCCTCTAACATTTTATCTTTTTTCTTCCATCATATAAATCCTCATATATTCTGCTCCCGGAGGAACGGGAAGGTTTGGGGTTTGGATGCAGCAGGAGCCCTGCCGCCCAGCCCTGCCTGCCCGCATCGCCTCCGAGAAGAATAGGGACAGGAAGGATTAGCTCCGGCTACCTTAATGAAATATCACTTCAGCTCCTAAATCTCTCTCACAGCAAAATACAGGCATGCACAAAGAGGAATACTTTTGGAAGCTGCTTGTGATTTTATTGCCTTGCTGCTGGGGAAGCCCAGCTGGCAACAGCTCGCAGGCACCTCTGCTGCTGGGAGCTGCTGACAGCGTCTGCTCTCAGCAATCAGGCTTTCTCTTAAAGCTGGATACCCTAAAGCCACTATTTCACTTTGGAAGATACTTATATAAAGTTTGTTGGCTCTCTCAGCCCACGACAGAGCCGGTGCTCACCCAAACCAGGACTGCGGGACTTGAGCGGTGCGGCAGCAGCCGAGGGCATGGCTGCAAGAGCAGCCCTGCAGCAACGCCGGGCGAGCACCTGGGGCTGCGCATCCCCCCCGAACATGCTTTTCCAGCCTCTAATATCTGTGCTTCGGGGGCAGCTGTAAGGGAGAGTTGTATCGTAGCACTTGAGGGACCTTTTCTGCCATGAATTTGTCAAGTTGCTTTTTTTTTTTATTATTTTTTTTAAGTCGTATAAACTCTTATTGCATGGTTTTGTGATTTTTCAAAGTTATAAGCACATTAATGCAAGTTTAGATGACTTCAGGTGACCTGAAAGTAGATAGTTTAGTGGTAGCAAACAAGTCGTTTCTAGTCCTTTTATTAAAGCTAGCAGCAAAATCTGCCTTCAGCTACCAGCATGCGTTTCCAGGGGGTTAAAAATGAGCAGAGCTTGCACGGAGGAAAAGGGATCTCTGTGTAAAAAGAATGTGTTTTTAATTGAGATTAGTTGATGCATATTCCGTTAACAAATGCTGTCCTGTGGACACCATCCCCTTGCAGCCAGGTGGGATTTATCAGCCTCAGCGCTCACAGGGTCCCTTGTGCTGCTGCTCTCCCAGGGAGCTGCGAGAGGAGCGGGAGCGGGAGCGGGATGGGCTGCTCTATATCACCCATCTCCTGGTTGCCAAATGAGGATTCAGATTCACACTGAGATCTATAAAAGTCAGTGGTTTATGACTGTCTTGTATTTCTGTATTAACCACCTCATTATCATCCCAAATGGAGTATAAATCCAAGGGTATCCAGTTGCTCAAGCCCGTGTGCAAGCACTCCTCTGCCTCTGGCTGTATAAATCTTGGCTCTGGGTAACGGGAGGGACCCTGCGGTTTCCGAGCTCGGGAGCAGGCAGCGTTTATAAAAGACAAGTTTCCTCCGCTCAGGGGCAGGCCAGGCAGCGCTCCGTACTTCTCTTGACCGTGCCTCTTTGCTCCTGTGGCCGAGCCGCCGGCCTGGGGGAGCAGCGGTGCTGGTGCTCCCCGGGGATACCACGGGCACGGAGCTGTGCTCGCTGCCGAGCCACGCGTCTCGCCCCTGTGCGTCCGGGGAGATGTGCTGGTCCTGTGGAGGATGGTCTGTCTTTGGGGTTTGGGGCTTTTTGCGTTGGGGGGCGGTGGTTTTGTTCAGCCCTGTGGTTGCTGGTGCAAGGCCAGTTTCCAAGTGGCTGGGAACCAGTCGGGGTGATCCCCGTGCACCCCGGCCTTGGTGGCACGCTGCTTGCGTTGGGCACTCGCCATCTTGCTCTTGTGGTGGAGAAAGCCTGAAGTAAATAACTAGGCTGGGTTAGATCATGTCGCAAGCAGCAGCACGCAGCCACAGCTAGAACGAGGGGTGTCCCAGGGATGACCCCTAAGGTGCACGGGGGATTCGCTGCTTTGGAAAACCCTGAGGACTGCCAGTCAACCCGCCCCCGACACGTTTAAACGAGCTTTTATGCCAGGTCCGTAGCTCACTGTGTGTCAGAATCAGAAACAATCGCCAGAGGAGGCGCGTGATCTTTTGAGCTTTGCCATGACCATGAGGTCTCCATCCCCGGGAGCATGTGCCATTAGCAGGAGGCGACTTTTCCTGCATGTCAATGCTAAAGAATGTGTTTTTAAGCATCGGTGAGGAATGTCACTCTTAACAATGAGGTATAATTTTCCTAAAATAAATCAGGAAAAAACCCCGCAACCTTTGGACCAAGCTCTCCCAAAGGCTCTCTTGGCCTGGGCAGGGTGAGGTGGGTGTGCAGCAGCCAGGACGCTTGTCCCACAAATGAGAGCTCGTGCATTTATTGCTCAGCTATAAGCTTTGGGAGGACAGCCAGCTTATGCCGTTACGAATTGGGGCAGCTCAGAGAGGGTTAATGCAGTCTGGCATCACTGCTTCCTATTTCGTTGCTGTCTGATGTCAAAACGGCAGTTTCCCACATTTTACTATGGGAATCCTTTTTTCCATCATGTTTTCATTATGAAATAACAAACTAATTATTTAATGTCTCCAAAGTACTTCAACTGAGCCATCTCAAATCTGATGCAACTNCGGGAATCCTTTTTTCCATCCTGTTTTCATTATGAAATAACAAACTAATTATTTAATATCTCCAAAGTACTTCAACTGAGCCATCTCAAATCTGATGCAACTCTTAAAAATATTATTTTTTTAAAAAATCCCTCTGCTCTCAATGAAGCATGCGGCCTTTCCCTTCAGGTTAGTGCTAACTACTGAAAAACTCCCGTCTGCGCAGGAGCTTGGCTCACTGTCCCTCCCTCTGCCCAGTTACTCGGTGTTTGCAGCATGGCAATTAGATGCAATGGAAACGACGGGTGGAGAATAAGACTGAAGGCTGAAGCTGCTGGTATTACAATTACCGGAATCTATACGATTCTCTATGTAAATAGTGGGCCAAGGCACGTTGCTTTTCTCAAAGAGCTTTTCCTTTTTTGTTTGTCTGGTTCATTTAGTGGGATAAGACCAAATGAATGATGGGGAGAGCAAAATTATTTTTAAATTAAAATTATTTTCTGTTTCTGCATAATATAGGGCACTGTTTGAGTAGCTGCCTCTTGTAAAACGCGCATATCACCACTGGCTATTTTTGTTGCAAGTTCCTGTCCAACGCGAAGTGATGAGTTTCACAGAATTTGATAAATTACACCCCTCCTTCGCAAATTATTCTCCTTCAGTCTTACACCACCTCTGCTCTTGACACGTGTGCTGGAGAGGGTGACAAGCTTTTAAACCTCATTTATTGCTCGTACCCAAGAGTTGCAGAGTTTTCCGGGTTTCTCAGAGGTTGGGCACACTTCTCGCGCTCTGCACACATGCTTTTAAGAAAAAATAATAAAAAATATTATCATTATTTTAATCAGAATGCTGCTTCTCTGGACCTGATTCATGCACCCAGGTCACGTATATTCTAAAACAAAGCTTTTTAGGAGAGAAAAAATATCAGGGATGGATACATTAGGGACACAGCGAAGAGCCTACTTGACGCTATGCCCAGTGCTGAGGCTGCCATGAGGAGGTGCGGCTCTTCTCTTCCTCCTCCTCCTTCTCCATGAGCTGCTGAGTGCCTCCCATTGTCTCCCCTCTGGCACTGGGTTACCCCTCCTTTGCTCTTCATCGTTGGGCACTGAAACATCATGTGGTTGCACAAGGGGTTTTGTTCTGTGCCCCTTCTTTCCCTCCTTTGAGTCTCTTCTCCTCCCGGACACAATCATTTCTCTTGTTTGGCATGTTCTGGGCTGTCGGCTTCAGGCAGGTTTTTCCTCGTTAACACCCTTTGAAGATACATTGGTAAAATGTCAGTGTCATACTTCATCATATGATGAGAACTATTAAGTGCACATTGTTATTCCTGGATTCATACCTACACCATCTCTCCTTGTCTCTCTGGGAGCCTCACGTAAAGATCAAATATGATGTTACAGATAATGGTTAGAGTGAACAATGCTCCTTCCCCTCCTGCTCCTATTCTTTTTTTTTTTTTTTTTNAATTTATTTTCCCTCCTCCAGTGGATCTTATCCCCATCCTTCTTATACCAAGTAAAAGCAACTGGGACACTGGTAGCATGGTCCTTCATGGCTTTGTTTGGGTGTGACGGGGGAATTAAAGTGCTGGTAGAGCGGTTGGTGGTTATGGCCATCCACGGGTCATTTTGGGAGCCCGGCTGTGGGGAGGGCTGCGGGGCTGCCCGGGCGCCTGCATGCCAGCACGGGGAGAGGTGCCACCAGGGTCCATGTACGGCAGCTTTTCAGGTCTGAAGTTGGGGTCTGTAGCACCGACTAGCACATGAAGGAGCATTAGACCATTACTGCACATCACCTGCTCAGGTTTGCCTTTCGCAGAGCAATCTGCTCTTGCGGTGGCTGGGATTGCTCCTGGTTTGGGTCACTCCGGCTGGTAGCTGCCAGCTGGGCTGTTGTGTGGGGAAGAGGGGACAATCCTGGCTTTGAGCCTCACGGGGCCGCCCCGTGCAGGAAACCCCTGCATTGTCCTTCTGCAGAATGTAACGTTTAATTCGTATTTTATCTACGGAGAGCTGCGTCTTTTGTACCAACCCACAGCCTTTCCAGAATACCTTGAGCACATCAGCAAAACGGTCATCTTGGGAAGCCTACAGGCTTTCCTGCAGGGAATATAAGTTACCAGCAAACAGGAGTATGAAATTAATCATGCGTACGCTTACTTGCATGTGGTAGAGGAGGCAGAGGGCACACACCCCTCACGCAAATGGGTATTAAGAGGCGCGATCCCCTTTGAAACGTAGTACCAATGTCTTTCACCGTCACACTTGGCCTTTTTATTTTTATGTATGACGCTACAGTGAAATAAATGCAATTTAATTTGGGTTCAGCAGTTTGATATCCAGCGTTCACACACAGGGATAGAGAGGTTTGCATTCGGGTACGACATGCTCCCAAAGACCCAGCTCAGTTAATTTGGCCCAAAATAAGATCAATTGGCAACGGCAAGCCTGCCATGGCCCCGGCTCAACTGATGCCTTACTCTTTCATGGACCAAAACCTGAACTCCAAAAGCAAGTGAAAGGTCCCCACGGCTCCGCAAGCACCATGTCCAGCCCACGCAGGCTGACCCAGAAACGTGCAGAAAACGCAGCAGCACCCACGCCAGTGATGGACACAGCTGGCTGCTGGCTGCTAACCAAGCCCCAGCCCCCAAAACGTGGAGGCATCAGTTTGCTTGGTGGGAGGGAGAGAGGTGGCCTTGCTGCCAAAGTCTCTGGGTAGCTTGTGGGGTTGTCAGAGTGGGGATCTACTTTCCCGTTGGCTGTAAAGTGGACCATTCAGCAGCATCTGAAGCCCTGAGTCCCAGAGGGGATCCTACGGGTTCGCTTACACTCATCTCCTGCAGTCTGCAGGGGAAAAAGACTGAGACAGTAAATACAGGTGGGGTTTTATTCTTTTGCTATGAAAAAAAGTATTTAGAGCAGAAGGCCAGCCACCCTTGGCAAGAAAAAGTGTCTGCAATGCACATGCTGGACACAGGCATACGTTGTTCCTGTACCCCTGCGGATGGGCAACCGAAGGCGATTGCACCCTGTGCTGGAAATGCCGGGAAAGGATGCGAGGGGGTGCACTGACCTTTGGGAATTTGGAGTTTAACCTGAAGATATTAATCGAGAGAGTCTTTTGGAAATTCATGCTCACAGGTACAATCTCATACATTTCAAAGCCCTGGTCTGGCTGCTCTAATGTAATTTTAGGCTCCTGAGGCCAAGTCAGCACCAGGAGAGGGTGAGAAGAAAGGAATTTAATCAGAAATGAAGAAATTTCCCCAAACCTTCATTCATTTTTGAGATATACATTTGCTGGAGGGTGCCCACCAGCGCACTCAGCATTGCTCTGGTCACTGCAGACTCCTCTAGACGAAGATGACTTACCCTGACTTTGGAGCTGTCGCAAATGAAAGGCACTTAACAAATGTTTCTGAAATAAGAAAACCTCTGTACTCCTCTCCTCGTCATTCATTTTCAAATTGATAAGTTAAATACTGTAGTCCAGCATAAACATTTCTCGGGGACAAAGTATAAACATTTCCAGTGGAGTGCACTTAATACAATTTTGTTTGCCAAGTGGTGCTGTCTCCTCCCAAGCTATGACTATGAGAGGGTTTTATTTAAATGGAGATATAAATTAATTGCACTCAGCACAGCCTCTCATCCCAGCTCTCTCCTGCATCCGTACCCTTGGACTCTCTGAAGGAAAGGGCAGGTGGGAACTGCTGTGGCACAGCCTTGCTGGGATGCTGGCAGGACACCGCCACAGCCGTTCCCCTGCCTGCTGCCTCCCCAGGCTCCCCTGGATAATTTTTTTTCCATTAGAAGAGACGTGACTGGATTTAGACAGATGCAGATGCAATCCCATAAAAGACCTCCTTCCCAAGGCGAGGGTTAATGCAATGTTTTGCCACTTGGCTGTACAGTGATGGGAGATAGCAACTCTTAGACAGCTGGATTAGATTAATATATGTTAGATATTTTAAGGTCTCGTTCGAGAGAAGAAAGCCTAATTTTAGACTTTGATTGAAGGCCCATCTTGGTGATAGCATGGCTAATTTCCTTTCAAAACTGGCAAAAATTAAGTTTCGACAATGTCTTAAACTGGCCCCAGCTACTAACAAGTCTGAGCTTTCCGACACCTGTCCGTCCCTCTGCCTGTCCCTTCTCTAGCTGAATTCCCGTTTAGGTGCAAATTATACAGAAATTGGTGAAACCTGACTCTCCTCCAGTTCATGCTTGGTTATATGCTTTGTCGATCCCTGAAATACTTTGGAAGAAAATGAGGAAGAGGTTTCCTCCACAGCAATGTGACGTGCTCGTTTGGGAGGCTTGGGGCAGGGGATGGAGGCTGAGGATGGAGGCTTCAGCCCAAGCGCTGGAGGGTCCTGTGGCCCCTGGGCTGCTCGAGGCCCCTCGGAAGCTCTGCCCAACGCCGGCCCCGCTCTTCCCTACAAGGGGACGCAATCTGTCAAGTCTGCAGAAACAAACTTGTTCTCGTAAACCACGCAGCAGGAATTTTATGGTATGAGAGGAGAGACGTACAGCCAGGGTCTTGCTGCTCATCAGAAAAATGGCAGCTACCTTTTGTATGACTATTGCTTTCTTTCACTTTTTTTTTTTACTTCTTTTTATTCTTACCTTTAAGATTAAAAACCTGCTGAAGAAGGCTTACAAGGTTTATGGCAGAGGTATACAAGAAGCGAATTAAAATTCCATAAATATATTTGCTGGCTAAAATTTATATATCCTGTATTCCTCGGGTATCTAATTAGACCCAAGAAGAAAATAGCCCTGCAAAGGATAAGCATTTTGTTCAAATAATTTTTAAAAATTGAGCTAAATAATAGCCATTTTATACTGCACACAATATAATTGTTCTTCTTGTATTGGGGAGCAGTTATAAATTATCTGGTATCCCATTCAGTCTTGTTGCCACGCCGAGTACCAAACAATTGTGAATGTAGTTACCAGGCACGTAAATTCACGGCTTTCTGACAGCTATACCGTTATTGCTGCTGCTAACTAACCTTCTGCATAAAAAATGCAATCCCTAGGAAAGAAGGAGCATTTATCTAAGTGCTGACATTGAAACATTCTGAATAACTCTTTGAATCATTTGTACTATTATGGGTAGAAAATGTAATTATTGTAATCAGCCTTGAGTCTGAGGCCATGTTGTTTTTAAAAAAAAAAAAAAAANAGGGAGAGAGAGAGGGGGGAAACCAGATCTGAACAACGAAAATGAACCTTGATAATGGAGCAGCCTTGAATTCCACTTCATTTATCACACTAATGGATGTCAAGATGACCTCAATCAAACACTTTGTTTTCCAGTTTTAAGCAATGGAAAATGCTTTCTTTTTTTTTTCTGGAAAAAAAAAGAAAGTTATTTAAATTGTTCCTAGTAATTACATTAGAGTAGAAGGTCAAAGTCAATATGAAATAATATCCACCAGCCTTTTGATGAGACTAGTCCAGGCTCTTTGCTGACACAGTTCACATATCTCCATAATCCTAGTGCAAGCTTTGTGTTTCTCCTTCCCTATTCCTTACTTTTTTATAGTTAAATAGAAATCACATTTCTCGGTGTTTTTATTAGTTCTCATTTGGAGCCCCAGTAATATTTCATCTAACATTTTTAAGTAAATGATCACGTGGTTTAAACGCTATCTCCCTGCCTAGCATATTTCAGGACAGGACGTAGCTGTATAAAAAAGGTACAGAAATCTAAATAAAAAGAAGTTTATGACAACTGCAGTTCACTAAAATGTTGTGATTCACCTAGGCCAGTCTCGTGAAGAACATCGCGTGGGACCTGAGGTAGGTCCTGGACAAAACATTGTGACCATGGGCCCTGTATCCAGATTTGAATATTTCAGTTCAGTTATTTCTCTGTGATGGACAAAAGCATCCAGATGTCGACACTTCTGCTCCCCATGACTGGTAAAACTCTTGGTTGGATCCAAATTTAGCCAGGGCCCAGAGCTGCCTCTGGTGGATTGTCATCTTCTGGGTCTTACAACTTAGTTTTGCACATTGAGTGAAAGTGTCTGTCTACCCCTCAGAAATGGGGTTACAAACTGTTTTTTTTTTATGTCACTGTGCAGTATAATCCATAATCTGCACCAGTGTGACCTGTAACAGTTGAATGAGATACTCGATGGATGTATTTTGATGCATTTAATTTGGCAGCACAGCCTTCCTGTGGAACCACAGTGTCTTGAGTCATTGAGGACCTGTTCCACAGGTTTCCAAACACAACCGCGAGCTGTAGAAATGTGAATTGTTTAGAAGCTACAAATGAATTACTTCATTGAACACTGGTAGTTTTATTAAAAAAAAAAAAAAAAAGAAAAATAACAGAAAAATCATCAGTCTGAGGAGGAAACTGAGGAGGAACTATCTGTGAGCATTCACTGGCCTTAGACCCACCTGTAGCTGTGGCAGGTACAAGCTTGTCCCTCTTGTAGTTTCTTCTGTCCATGGGGGATGAGGCAAATGTGGTTTCACTTCTGTAGGTGCCAAAGAGTTTTTCACAGGCCTCTGCAGGAGGTGTCTTTTTGTAATTTTCAACCATGCTTTTAATATAGAGCTGTCTTGGTGCGTTTACACGATGGTCAGAGAAGGAAGATACGGGCCCTAAAAGAAGACACTGTTAGAAGATCCAGGTCTCAGTTTTGAGCCACACTTGCTACAGCAGATTATGCAAATCCTGGATTTGGACACAAGAAGTAGCCCTAAGCCCAGGTGCACGGACTCAAGAGAGCTGCGTGCTCTCCTGCACTATATAAATTGTATGTTTTCTGTTCTCTAATACAAGATTATTTCTGTCTTTTCTACTTCTAACAGGATAATGATGTTTTCTGTTGACATTTTCCGCACAGCTTGTAACATTGTAAGAATATCCTGATTTTTAATTCTGGAAATTCAGAGTTCTTACTTTAGTGTCTTTGGACAGCACTCACAAAGATACCATGGTTTATTTAAGAGACAGCCTGCTTCTTTAAGAAAAGATATGATGCAGTAAATGATTTGTAAGAAATCTGCAACGAACCACACACACACACACATCCCCCGCCCTGGTAATAGCATCATGCGACAGACTGCCGCGGGCCCTTGCTCACTTAAGTGTGAAGCTCTTGGAGCGGTCTGTGCCAGAGAAACTTCTTTGAAACGGTCAGAAACCATCCATATGGTAAAATATCATCTCGCCTCTCTTTACCGATAGTTCAGTATTTGGAAAAAATACTTTGCAAAAAAAGTGTGAACCATGTTGGTCCATGCAAGGGACCCTCCTGCAGGAAGGGCAGAGACTGGTTTGCCCAAGTCCCCTCCCTCCCCAGCTGGGCAGAAAGTAGTTGCATGGCAGAAAAGAGCGGGAGCAAACAGGTAAGATGAGAGGAAAGATGCACGATGCTTAAAAGGACGTATAAAGAGAAGCAGAGCACAGACCTCAGTGTCTTTCCTGGGAATAATATCGCACTGTACAGTAACCTCAGGCTAAGAGATAGACCAGTGAATCATAATAGGGAAAAAAAAAAAAAGTGTGGACATTTTTAAGTTAAGCTTTTAAGAATAAATAAATAAATCTGTAGAATGCGACATAAATCAGCTGCCTCTTTCCCCCTCCCTTCCTTCCCCACCCCCAAACACTCGCTAAAATGATTGGAAACATTTGGGTCTGAAAAAAAAAGGGAAAGCTATAAGTGCTTTTTCTTTCTTTTTTTTGCCAAATCATGCAGAAGATGCTGGCAGCTGCAAAGATTCAATTATACACAATGCAAAAAATAATTTAAAAAAATAATGGCACTTGAAAAAAAATTGCCTCTCCAGAAATTGCGTGGAACAATAAATCTGTTAATTAGCTAATTAATATTCAATTGGGGTCAGTGGGCTTAATAGAACCTTTTTCTGAGACCCAAGAAATTTTCCAATCACAATGTTAAGTCTGCCCACTTTCATTATCATCTAAGCGCAGGCAGCCCTTATCTGGCCGCCAGGCGCCCAGGAACAATGCGGCACCATTATCATCTCGGCGCAGTGGGTGCGGGTACCACAGTCGGATGTTGCAGGCTGTGAAGTAAAAATGCTTGAGCATTTAGGGTAATTGATATATGGGTTCTGCTGTATTGTTTAGGGCTGTTTGTTTGCTCTACTGGTATTTAAGGCAGCGGAGCATCAGAAGATTGATTTTCATTGGTTGCCATTTTTTATTTTATTTTTTTTAACAAAATTGATGACTTGTCAGTGCGGGACCCGGACCAATAGCATCCAGCAAGTCCTCCCCACGGCGCAAGGGCTGCTGCCGGCCGGGCGCGCGCAGAGGTGCCGGGGCAGCACGCTCCTCGTGTCTTCCGCTGGATCTTGTCCGGCGGAGATGCTGTGGTAATGCTCGCCTCTGCGGGGCGGACATTTAAACCCGCATCGCTATAAAAAAGGACACATTTAAATCAGCATTGCTATAAAAGGGACAAAATGCAAGATCTATGTTATTAATGGCGGTAGCTGCTTTTATTTGTTTTTCCAAGGGAGTGCTGTTTTCTGCTGTAAGACCTGCTATCTGTTTCTTCCCCTGATATCAAAGTATGGAAGAGGGGAGTTGTTGGATTTGAGCCCCCCCCCGCCCTCCTAAGAGAAAGCTGTAGATTACTGCTTTTGGAGTTTGCTGGACTGAATACCATTGTTTATGGTATTCCACAGCATTTCATAAAACAGTTTGTGACCAAAATTACATTTGTTGTTTAGCTGGTAGTAAATCCTCCGGGTTACCTTAGAAAGGCTATCTCGGTCCAAGAGGTTTGACACAGACTCCTTAAATCAGTGTCCCAAGTCCCTGACGTCTACCACACTCTTCTGATGATTAGGTTGTAAATGAAAAATACAGTTGGCGTTAACTTTACAGAATGGGGACACGATCTACAGGACCCACCTGCCCCTCCGGTTCTTCACCTAGCTTCATCTCCACGCGCTATCGCAAGTGACGCCGAGGAGGGTAAAAGCTGCCTGAATACTTTGCAGTTGCCTAATTCAACTGCTAAGAGTTTCTCCAAAAACTTCTCCATCAAGGAGCAATTCTTCTTCTCCCGCTTTGCACAGCTCCCTCCCTGGCCCCAGGTTTGTCTATGAGATGATCTTGGAAAGCTGAAGAAGAGGGAAAGAGGTTTTTCACTGGAAATTTGGAGACTGGGAAATCCTTTGTTCCTTCTTTCTCCCTTTCCCTTTCTCGCAAAAGATCCCTGTTGCTGATATTCAGGGGAGAACACAATTACTTGAAAAGAAAAATTGAGAATTTTGCAAGTATTTCCCAGGTGACGTGCCTGTTGGTTATTTGTGTACTTAACTTGATAGAATCATAGAATTGTTGAGGTTGGAAGGG
>RSEF01000005.1:11602940-11614534 GCA_003993805.1 Himantopus leucocephalus
TTCTCCAGGCAACTGATACTAGAGAGTCCTGGTTATGGATGGTCTATCCCTGAATCTGCTGAAAAAGAACATTTCAGGTGATTTCTAGCCAGCGAAGCTATAGGTTAAATGATTTACAGGTGCTGGACTGTCGTGGTGGTGGCTCCTCTGCCTGGTGCACCCGGAGGAATTTTTCTCCTGGAGCTGTTAGGAGGACGCGGATGTTTCTTGGACAGGGAGGTTTCTGGAGGAGACGAGAAGGTGCTGTACGTGGGGGGCACCAGCAGCCCTTCCAAGCCATCAGCCAGATGCTTGTATTTTCACTTCAGGCGTCACTGTGTTTTTTCCAGTTCACCTTTTCAGCCCGACTTCACAGGGCTCACATACTTTATTTTAGGGGCATGGGCTGGGGAGGGGGAAATAAATTTGTTTTCTTTCTCCCTCAACTTTCTTGCAAGTCACTGGACTTTTATATTTATTTCCCGGGTAGCCTATGTGCAATTATTCTGATTAGATCCCGCTCGCCACCTCTCTGCTATAGTGCGTGCATACCCTAAACCTTAAAAGGAAAATAAAAGCTGCTATTTCCTATTTTCATAAATGAAAAGATGTTTCAAGTATTGGGAGACACTGAAAGAAATTCTGCAGTTTGAAGATACTTCAACTTAACTACTAATTGCAGAGGACCAGTGGGCGTAATTTTGGCACTATATTAGCTTTGCCACTCCATGAATAATTTGCATACAAAATGCTTTATTTTGGCAATCTATTAAAGAGCTATACAGTATTTGTGGCTTATCGCATTCACGCAGGAAGCAGGATCCTTGGCCATCTCGTTAAATTCTGTTGATGCATAACAATTTAAAGCATGGCACAAGCTGGTATGACATTTAAAGATGCCTTCACTTAATTATATTACACAAATATTGGGTTGTTTATCCTTGGGAATAAAGTCTTTTTGAAGTCAAAGTTGGCATGCGTATAAAGGAGTAAATTTTAACTGATCCCTCAAGTGGGCCTCCTAGCTGCAAATTGGGGTTCTTGCATTTTTTAAATTATTTGTGATAAGAAGCATTACACTTTGAATGCAGCCACTGGAGTTTGTTTGGTACTCCCCCCCTTCTGCTCCTCTAATGGCAAATACGCTCTTTAGCAATAAATCGTCACATGAAACCAGAGGGGTAAGTGTAGGCTGGGGGGAGAAATGGGACAAACGGTGGCGGTTGTAACACTTTGTGGCTGGAAAAAGTCCTCGCTTTTGTCTTCAACAGGAGGAAAAAGTCATGTAACAGTGTCTATAGACTGCCTGCATAGAAGCAGTGGCAAAATAGAGGTGAAAGAAAAGTTGATACTTTTTTTTTTATATTCCCAGAAGGATAATCAGCATGAAGCAAACACTGGAGTTTGGGTTTCTCTGTAGATAATAAATCCAAAGGCTGCAAATCTCAAATTCACTTTGTTCACTTTAGTGGGGTGATCAAATTTTCTTCCGTGGTAGAGACCCTTTTATACATATCACACGCAGAAGCTGAAGGACAAAAGACTAAGAACGAGCTGGAAGAGAGGTCTCCATCCCAGTAAAAGGCATGTATGGGGACATCCTAGATGAGGAAAATGAAACAATCCATTTGCCAGTGTTGGGAAGAAAGTGTGATCATTTTGCTCTGTAGATGATGTTAATAATAGAGCATAGATCAAATTTTGGCTCACTGGACAGTAAAAGGGAAGAGCAGTGTGTTGAAAACACTCGACTGGCACAGGAGCTTTCTTCCATGTCCTGCCCCACTTTGACCAGCAAAAAGGAAAAAAAAAGGAAAAAAACCCACACACAATAAAAAGCCCAAACAAAAAACAAAGTAGGGACAAATCCTACCTAACCTTATTTGTAAAGAAGTGAGATGACCTCCAGGTACAGAGAGAGCATCGCTTGGACAGTCACTGCACATCAGTCGAGCTGTATTTAACAGTCTTGTGCCCCTTTCTACGCTTATTTGAGAAGCAAAATGTGATGATTTGAAATGCCTTTATATTGTGGGGTCGGGTAATCAGAAACATTCAGTTCACCCAATTCTTGCACAGTGTAGGAAAAATATATGGTATTTCATTCTCACCAAAACCAGTCATCCAGAAGGCATTCACTAAACACAGCTTGGAGTGCTTGTCTGGGTAGTTATAACTAATATTTGTCTCCTCTGGTTTAGTCAAGATATTAACTCCCATAGAAAAACTAACTTTATATCTTACTATACTCATTCAGCTATTTAGAGGGCTTTAACAAACTGGTGTATATATTACTTTTATTTCTTTAGTTTCTCTCATTCAGCCACAGTTCTGCCAACTGTGGCTCTGAGCTGCGGTTCAGCTGGGAACTTCTTTGCCCCTAAAGCCTCAAAAAGCTGAAAAGAAGGGCTGGTCCTGGCGTGGTGGCCTCATCTCCTTCTTACTTGTACTTTGCAAAGCTGCATTGCTGTCAATACATAACTTGAAAAACATGCAGGTCAGGGAGCATTAGCGCCACTGCACCAGAGGCAGAGCTGCTCCTTTCACACAAGAAGTCTGGGTCCTCAATCTACTTTTGGCTTTGTTGTTTCCCCCACTTCCCCCCTCCTAATTAATTAACTAATGAGCTGATATGAAGGAATTTTATATATCATAGACTATTGATAAAATCAGTGTTAAGTATATTAGCAATCAGGAAAGTAAGAGGATGTTAGGAATCCTTACGTCCGATTAAGTACTACAATTTAAATTACTGTCCTCCCATTATCCTCCGTTTCGATCTATACGTTGTCCCTTATTGATGATGGATGTGTATAGATTCACTCCTGGAGAAGCTACACCACGTCTTGGACTATCTGCTGGTGCAGCGGGATGGATCTGTGCACAGGCACTACGTCCTGAGCCCCAAGCAGCCGGTCAGCCAGATCGAGGTACCTGAATGTCTTCAAACACACAAGCCTCCTTAGCCTAAAGGCCGTTGAGTTTTGGTAAGATTTAAGAGCCCCAGCTTTGTCCTTAGACCACCGCAGCTTTGTGAGCACCGGTACATCTGGTCACTGCCAGTACCCACGGCCGAAAATATGGGGACACGCTCCCGAAACAGGCAGACATGGAGCACTGTCTATGTCCTGCTGATGTCCCCGAGTGGTGTGGTCCCACCGGGGTGGCCTGAAACAGCCAGCACGGGACTGCCCTGGGGCGCTCTGTGAACTCNCAGCACGGGACTGCCCTGGGGTGCTCTGTGAACTGCCTAGGCACATCGATAACATTTAAAATCTGACTGTAAAGCTTTGGTCCTCCAGGTGTTGTGGCACCTGCCCTTAACCAGTTAAGACATTTCCAATGACTGGAGCACAGGTGAGCAGCTCCCACTGGTGTAATTTTTTATCGGGAGTTGGACATTACCTAACTTGAAGCATCTGCACCAAAGGACTGGCTCAAGTTACTGTCTGAAAGTACGTATTTTCAACCACTCATCTTGCCCTATAGACTGTCAGAGGACTAACCCGTTACTAAAAGGAAAAGGTATTAATATTTCGTCCTTCTAGGCAAAAAAAACCCAAAAGGTAAGTTCTGCACAGAAATATTCTTAAGTGTCAGAGAGGAAAAGTCTGCTTAAAGCTGGGCTTTGTAGCAAGGCAGAGAGGTCTCCCCCTGCAACTACTTCTGACACAAATTAAACAGCATTCGTATCCACCCTGGTAAACAGCATATTCTTTACTGTTTCTACCAAGCGCAGGCCTAATATTTATCTTACGCTTTCTATTCATTGTGAGATTCGGTTGAATAAATTTTAGCTTCATAATAAACATCTCCCGGAGTTAATGGACCGGCAGCGAGGCTGCTGAGCTCCAAGCCGCACCAGCAATGCCAGCGGCTCCCGGGGAATTACTTGCAGGTGCAGGTACTTGGCAGTGCCCCGGGCTCGCCAAATGCAGGCGGTAATGACTGGCATAAAAAGTTTGGCCGGTGCGTTAGACGAACTGGGCATGCCACAAAGCCACGGCTCGCAGATCTGCCGCCCCCAGTTCGGCAGCGGTTCCACCAGTTATCTGTATGCAATCAGGAGAAGCGCCTCACGGCTGTAGTTGTAACACCCTGAAAGGCAGGCTGCGGCACACCGTGATGCTCCACCGCACAGCCTAGGGACGTAATGGGGATGACTGGGGAAAGTAAGGAAAACCTGCGGCATCAGTGTATACTCATTAATAACTCTTTGGGGCTTTTTCCCTTTCTTTTCCTGTTCTTTCTTTTTTCTTCTTTTTTCTTTTTTGTTCTTTTTTTTTTCTTTTTTTTTTTTAATCACAATATAAAATTGAGAGGACCAATTTTCATAGCTACGCCCATTTTTAGGCGTAAGAAGTTAGGAAACACGAGATATATGCACTGTAGTTATTTGTCACCGATGTGTGAGCCTACAATCCCAGTCCTCCCAGCCATACCTAGCCGAAAGGAAGGTGCCCGGCCTTTTCAGGTGTTCAAGAAGAGTCGTATAAGGCACATCCATGTCATGCCAGCACAAGGTTTGGTCCTTGTGGGATGGGCTAACTGCCTTTTCCCTATGCATTTTTCAAGGTGTAACCACGTACGTGAGCAGAAGCGCAAGCCTGAGAGTGAGCTGTGCCCGTGGCCGGGACCAGAGCTGAACGGAGCGGCGGGAGGTGCTCAGGGGGGAGGCCAGGCAGGGAAGACAAGGACGGAGTGACTGCCAGACTACGCGGCCGGTCTGATCTTGTGCTCTTCAGGGGCTTTTTAATTTCAGCGGAGGATGCCGGGTTTGCAGGTAGAATTTTGGCCTTTGGGCTGATTTTACTTAATCTTACAAGATCTCATGAGAGATTTTTAATGGGGACTCAGTATTAACTGTCCCTACAGCTGCACATCCAAAGATTATTTAAACTTGAATATCTTCTCAGCCTTTATCATTCAAAATCATAACCCTTTTGCCAAGCCCTTGATTCTTCCTTCATCCCTATGCCGTTGCAGCTGCCATGTCTCTCTTTGAGGCTGTCTCCTCCTCTTACAGTTTCTGAGAGTGGGACTTTCTACAGCCAGACATACTCATGTTGTTCTTCCTCTTCTCATTTGTGGGAATCGTCTGTCAGCAGTAGCAATTGTGGCCAGAGGCCTCAACCAAGCTCTAAACATATAAAATGGGATCCATAGCTGAAGTCCTGGTAGCAAATGGAGGAGCCCAACCAAGCAGAAAAAAAAGGCACAGAGAGGCCGAATGACTTAAGTAAAGACACATAGAAAGTAAATAACTGCCCCAGAAATAAGCCCCCCCCATGACCTTGCTTAATGTTCTGCTCTTTGATCTGCCTGTCTTCTGGTGACTAGTCCTACCTGACGCTGCAGAGCTGCAGAGGGACGGATGTGCTGTACGGAGTTGGGCTGTCCATGCATGAGAAGAACGGCATTTGCATCACACCCCGGAGTAAGCTGCGCTTGGGCTTGTGTGGGAGGTGCACGTGCCTTCAAAGGCGTAGGGCTTCACTTCTGAAAATTACCTTGGTGGTAACGGATGACTACAAACACCTTAACAGTCTTATTCTTCTAGTTTGTTTCCAGCTCCACCATTTTTTGGGGGGGAGGGTTCCTCCAGGAACTCCAGGTTGGAGTTTTATGGTCTGCACGTGTGCGCTGTCAGATATGTGCATAAGAAGTGTTTTACTCCTGATATTTGGGTGTTTCTCACGTGTGACAGAAACCTGCTGGGCTCTTTTTGCTAGTTCTGATGCCTCACACTCCACACGGAGCTGGTCTGTTTAGTTATCACACTGACACGAGCTTCAGTATTAGCTCGTTGTTCACATGTACAGAGTAACACCTCTGAACAACATTGTCTGCGACACCTGTATTGGCATTGTTTGCATTAAATGACAGCATTTTGTACAAGCTCTGAAATAAATCCTGAGTGGATATAAAAATGAGGTGGCTCTACTGACTGGCAGTTTTCAAGTCCCGCTTAGCTGTCTTCTTACCCACCAGTGCAGTCATACGATGGACTTCATGAGGCTGGTTGGAGCACTGCTTCATCAGAAATCAGTATATTTTTCTTTTTCCTAACATGATGGGTATCAGTCACGGGACCTGAGCTCCTTTTTCGTTAGCTCTTAGTGTTGACCTGTCCGACTCAACCAATGCACAGTTTAATATGTGGACTGTCACAGTTGAAGAGTTATTATTTAAATACCTTATTTATGTGGTTTGTCATAAAGTCTACGCAATGAATTGAAAGGCATAAATAATGGGGAGATTCTCCACAATACGCATTCATTTCCTGATGTTTTATCATGTATGCAATGCAAAGTACCATTACCAGTTACTTCACCTTCGTCATTAACACTGAGAATTAAAAGTAACTGATACATAAAATGTTATTATGCGATTGCCCAGGGAAGCTGTGGATGTCCCATCCCTGGAAGTGTTCAAGGCCAGGTTGGATGGGGCTTTGAGCAACCTGGTCTAGTGGGAGGTGTCCCTGCCCATGGCAGGGGGGTTGGAACTAGGTGATCTTTAAGGTCCCTTCCAACCTACACCATTCTACGATTCAATGAATATCTGCATTTCCTTCTCGTATCTTAGTTATCTCCATTATCACAAATGCTGCACTCCCTTCTACCGGCACCCACCAGCGAAATGTGCGGTGAGTGTTTTGCAACAGTATGGGACAGGATTTAGCACCATCTAGGAGGGATGCAAATAATACAATGTGCATGCTCGTAAGGCTGTAAAGAGCACTGGGGTGCTGCTGCTGCTGTTACAATAGATGAGATTGCTGTTGACATGGCCTTCCATGAATTCCTATGACTTGCAAAAGATGATGTTGACCAGCCAATTATGTTATATTACTGCTGCCTATGAAACAAGGGTCTAATCTGAATCTCATTGATGCTAATGAACATTTTTACACTGACTTCAAAAGGTGCTGTTGGATCAAGTAGCAAATTATTTTCCTCCAGGGTATTTAAATTTTGATTGTGTCCCACAAAACTAGACTCTCTCAGGTCTAATGAGCAGTGTGTAACTCTTGCCCCGTTACAAGGAAAACGTAGAGGCTGACATTGATGAAACAAGATGGATCTTTCCTTCCGCCAGCTATTTGACAGTTGCGACAAATTGTCTTCTGCCATGAGTTCCTACTAGAGACTCTGTTGTTGGTACGGAGGGCAGGGTCAGCAGTATAAACTTTCAGAGCTTCAAAAAAAACCCCAACCACAAGGTGTTTCTATAAAGCACATATTTCTGGCCTACTTGAATCCAGCTGTGTGACTTTCAGGTCAGGAAGAGGAATTACAATACAATCTTCGCTAACTTTTGATTCTCCACAAAAGGTCTTAACAAAATTGGATGAGTTTTATATGAATATGTTAGCAGGGTGTAGAATAACTCTTTGCTTGCCTTCTTCTCACTGAACTGGTAGGTAGCCTTTCTAGTGTGAATAGAGCCTTTTTTTTGTAATGAAAGACTTAGGAAAATATAATAACTGAATGGAAAGAGCAGCACAGTAAGTTCTGCATCTTTTCATTGATCTGTTATTTTTAGTAAATCACATGTAATCATAACACAAAATCCTTGAAATATGATGTGACAAAAATAATCAGAAATCAAGCTCAACCTGAAAATTAAAGGCATCAGCTCACACAGTTCATGAAAGCAAGAATATACTTTAGACAGTCTAGTTAGCATATTGCAATCTATTTAGCAATGTAGTTAGCATACCACTGCATCTGGTGCAGTGCTGTGTTCCTTATTAATTTTCAATACGTTTATTTGCCTGCTTTATACTTCAGATCCGCCGGGTGCTGCCAGATGTGCTATGCCATTTCCTCGGACTGAATCCAGGGTCTACCGTCTACTTGTCTGCTACTGCAACTCTTGCAACACCTGCTCTTACCCCAGGTAGGGGCAGAGGAGATGGGTGTTAGGAGGGCAGTTCAACATCCAGTGTGAACAAACGAAGCAAAAATTAATTATAGCATATACTGTATGTGATAGAAATGAGTTACTGCCTAATTATGTCTCCTGTTTCCATTCAGATGAATTAATGTTTGTTGTGAGCCCTTGGGAAACCAGACGCACTTTAAAGTTGTAATGAGTGCTATCATTATTGCTTTTGACAGTCATTGAAGTATAATTATCTGATCATCTATTTAAAAAAAAAAAAAATCAAAACTTGTTATATAGGAGTTCTGAGCTGGCAAATTACAGAACAGTCACCTTAGGAGCTCAACTGCTCAGCTATTTTCTGTAGTGGCACTGCCATCTCCTGGAAAAACAGCAGCTGTGCTTCCAGATTTTTCCCCTTGAGATGAAAGAAACTTTCCAGGAGCAAGAGGTTAAGTACAAAAGCCAAAACCCTCTTCAATGTAAGGGGTTAGGAGTTGCTGAGACACCTGGTTTCAATGCTAGAAATGGCTGCACAGCTTTTTGTTACTGCAGAATTTTGCTGATGAATAAGAATGTACGTGATATTCGGAGTGTTGTGGGCCACTCCTGTCAAAAGGAGATGAGAACAGCTAGGTGCACCAGTGGTTTGGTGTTTCTTTACAAAACATAAGTTCCCTAAAACACATCATGAATTGCCCACCAAGAAATGGGGCAGTATTACTTTACTTAATGCCCCCAGCAGTCAGTAACCCAGAAACAGACACTTTCAGATTACAGGTTTTTAGCAGTAAAGAGGTTGGTATTGCAGTTTTCATCTGAAAGGAGATGGAATTATATTTTTTTGCCTGTTTTCTTGGCCTTCCCTGAGCCACCCTGTGATAATTAGCATTGACCACCCTACCAACTTACTAAGCAGTGGTTCTGGCTGCCACTGAAGGATTTCCCCCAACTCCCCCATGTCTCTAGGCGCTGTGTTAGTTTTATAACTCAGATTTTACATTTGTCGATATCCCCAGTTGTCCAATGCCAGCTTTTCCATCAGTGAGCTTGGACCTCTGGCTGTTACGTGTGACCTTCAGCCTGAAGAGGAACTGTAGCAAGAGCCTCTCACACTCTTCCCAGGCTCAGCTTCTCAGACAGGGTCCAAGACCAGCTGGAGGATGAAGCTGTGGCTCTGCCCGCAGCGGAGGGGGACTCTTCTCCCTGCCTCAGCTCCCTTTTGCAGGAATAAGTGGGAGATGGGCACCCATGTCTCACGTGGGGCTGCCCTTCCTCAGGAGACAGACAGGTGAAGCACGTAGCTGCCCAGCAGCGTTATCTCCCAAGCAGGGCTGAAATCCCGCTCCAGGCCCAGCTACTTCCCGCATGCCTTTTCTGTCTGCACGGTGACAGGGCTGGGGGAAGGCTGCTCTTGTTTCAGCGGCACAGCTTCTTACTGCGGCCTCAAATTACGGAATTATGTTAAACTACAAAAGATGAAATCCTGCACTTACCAGGTAACCTGTGAGACCATGCATTTTACACACACACCCCTCCCCCAAATTACAATACAATTCTAATTACTTTCACATTTACCAGGCCTTGTTTTCAGGGTATTTTCATATTTCCAGTCAAAACCAAATTGTTTTTTTACCCAAATTCCTCTTACAATTACTGTCTCTGTGCGGGGTAGAGGCTATATCCGAACTATCCACACTTTATTATCCACTCTCTGCTGTAATGGCGACCCATTACTCCCACACCTGCCTCAGCTGGTCCCATTCCCATCTCCGCAGTGCTGGAATACTGGTACGTCGGCTGCTCAGTCAGCCAGCCGCACACAGCTCCAGCTGAACGCTTCCCCCTCCCATCACGCTCCGTATGCTGCAGGGATGCTGGCCTCATAGACATCCAGAAATTGCACAGCCTTTCACCAATACTTTGGATTCAAATATTTTTTTTCTGTCTGTGATGCATGCAGGATAGCAAAGCTGCTGCAAAGGAAGTCGCTAGCACTCGGTTGCCCAGCCTGTTCGTTTCTTACACTGCATAATGTCAAAACCCTCTCCAAAATAATCCTGTGGATAGTAGGATTGTGGAAAAGTGGCACCCACTTTTTTGACAGTGGTCAAAGCAAAAGTCATGTGTGGTCTGTTGAGGATTTTCCTTTTATTAGAAACACCCAATCTCCTCTGCAAGATTTTTATATCACACCTTGTCATACACTTGCTAAAATTTTTCTAACTTCAGACTGTCCTTCCTTTTTAAAATTGTGAAATAGCATCAGGATTTTAATTTCTTTTAAATAAATTCAGTATAACCAGTTGATACTGGTACCAATACCTATGGGGATTTTTTTTCCCAACTTACAAGAACCCTTTAAAGTTTCAAGTTTTCTCCTAGACAAGAAAACTTTTCCTGTGGTATTGTAGGATATGTATGTGCCAAGTTGGTTCCTTGGCAGCCTCTTGCTGCAACTGGACCACTGAAGGACAGAGGAAGGTACATTCGCATGACTGCAAAGCGAAGAGAGGCAACAGACTTTTTTCCCCTCCCTGAACACATTTATTGCCTTCAGCCACCAATACTTTTCTCTCATGCTTAGGGCAATGTTTGATATTAGCTTCCCAATAAGCCTATCTGGAGAGAACATCACTAATGCAGAGTTTTTATCCAAGACAGATTGCAAAACCAAAATGCTTCCGTTTTCCTAAGCATTCAGATGGGCATCTGCCAAGATTCCTCAGTCACGAGCTACTGCAAGAAGCATAGTTTGAACTGGCCTCATAAATAGTGACAGGAATTCCTACGACACCAAAAATTTATTTCCAAAGAGCTCAGATTTTTCTAGCAAGCCATTATCCTCCCAGCTCCTCTGTACTGAGTAGCCAATAACAGCCTCAAAGCAAAAATGCTAACTAGAAGGATCTTCAGCTCTGAAAAGATGACAGTTCATGCTGCTGACCAACACAACACTCCCTTTTCTCACCTCCCACAACATTTCTGAAGTACTGCCAAACCCACAAACACGTTTTCCGGAATAGCAACAGAACCTCACCGCATTCACACTTGTGTGCGTCTCAGGTACAGGACCACTTGCCTGCACCAGTTTTTTGCCTCTAAAAGTGCCCCCCATGGAATGGTTCAGTGTTGCCTCCATGTTTAACTTCAATCTGCAAGCTTTAAACTTAGTGAAGGCTACCAGATGATGTCATTATTTCTTGATCCGATGGTTCAGCTTACACAAAGATATCACTTTGGTAAAATAAACTGGTGTGGAATCGCATACTTTCTAATATTCTCAGCATCAGATATTTTCATATGGCAAATGTTTTAATAAGCTGAAAGCTACAGTTTGAGACTGCCAGCCATTCTCAAATGAAGCTTGAGGCCCTCCTTGGTACTTCTAATGTTGTTTTGAACTCACGCGCTCATTTTATGATCAACTTTTTCTGGTACCTGTTTTTAATTGAAATGCTTCTTTTCATCAATGTTAATTTCACTCCAAAATTAATGATTTTTTTTCTCAATACATAAAGGATCTCTTAGAAGCCTCTTTTCTATCACGTGTATTATGTACAGGTTGGTGCTGAAATAGAGCATTTCAATCACAGCATCATCTTCATCCTCCTTTTCCTCAGCTCCTCTGCAGTCACTGCTACTTCACATCATGCTCAACAGAACTAGATACGTATTCACTCACTCTGACCCAAAAAGTAATACAACATGTTCTCTTTGTTAGC
>RSEF01000005.1:11614634-11641827 GCA_003993805.1 Himantopus leucocephalus
TGAGTACAGGTACCTCAAAAAACAGTGGGGCCTCTTTGCAGTAAGTGATTATTCCGCTCAGTCTACACAATCTTTCTGTCTTTTTTTTCTTTTTTTTTTTAGCAAACACTATGTAGATATAGATGATTATCGTTCTTAGTAAACAGTTATTAGTTCCTCTATGAAATACCTCTTTTTGTCTTTAGGTATGTGAAAACACACCAGCCTATGAGGGGCACACTGGTTGGTAAGCTGAGCCAACACAACACTTCATTTTCATAGAAGCTCCTTCTCTCTTGCCTGGCTTCCAGTAATGCCTTTTGCTAGAAGCAATGACCCTGAAAGGTGCAGAAGCTTTATAACAGACCTCCTTCCACATATTTCAACCTGTAACTGTGTTCTCCAGGTCATGGTATTAGTTGTGGTCAGCCTTATCAAACTGACTGCGAGTCAAGGGCTCGCACCAATCCAATGACTGTCTTTGCTGACAGTGCCCTCTTTGTAACATCACCAGAGATGGGTCAGTCGTATTTGCTCACATGAATTGCCTTTTCTGTTTGTTCTGCCAGGTTTTCTTTTGTTGAGCTCATCAGAGAAGCTCTTCCCCAATTTGGAGAGAAGCTCTTCCCCAACTTGGAACGAAGCTCTTCCCCAACTTGGAACTATTTCCAAAAGACAGTTCAAAATCACCCATACTACCAGGGAATTTCCATTTTAATTTCTTTCTCAAGGTAATTTATTTTTTTCTTTTTACTTCTTTCTACCCAGCTTTCAGCTGGGTTTCTGAATCCTCAGACATCCAGAAAGCAAAACTTTATGAACCTCGCCTGGCTTCTAATGTTGGTCTTCTCTTTTGCACTTCCTGAGTGAATTGATGTGCTCCACAGACACGGGCTTGTGTTACTTTTCAGTTGGTGGCATTCATCTGACTAAATACTCACATCTATAGGGTGCGCATCAATCTCTGGGCAAGGCACCCCCTGCACCCTTCATTGTCAAGGAAGGAAAATATAGTGTGATCTATCACATCTGAAAGTAGACTTCCACCTATGACCAAGTGAATTACAGCTTAAAAGTACCGATTTCCCACCGATCAATACAAACATGTCTGAGACATAAATGTGTATGTCACAGGTATCTGAAGCTAGCGACATGAATCCACTCCTCCAGTCTCATTCTTACACAACCCCCAGCTTTTCCATTGCCTCGTTCTCCTTGACTTCCCACAGTAAAGGATGCTCCCTATAACTGGCAATGTGGCCGCAAAATAATTTTCACCTTTTGAACAGTGATGGTCCTGCCAGTCACACCGTGCAAGGAACATGTCTTTAGAGAGCACACTAGAGATGCTGATCGATCCCACTTACACACACAGGAGTTAATCCCAATTATCTCTGTACTGAAGTTCTGTTGACTTCAGTGAGAATTTACACGTACCCCAAGCATGCTGGGGTCCATCCAGGTGCACCTCCTGAAGACAGTGGAACTCATCATACATGTGACTGTGCCTACAGCCATCAAAAGAGGCCGGCTTTGTGAGGCTGGCACCTTCCCCCATAAAGCATCTCCTCTAAGTCAGCACAATAAACACTCCCTAAATTACCTGTACTTGAGCCACAATGAAATCGATTCAGGATGAATAACTTCTATTTTTAAGTAAAGTGGAAGTTTTGCCTGGTAATGGATAAAATTATATTTTAACTGGCCCTAAAGGTGGCTCACATGTAGTAAAGAGGCCGTGTTCTCTGGTTCCTACTGTACTAAATGCATCCTCTAGCTGAAAGAAAACAGTGATTATCAGAAAGTCAATTGTCATTCTGCCTCTTTAGAAAAATTCCCATTAAAGATAAAGCCAATTTTAATTAGATTAAGTATCCAATTACTGTAATTACATTTTTAAAAAATTCACATCATGAGGATGACCCTTTTAAAAAGGGTTACAAGAATAATTAGTGTATTCATATTAACCAAAATGTATTGGATAATATTTATACCCAGAAGGCAAAGTACATTACACATATTTCACCTTTGGGGAAAGCTTGCAAATGTTTTGGCAGTGGTATGAATATTTATAGGGAAGAGCGTGCTTTAGCAAGATTATATGAGAAAGCATTTATATGCTCACAAATTTTTACCCAAGGGTAAAGTATACATAAAATGTAGTGCAGAGATTATGGATATGCAAAGTACGATTTAAGCGGGGAATTTATATCAGTTTGTTTAATTAATTGGAGCAGAACACTACTTCCCTTATTTTTTTTGTGACAGAAGGGCCCACAGAATTCAAGTCTGAGCTTTCTTTCTGCTGATCAATGACAGCGAAAGAGAGAAAGGGTCGTCCCTCTGCAAGGCGTCACCTTGTCGATAGGTTAAACCATCCCCTTTAATGTGTTCCTGATCACATTGCCTGAGCAATCCCATTTGTTACCTCATGTTACCTTGTCAACTCACCATGGAGTTGGAAAACACGCAGGCAGCCTCTAGTCAACACTGCTCATTTCGGGGCAACTCCTCCAATTCTCAGTATGGGGAAGACTTGGAAGATACACCAAATAGGCTTGCTCACGCACAGAAAACAAGAACCCACATCCTTGTTCCAGGCTACCCACAGAAGGCACAGAGGATGTGACCCATTTTTACCGCTTAGGTACAGCACTGGCTTAGCGTACTGCAAGGACGCTAGCTGTGCAAGCTCTTGTGGTGCCCGCAAAATCCTTGCTGCAGACTAGCGAGCACAACATACCACTGAGATCTTCCCAGCAAATATGGCCAGTGCAGTCTAACCATCGGTTTTTGTCTGCTCTGCCGCTAATCAACACGTTTAGGAATTACCAAGGTATTACATTCCTCCTCAGAAAAAAGCTCTCAGGCTTCCTACTGGTGTTTGCATTTACCTAACACTGCAGCATTTGGCCCTTTACTGTGAAGATCCTCTGCAACGAGAAGTATGCTTGCAGCACGCACACAGACACATTCCTAAGTTAGGTGAGAGGACCTAGGATGGCACAGCTTTTGGCAAGACCTAGACGTACGACGAGGCTCTTGAGTCATTTCTTATTTTGATTAAGTTAAGGAATTTGTTCTTAATTTACATTTATATCTAATTGTTCATTTATACAGCAATTTATATGTGGCCAGTCAAGAATGAGCAGATGAAAAAAAAAAGACAGGCTTAAAATGATTCATTCAAGTTCTTTCACATTAATTTTCTCTTCACTGAATTATCAGCAATCGTACTCAAGCATTCATACCTTTCCTGTTTTTCAGAATTGTTGAATATTGTTTTACATAATCCGTGGTTTGGTGTTCATTAAGTCATAGACTGTGGCTCGTGAAGATCTTTACCTACACATGTGAAAAAGGTTCTAACTTCTGAAGATGACCCTTCCCTTACCAAGTTACAGTAAGTTGCAAATATTTGTGCACACGGGTGGTTGCTTCGATGCTGATATTGCCAGCGTGGATAGTAGCATGAACGTGTACAATTTCCACAACTCACACTGTCATTTCCTGGGTTTTGAGCTTCCTTGCAAAATAAAGTAGCCGAAGAACATCCTTAGGAAAAAAGCATAAAAACAACAACAACAAAAAAAAGCCTGATTCATACTGGATAAATTGTCTTTAACAACTTTTTCAACATTTGTCCCACGATAAGGAGAAACTGGGAAAGCTGGTGAGCATGGGATAGCAGAGAGGCAGGCAAGTGGGAGAATATCAGGGTTAAATAAATAAGAAGAAAATGAAATTCATTTCTAATGTTCCTCTCCAGAAGTTCAAAATAAATCATTAGTTGGAGATTGCTATCGATACCTGCTGAATATCTATTATACTACCTGGAAGGTATTCTGCTATGTAAGTGTTGTTTCTGAATACTGTAAAGGCTGTACTTGTATCAGTTTGGAAGCATAAATCAAACAAGATATTTATGAATACTAGCACTTACGAGGACATCATTCTGTGAAAACGTCTCTTTTTATGTGATGGCAAACACAATGCAAAGCAATCTAAATACAGCGAAATCCACTTCAGGAGGCTGACCTTTTTGAGGCCCGCGTGAGCAATCAGTGCATTCGTGGTACTCAGACCGTGGTCTGAAAAACACATGTTCAGATCAGAATACATTTATGGTATTCTCCCTTTCCAGAAGGTAAAATCATCTAAAACATCCTCTCGATCTGATTTTTTAGGATGCTGTTTTCAACAGTTGTTTTGTACCATTAGAAACGGGTTCTACAGCAAGCCGAACCAGGAGGATTTCACCTGTAACTTCCACAAAGGACCGGACCTGTGCTTTTTGTGAAGCCCAAGACTTGTACCCTAAGCTTCCCCTGCAGGACTTCTGCTGCTGTAGATGAAAAATGAGTTTTCTCAAGTCCTCCTCTTTTTAAAACATAACTCTTCATAATTGAAGACTTCATAACGAGCCACTACATCTATGCAGTCTCTACATATAATCCCAGTATTAAATTCCCTGCTCTGGCTTTGAGCTGCTGTAGACTTCTTGAGTGGCCATGGACCAAGTACCATGCTCGGATCAGAAAGCCAGTGATTCCACATGAAATGCTAGTTGTAGAGCATCAGTCTCACCATTCCTCCTTGGCTTTGAATGGCGTGGGGAAAAATACTGAGTATTTATTTCTTCCAGTGACCTTCTTAGGAACAAGAGAAGAGTGGAAAGGCAATCTTCTTCATCCAAACCTAATCACCAAGGAAGCCTCCAAATATCAATGTTTTGAATCAACTGCCTTGACGACACCCACGGCACTTATAATGGTGAAACCACCCTTTCACAGTTGCAACCAACATCTAAAAAGGCTCAGGTGGTGGTGGTGCTGCTCTCCCAGTTGCTGTTTGGCCCTTGGTGTTCTCCGTGTCATCATAGAAGGTTGTTTTGCTTTTGGCTGATGCTTTGGGTAAATTCAGCATCCTCAGACGCTGAAGGTGACTGTCCTAAGCAACTGCAAAATCTCACCACTGTACTATGGTAAAAAGCTTTTTCTCCTCAATGAAGAGACGGAAGTTGCTGCTCATGGTAGTGCATTATCGCCAGAGAACAACAATATATTTTTCATTACAGATTGAGTGAATTATTTGTTGACTGATGATGCACTTCTGATCAGGGCAACGGTCCTTTTGATGTCCCTACTTGCTAACTTTGCCACTGCAGGCATCAAGACCTGCTGGCAAGTTCAGGGAAGAGGCATGGACAGGGAAACAACAGTTCCCACAATTCTTATTTCCAGGAGCAGAGCGGGGAGTCTGAGAAGTCCCAAGTGCCTGAGAACGGGTGAGTGAGTGGTGGGTGAAGGAGCTGTGGAAGGGGACAGTCCAGCCAGGTTAGCCCAGTAACAGTCGGTGGGACCTGGCCAAGGGCTGCTGTCTCCCTAGGGCTGAGGTTCTCCGTAAGAATGATTTCTGGAATCACCCGCTCAGTCCCAGCTGTTCAGACAGTGGATATCTCTTTTGTAGTAAATTAAGAGTCTGTGGTATTCTGCTGCTGTAGTGGTCTGCAGTGTTAGTCAAAGCAATTCTGCTCTCAGCTCAAGTCTAATTAAGGGTAGCTCTTGCGTAAAGTGAGTTAAATTCAGTAGTCACAGCCCAGACCCCATGGAAAATAGTCTAATTCAACTACAGTAATACAGTGTAATATAAATATAATGGAAATACAAACCCATATAATTTAATTTGACATGACTGGCGGTTTTTTGCTTAAGTCGGTGAAAATGAACGAGTACAAACAATGAACTTCCCTCTTTACTTCGATCTTTTATTGTTAGTATAGCAGGAAGGTGATTTCAGGATGACTTTGTACTGCAGCAACCTAAACAAATGCATTGACAATATGCAAATTTCAAGCTCTCTTTTGAAAATATATGCACATTTATAATTTTTAAATTTCTTAGATAGTGACAGTAAATTCAATTTAATTTTAAATATGGTCTGGGCTTTTCTATATTCGTCCTGTGTGCTCAAAGGGGGGAAACAATTCCAGATGGAGAACCCAGCCGAGACATGGCCTCAACCAGCTCTTTTAGCCAGGATGCCTTCCCACCCCTGCAAGCCCCACAGCCCTCACAACAGCAGCCCTGCCGCAGGTAAGGCCCTGGCCCCTTCCCAGGCCGGGGACAGCACCGGTAACTGCACTGCCGCTACTGAAATGGGCCCTGAGCATGGCGGGACACCGCACAGCTTTCAGCGCCCAGGGCCCACCTGCTCTGTCCTGTCATCGCTGCCGCCAGCAGAGACCTGGTGTGACACCACCAAAACCCTCCACAGGGGAGAAAAAAAAAGGCACAGTGTACTTTTTTTTTTTCTTTTCGCCCAGTATGTTTGCAGTGCTACAGTCGAGGGAGGCCAGAGCCTGGAAAACACAGATGGCAGCATTAGGAAGAGGGGATCCAAATGCCCCCTCCCGCCCTGCCCTGCGTTTTTGAGGTTCAGGGACGTTTCCACAAGCACCCATCCCAGAGCAGGGCATGGGCTTCCCACCCCCCACTCCTCAACACCTCCCCAGCACAGAGGACGAAGCTGCACCGCCCGCGGCCCCCACCGTCGCCGCCCCGCGCCTCCCTCAGGCGCCCGCCCGGCCGCGCCGCCACAACGCGCATGCGCGCCCCGCCCGCGCCTGCGCCGAGACTAAGGGTGCGGTAACGGTCCGCTAACGGCTCCGCGACGGCCGCGGCGCGCGGGCTGCCATGGCGTGCTGCAGGGTGGTCGTGGTCTCCTGCCTGGTGCTCTGCGTCTCCCTCTTCCTGCCGCGGATCTTCTTGTCTCGGGGCGGCGGGAGGCAGGAGCACGGGGCTGCGCCGCTCGCAGCGCCCGCGCCGCCCGAGGGTAAGAGGCCGCAGCGGGTCCCGCCGGCGGCGGCTCCGCTGAGGCGAGGGCGGGTCGCTCCTCGCCGCCAGTTCCCCCCACCCCGTCCCGGTACGCCGAGGTCCGCGTTTCGGCTGCTGCTCGGGGGCCGAGCGTCAAATGCGGAGGGCGGCTCAGCGGTGAGAGAGCCCGGGGCGGGGTGTCGCCGGCGGCTCGCTGGGCGGTGGGCCCCGGGGCTCGACCGTCAGCCCGCCGCCCCCGGGGGTGCTGCTGCCGCCGGGGCGGGCGGTGCGTGAGCGGGCCTTGGTCGCACGGCGCGTCTGGAAGGTGCTCTGCCGCCTGGTATGAAAACGTAGCGTAGTTAATCCTTCCCGTAAGTGTTACCGCATCCCTCTGCCGTGCTCTCTCCTTAATGGTGTCCTTGAGCGTCAAAGATTGAATTTACTGTTCTCGCTGTGATTTACCTTTTTCTGTTCCCTTCAGAGAAAGCTAGGTAAAAATCTTTCAAATTTCATCTTATTTGTTTTATGTAAGTGGGGTACTGAGGCTACTGAAAAGAGACATACCACTTCTTTTCTTTTCATTGCAATACATCCCTTTTTATTTGAAAGTTTCATTATTTTGTTATTTTCTGTACGGAATGCTTTTGTTGTTGCGTATGAAATAAAAGTTCATTTGAATCATCTTCATTGTTTAGTTTCCTACTCCAGTGTTTTAAACTTGGTTTTCATGCGCCAGACTCTCATAATAAACTTTACACATGATCACTCATTTAAACTCAGCTCCTGTCCTTGCAATCCCTCGAGCTATGTCCTTCTTGCCTGCCCTCCCACTCTGCATGTCCCCTCTTAAGTTATAGAGGCATGGGTTTAGCATCTCCCATTCTTTTTATGCCCATTGCCTTTTACTGTAGTTTTTTCTCCCCAAGGCACTTCACAAAAGTAGCTAGTATCATAGTGCCAGGTCTTGGCAGAGAAAGTTTTGCCCAGGGCTGCCTGCAAGCCGGAGATGAGGCTGACGGAAGTACAGAGAACCTCTAGGTTGTACTGGATGCTGTCCCACAGGGACTTATGTTGAGTGACTTGATCTTCTGCATCTTTCCAACAGCCTGATTCTAACATGACTGTACACTTTGGTGACGCTGACTTCATTTGACCAGGTTTTTTTCTTTCAGGCTGAAGTTACTGCTGAAACAATGTTATGCGGAACTGAAATACACAACTTCTATACTATGGTTATGTGTCTATGGTTGCTGTGTGTATTCTTGGTCTTTTAAGAACTTGAATATAGGTTCATCAGCAGTGTAGATTTACAGGTTTGTAAGTTTCACTCCATAATCTCTAACACTGAAAACCTGAATGGTAGCTGAGTTTTTTTGATAGTGCATCAAGTGCAGTACTGTGAGGGCATAGCGCTGGGCCCCACAAAGGCCCAGCAGACAGCACAGGGGCTCAGTGAGGACTGTGGAGTCACCTGCCTGAAGCAGGGATGGGAGCAGACGCTCTGGGAGGTGGTACCTGTCTCTCTCTTAACTTCTGCCCCTGTGCAGCTCCCAGCTCTGATCCTGGAGTGATACCAGATGGCAGAGTTTGACAAAGTTTTCTCACAGCAGTGAAGCCTTAGGCAGTTCTCAGTTAATGTTCTGGTGCTCCTTCTTTGGCTGCAGGATGGATTGAATTGATCTAACAGAAAAATTAATTTAAAAAAAAAAAAAACCAAAAAAAAGCTTGCCCCCAAATAATTTTCAGTGACATCTGTCTGATGAACGATGTTCATACCTGTTCCTGCACAGCCTGCTTTACATAAGCTGACTAATCACAGCCACAGTTAAATGCTTAAAATAGATAACATAAATACTCTCTCCATCATCAATAGGTAGCATAAATACTCTTTCCATCATCCTGTGGGAGATCACAGTACAGCACGAGTTAGTGTGTGCCTGGTGCAGAGCGAGCGTTGGGCATGCTCCTCTTACACCCCTGTCTTTGGCCGTGGATGTAATACCTCACCTCAGCTGATCTGTTGCAGGGGAGAAATTATAGTCCGTATTTTCAATTTGATAGCAAGAATTTCATTACACCTGCTCTGTAGACCAAACTTTATTTCCCCTGAAGTTATTTTTTTATTGGAAGAATAAATCTTTATTGAACAGTTCAATTCCTATCTCTGTCATTAGTTGTCCTCTTCAGTGAACTGATAACTGCAGTTACCTGACAGAAGTTTCAGGGACTTGAAGTAATTGTGTCATTCTTGAAGTTAATAAAGTGCTTATTGTAGTCTTGGGGGCAAAATGCCTCTGAATAAAACATTCTTAAAGTTTACTACCATTTGTTAGAACTCAGTGTTACCAGAAGGCTTTTTATTGAAACAGGCTTTAAGCACGGGAACAGCGCTTTCTCTAATAAAGCCAGTTTCAGAGGTCTCTTTAGGAAAATGGTAAGTATAACACTATAGAAGTTAATATTGTCTTCCAGACTGAATGGTTGTTCTCTTTCACAGTAGTATTGTTATGTATATGAAAGAACTTATTTAAGGAACTTACCGTGAATGTATCACATTTCTAGTTTACTTCATGGGCAGGCATTAGAATTTTAATTTTTTATAAAAAAATCTTTTGAAAAAGAGGAAAAAAAGAGCTACTAGCAGTTTAAAAAGTACTTTTAAGTCTAGTGTTCACAAATATATGCCAATCATTTTGTAAAACTACTCTCTAAGTTGGTTGTTTAAGCAAAACTTTACAGCTCCGTGACAATAGGTGTATAGTCTGTCTGCATTGTTAGGAACAATAAAGTGGCATCAGCTTTGCAAGAAAAATACGTGACTGTTCAGGTCACACCTCTGCCCAGCTTGGATTTGTGCAATGCACACATCAGTTGCCTGCCGGTGTCCTTACTGAAGAAAATTAAGATGTTTGGGTAGTGTTTTTGTTTTCCTTTTCAACCTCCACCTGCAATATTTAGTTAAAATGTTCACACATTTGACTGTGTCCCTTAAAAACACCCGTGCAGTGGTTTAAAGTGAGGATTTCAAACTTCATTCCTTCTAACCATTTTTGGGTAGGTTTCTAAAGTTGTGTGGTTGGGAACACAGCTAGAACTACTTTGTAAATGTCAGTAAAAGAGCAAGAACTAAATGAATGCATACTGTTTGTCCAGTTCATCATGATGTTACACTGTCTGCCAGAATCAGAAGTATTTATAAAAAGATTTAGAAGGGAAAAATATAACTGAGTGCATGTGTAAAAAAATCTAAAACATGGGTCTTGTGATAGTGTATAATACTGAAATAGAGAGTGGCCTGAACAATGAACTGAAAGTGAACTTGTAGTGTTATAAAAATGATAAATTACTGGGGCTTTCTGTGGGCAGAGATGTTGGGGAAATTCAAGAGTGTTAAGGAATAGCAGCAGAAGTGATATAGTGGCTTGAAAGAGAATTTAGATTTAATGTCAAGACAACAGTTTATGTATAGATTATTCTAAGCTATTATACTAAATGTGGAGGCTATGCAAGACAACCTAGGAGAACACTTTCAGTCTAGAGATGAAGTTACTTTGCATGGAATCCATGTGTTTGTGTGTTGGCACTTGCAGCTTTAGAACCCTTTGGCTAATTTATCTCATTGGACAGAGAGACAGAGAAAAAAAATGTTTTGTGAAAATACGCTTCTGAGAGGGGCTGAAGATTGATTCAAGTGTCCTGCGACAAAGGCTTCAGCATGAGTGCCTCTTTATTGGCATTTACCACCTACTTAGCAAAAGCTTTGCTTAGAGCACACGTCTCCTTTACATATCATGTCCAACAGCGCAGGGGAGAAAAACGTACAAAACTCTTGAGTTCTGGTTCTCACAGAAGTGTGTTTCATTTCTGATCCCTGTGACTGTCTGAAAAAGTGGTGGTTTTCTTTTTTGGTCACAACAATGAACATTTTACCAGGAAAATGTAAATGGCACCTAAGCATCCCTAAACGCAGGAGTCAGAGTACAGTTTGAAGATAGGTTTGAGGACTGGAATTTGCATTGCTGAGGCAGGAGGGTGGTTCTGTATCCCACTATCACATGGTTTTTCAGTTAAAGCTTTTGCAAAATGTCTAGCTGGTTTGTTCTTGGGCTGTGTTTTTTTGTTTGGTTGGTTTTGCGTGCGCAGTAAGGAATAGTAACGTAATAGTAAAGTAATAGTAATAAGTAAGTCTTACGAGGAAAGAACACAATCCAAACCAAAGTAGTGTAACCATGGTTTTGGGATGGAAACGAAGGAAAAAGACAGAGCGCCTACTGCAGGGCGTGAGCAGGACTGTGGGTGCTGTCCTAAGGAGCAGCGTGGTTGAGATTTGAGGAGCGGTGAGAACAGCATCCTTTGCTTTGCTGTCAGCATGGACAAGTCACACGCTCTTCCCAGGCTGCCATTTCCCGTCACTAACGCTCTTCCTACGCTTCCTGGGGTCTGAAGAACATGCACATTTTATAAGTGAAGTCATGTATCGTAAATCTGATTAATGGAGTGCAAACTTAATGTAGCAACAGCCCATATGTACTGAATGTCAAACTTTATTTTTTTATTATATGTGTATGTATGTATCCCAGCACTTTACAGCTGGTCAGATGTTGCAGTAAGACATATTATCTAGGTTAAGAGTTGCTAAATCGTACAATAACTTAAGTCTAAGTAACTTCATAAATAGTCAAGTTGGGCTCAGTAGCAACTCCTAAACCCCATTAGACAACACATAACAGCTTTCTTGGAAAAAAGACGCTTGGATGGTCTGAATATTATCAGCTGGTTGGCTGTTGTATTAGGTGTGCTATAAATACACTTTTTAAGATTTGCTTTTTTCAGTTGAGTTAATATTATTAAAAGTTTAAAAAACCCACAGTAATTTTAATGTGATACTGCTATCAAGGACTTCACCTACATTCAGAAATTACAGTCTCTTAAACAACACAAATGTTAGCTGGGGCATAATTTCATTTTTGGACTTAAAGCTATTGGAGGGACAGGATTAGACAAAACATGCTCTGCTTGCCCTGTAGCTGATTTGCAAAGTTGGTTTGAAGAATTAAACCGACAAATTATTAAGCGTGTTGGGTAAACCTTAGGTAAAAAGATCGCAAAGCCAGGTAGGGTGTATTGGGTGCGGTTACCACGTGCAGCGAGCAGGTCTGCCTGCAGCTCTCAGGCTGTCGCAGGGGAGTCGAGAAACGTTTCAGAAGGAGAGCAGCACTGTGGCACCCTTCAAAGCTATATGGAGGTTAGTGCTCTTCCCTTCCCACAGCACAGAAAACGTCCTGTTGAAGTACCCACCATCAGCACTGGCAACTGGGTGGTGCAGCAAGCAAAGACCTTCTTTGCTCACGTAGAAGTGTCTCTTGATTTTATTGATGGAGAGTATGTCATTGTCTCTATTTGAAAGTGGTTTGTTTCATCCCTGGAAACGTCACATCCAGTCACATCATCTACTGGTGTGCTAGGGTGTTGGGGTTTGTAATAGCAAGAGGTATGTTGTTTAATTGACAGTGGCATCCAAATTGCTACGCATTTGCATTTATATCCTGTGTATTTGACAGCTTTTTGCGTATGGGCTTTTAAGTTGCCTGTGCCGTCAATTTCCTCTATAATTTGCATGGGTTCTTCACAATAAAAAGCTACAGAAAGTATTGATTTTTTTTTAGATAAGGAAATCATTATAAAAATTTAAAAATCAACAGGGAATATTTAGAACTAGAAGCCATGAAATTCTCCTTTAAAATTATTTTGGGAGTGAAATGATTATTGTGTGTCCCTTTGGCCTGATTATCTTGAATTGAATCTTTTAAAGCACAAATGAAGCCTTATGGATAATTTAGAAAACTATTCCCTTTAAATACAGTTTCACCTTTGTCAATTATTTTCTGCTTTCTTTATCTCTTTTTTTGTTTAATAAATAATATTTGCCTGAGTATAAGATGTTTTGCAAAGGTTTATCTACCCTGCTGTTTCGTCCCTGCCTCAGTGATACTGCTCTCTACACGACATCACACTTGTTTCCCCAGTCACTTACTGCTACAAGGCATTCCTGCTGCAGCAATGGGACTTTCTTGTAAATAAGATGCTATGCTTTCTGTCACAGACTTTGAATAATTCACTGAAATTAAAGTGCGTGATAACAGCTTCCTCTAAGTTAAGCCTGAGCTAATCTGTGAGCGGTTTTGGTGAGTGGTTGTGTACCTGGGTGGTTTCACTAAAGCCTACAGCACCCATCCCCTAAAAGAAAAAATGTGTTTTTAATAGTAGAACTTCACGAATTATTGATATAAATTCCTAATGCGTATTTACTGTAATTTTCTGTGCTCAGGAATTCAGCTGCCTATGATGGTGTTTCCTAGCAAGAGCAAATGTTAATTTAATCTAATTTTCTCTTGTCTTGCTTCTCTCAAAAATATTTGCAGCTGGGTACTTACAGAATTAAAGTTAGTTATTTGTGGTGCTGTTTCAAACCTGGTTTTCGTTTGCTTTATGCAAGCGCATGCAGCCTGCCCCAGCGCCAGTGCCCAGTGCCCAGTGCCCAGTGCCCAGGCTGCCTGGCTTTCCTGCTGCATGTGCCAGGGAGGGGGACTTTTGCAGGTGGCGTGGGGGTGAGCTGCCACCCCAGCTCTGGGGCTTCCGTCCATCGCCTCCCACCACCAGATGCGGTGGCAGAGTAGAGGAGTAATTCAGTTTGGTCCCAAACAGTGGCAGGGAGTGAAGGGGCAAGGCCAGGCTGGGTATGGAGATAGAAAGAAGGATGTCAAGTAGACGGAGGAGTAAAATAGTGAATTTCGTGGCAAAATTGTTGAATTGATGGCAGCAAAAAAATACAGTAACTGCATGAGCTTACATTTATTGAGATTCTAGTGCCTTTCAGTTGACTGAAATCGTCCACAGCACTGTTTCAGTCTTACTGTAGCATCCATTTATGCTCACTCCCCTTTCTTGTTTTAAATTGTCTCTGCCTCTCTCAAGGCTAGAAACCACTTTTTCCCCTCTAAAATGCTGGAGACCATTTGTCCTAAGCTATATTCACTCTCCTTTCTTACATTGCTTTACTCAACACATTTCAAGGAGAACAGTTTAAGGTGCCATCACTTTTCTTTATCTTTCATTGCTCATTGCTCATACCGGGCAAACACTGCAGTGGTGTATGAGGACGCTAGGTGGGTAGTGCTTTATACATTAACATGCCTTTGTGTAATATTGAAAGATCAGGCTCACAGCAGAAAACTGATACATTGTTGGGGGTTTTTTTGAGCAGAGAACCCGAAGTAAGAGTTTGGGTTTTCATCCTGTTAGGGATGCTGGTTCTTAGGGTCTTTGGACACGTATATGGCTGTTAAAGTCCATGTTTTGTTAATTGCCCGGCCAGCTTTTTCGAGAGGGAGTAATTGTACATGCCTAACTCCTAGCACTGCATATAGTGACTGAGGATTGATTTTACAGACTTACTACTTAAGACTCCAACAACTTACTTTATTTATCAGTGGTGGTGCATTTAAAAGTAGAGAAAAGAGGTCAGCTGCACCACTTGCAGTTTTAGGCTGCATGTAAAAGGGTGAAAAGTAATAGAAGAAAAATGATCATTGTGTGTTTTTTTTTCGCAGGGAAGCTTGGTCACTTTCCACCAAGGATGCATTACCAGACCACTCCCGACAGCCGAGCTGCCCCTCATTTTCCAAGATCTCACCTTTCTGAAGCAGTTGCCAAAGCCAAGGCAGGTGGAGGTGGTGGTGGAAGCACTAGTGGAACTGGGAGAGGTCTTGTGGGGCAGATTATCCCCATATATGGATTTGGCATCTTCTTATATATCCTGTACATTTTATTTAAGGTAAGACCAACATAAATTGAAAAGTCGGGGAAATAACAACTAAAAAACCTGCAAAACAAAAACAATAGTCCTGTTTCTGTACCTGGTTCCATTTCAGCCTTGCTCAAAAAAAAAAATGTTTATACTGGACCTTTGACTGGTGGTTGAAAGATTGGTGTATCCTGTGGTTTTTGCTATTGCAAAGACTGTAGCTAAGAATGTAGGGATGGGTTGCCAAAGTCCTGTATTGGCCTCTGACCTCTTACAATTTTTTTAAGGATCCCCCCCCGGAAAATGTGTATGTCTAGAACAATGTTAGATTAATTATGAATATACACATAGTATTCTTTTCTATCATGTGTGACTACATATTATATATACTGTATATGTCCTGTATTGTGTTACGCATTTAAGGTGGGAGAGAGGGAGTACAAATATTGCATACCTTCTGGAACAAAAGCGCCACGTAGGCTGAGAATGGGAGTTTGTAAGGTTGTATTGACCACGCTGGAACTACCCCAGCTGAGGAACTGGGTTGAAAGCTAGTTTTAAAAAGCACAGCCCCTATTCCCCTCAAGCGTTTCACACCTGATTTGAACGTCTCATGGCTTTTTGTTATGTCGACGTGACTTGCATGTAGGTGATGACAGTCAGCACTTTGAGTGGGTGCTGAATCCAGACTGAGCAGTGTCCAAACAGTTGAGCTTGCTCTGGACAGACAAGAGGCAAGAACAAGGTGAATTGGGTAAGCTGATCAAACACAGTGAAGACGAAAGAAATAGATAGCCTGCAGTTTCTGTATAGAGCCAGCCAGTATCTTTGCTGCAGGTACAAAGTTGGTGAGGAGTAACGGGAGAAGATGTTGCAAGAGGGACAAGTGGGGTCACATACAATTCCTTCAGAACCTGTTCTTTATTTCACAATAATTGCCCAACGTGCTGTTTTTTCCCCTCCTATATACAGAAGAATTACAGGATCAGACTGGAACAGATAAATATTCTAAAACAAAAAAGTTATTTTTGATGAGTTATGGTTTCACTATGCTTAAAAATATCATTTGTTCCAAGTGCCTTTTAGCAGTTTTCAGCTGGCAAGATCTCCCAGGCATCTTTCATGGTTGTCTGGTTTTGCCACTGGGCATGCTTTTCTGTGGCTACTTTCTGGCATATTTTAGTTTTCTATCCTTTTTGCTGTTGCCTTTGGGGCTTATATATTACTATTGCTGTAACTCATAGAAGGGTCGCCTTTTTTCTCTCATCAGCTGGCTTCCAAGGGAAGAACTGTTGCTGGAGAGCGGAAATGCCCTACTGCTGCACCTGGAAACATGAAGAGGAAAATCAGTGAGTATGACTTCTGAGTCGTATCTATGTAGCTGTTGACTCTGTAGAGGCATGGGCCAACTGGTTTCTTCAAGTGCTGGGCAGACTGTAAAGCTGCTGTTCCCCCTCCCCTGTAAAGAACAAGCCAGAAGCTTCTGTGTTGGAATGATCAAGAGTTAGAGTGAATTACTGCACCGTCACTTTCTAATCTCATTCGGCTAATGAGACTCTGTGGTAGTGGCCTGATCTCAAGCCCCCTTGGAAGCAATGGGTTTTCATGAGGTTCACTGAATTAACTGTACAGATTTGCTGAAAAGCTATGTAGCTAATGATTATAAATGGATAATAGGATGTCAGTCTATAATTATTCTATAATCCATAATATTCTAGTAATAGTATATCAACATATTATTAAAAGCTACCTTCATTTTTTTGAATTTGTGAATTCTTAGCCATCACGAGGCGCTACCCTACTTTTTCCCTTCCCTTTTAGCAAGGCTCAAAGTTTTGAAGAGAAAGCAAATAGTATTCTGAAATGTTGTTGTGGTTTTACCTAAACATCAGTGGGATGGATTCAACTCTTTGTAGGCATTTATTAGATAAATCAATAAGCTTACTATTGAAGATTGGATGGGTAGTTACCATAACAGTATTTAAATGTGTTGTGTTTAGCTGGCTAAATTGTAATAGGAAAGGAAAGTACTTAGGGCTTTCTATAAAGTGCTAGCAGTAAGGTAATTCTCTTAACATAGCTGTAATTATCTTGACATTAATGCGTATATTAGGAATACCTAATGTACTCAGTGCTATGGATTGTATTTTCAGTGCACTTGTACTGCACTGTGCCTGGCAATTTTGTGCAATTTATTAGCAACGGTAATTGTATTTTTTTCTCTAATGCTTGGTAAGAGAAACTAACTTTGCAGTAAGTTAAATATTTACCATCATTATAACCCAAAGAACTAGTGATGAAAATTATTGTGCCTTTTTCTTGAGCTCTTCATTTGTATTCCTAAAGCATTCATTGCAAGCTTTAGCAGAGCAGGAGATGACTCAGTGGACTAGGAACCACTTACATGGTGACTTGGAGGGAGTAACTTCCTTTGTCTTTGCCAATTTCCCTTCCCCTATTTTTAAAGTCTCAGATCTGCAAAATAATGTCATCAGTGATACATTATGTAATGGCATTCTCTGCAGAATAGAGATCTTCCCAAAACCAGGATGTTTATGGATGGCTTTCTCCATTCCTACTCTGTCGGAGTTCCATTGTGCCTTTGTGCTGCTTAAATGGGTGTGCCTGTAGCAGCTGAATATTTAACTAACACAGGCGGTTTTCATTTTGTTCTGCAGTTGGGAACAACGATGTCACAGCTATAGGATTTTGAGCATGAGCTGCACAAGTCAAACAAGGCGCTCAAGCATTTTTGTTGACGTCCATGCTGTTGCATCTTTGCTGTTAATGCTTTCAGATAAATTAAAGCCAGTATGGGTGTTCCTGCATGTATGCATGTGTGTCTACTATTGTACTATGGACACATTTTTTTGAAAAAAGTGCAGCCATGGAGATACTGTGCTCCCCAGGCCGACACCATGTGGCTAGCTGTTGGTCATCCCGGTAAGCCCGGCAGACCGTTAGCACTCACTGCCTACCCTGGCACACCTGTGAAGGGTTGGATGCCACCAAGCCCATGAACTTCATTCTCTTTGACGAAGATGTGGTTTCTCAAACCTTAGACTCGGTAAAAAATGCTCAAGTGACCTTTTGTCTCTGCTCCCAAGGACTTAACAGGGAAATTCCATGAGAACTATTAATTCTGGGGTAGACAGTAAAACACTATGGTTTCCTTAGAAATAAAAATACGATATTTTCTTTTCGCTAACTTTAATCTCCAGGGCATTTACAGTGGCCCGCTCACTCTGCTTATTGGGAGGTTGGTGGGGAGCCTTTGAGAGAACGTACTTTCTGTGTGTCTTATTACCATTGGCAGTAGTCTTCACCTTCTTATACCAGGAAAAGTAGGTAGAACTCTTTAAGCTGCATGTTTTAGTTTCCTCACAGCCAGTTTGGTTTAGTACAGCATATGCTACCTGTGATAATGGGACAGGGATACATTTTCAAAGCTCCTACTGACGGATCTTGGGATTTTGTTTGTTTTACAGCTGACTATGAGCTCACTCAACTCCAGGAAAAACTGAGGGAGACAGAAGAAGCTATGGAAAAATTAATCAACAGAGTAGGACCTAACTGTGACAGGTATGTTTCAAATTACAGCATTTTAAGGAAAGATTCTGCTGTCATTAGAAATTAAACTTTCTTACATTGGTTATATTAAAATAGCAGTTTTATTTCTACTTCAAATTGTAGAAATTTGATTTTACACATTACATTTTTTGTTCTGCAGTTTTTCTCTTTTCAGCATCTATATTTACAATAAATAATTTTTTCCAAATTCACTTTTCCTTAAAAAGAAAAGCAACTATCCCTACCCTACCCCAACCCTTTGTACACTGCGTTATTTGGAAGATAATGACATGTATGTGTAAACCAAAAATAAAACATCTACATTTGAAGTATATAAACCAACCTGTCTTAATGTGACCAAAGTAATATTCTGAGTGATTGCTAAGAGACCCATTTATTTTATGGGTTTTTTTTTCCAGTTCTATGGTTTATTTTTCTAAATAGAAATGCTGTTACAATATCCATAAAAATATTTCTTTAAGGGCAGAATTGTATAATAATCTGATTCCATAACTTGGTTCCACCCTGTAACCAGTAAATCCATGCATTTGCTTCTGAATATAAAAGAAGAAAAAGAGTTGTAAAATCAGGATTTAAAAATTTATTATGTTTATTAATGTTTGCTATAAATCTGAGATCAGTATTCTACATTATAGAGAAACAGTGGGAACAAGTCTATGTTTTTCTTAAGGAGTGAAACAACACATCACGAGGACAATGCGTAACTGCAGTGTTTGAAAATTTAAATAGCATGAATATTAAGGTGACGTTTGCAAGCAAGAAAGATAGCTCTTCAGGTTGTAACGCATGTTAACTTTGTCTGGTTCAGTCAATGCCTGTATTAACTCATTCTGTAGGAACAGTTCTGTGCCGAGCTTGCACGTTATGTCCATTTATGCTTCAAACAGCATTCTCTTTGGGCGTGTAGCTTTGCCCACTTTGCACCATGCCCGGATTGCGGCTGCAGTTGTCTCAGCAAGATAAGGTGCCAAGCTTGCCTGTGTTAGGCCAGGTTCCAGCAGGAGAACCCCTAAGCTGCTCTGGTTTTGCTAGTGAAACAGAAGGATACTATTTTGACTATTACTCATCTCTGTTTTGGAAAGCTAACGCAATGCTCTACGCGTACCTTTAAGCTGCCAGAAATAGGCTTATGAGCTGCCCAGATATTGTGCTGACTCTCAGGACAGGATATTTTTTACTGAGAAATGGGTTTAGGGTCTGATCCAGTATTTGTTCCACTCTGTGTTATTGGCTCAGAGCCTTTATTTAGTAGAACTTCCCTTCTTTGTTCAACCAAACTATTTATATAGATGGATCTAAAGCCCTCAGGGGAAATCAGACTCTGAATCTAATAAAGAATTTTGTATGTAGCCTCTTCAAAGAGAAGGAGAAAAGCACCTCTAGATGGAGCAAATAGCTGTTTTTCAAATACACCCAGACTTTGAAGCTTTCTTAATCTACACTGTGATACTCATTAGGTTCAGTAATATTGGATGAATGTCTTAAAATAAAATGTATGGTTAGAAAGTGTAATTAGAGCACAGAGTACAGTGCTAGACTTATTCAATCTGGATGCTGATAGATTTAAATAAAAAGGAAAGAGGAAGAGAGCAAAAATGACTTGAGCTCCAGTTATTAATATGCAGTTAAACAGAAATCCTTACAACGGAAAAGTCAGAGAAAGAAATAACTGGTATCAAATTTAAACTAATGCTGAAAGATCCCAGGTGAGACCGTGGCCCATTACACTAGGTATGGCAAACAACTCCCAGCCTGCCAAGTGAAATATTAGTAACCAAACCAAAGGACGTATTTTGCATTGTCACAAAAACCGATGTATCATCATAACACACAGTGTTTGTAATAGTGGTGACGTCTGAGCTTGTGCCTCAGTGTCCTCTCACTATACTTCAGGAGCATTCTCCTCCCAGCTGAACTACTCCAGGATTCACCCTGGCTTTCTCCTTCTGGTGAAGATTCTTAGAATCCAAAGACATTCTAATTTTGTATATTTTCTTCAAAAAACCCATTACTTTTGAAAGCTGGATGAGTTTGGAAGGACAGTTTATTCTCAGATAATGCTGTACCATAGAAAGAAACCCTGTTTCAAAGGAATAATATATGCTGTGCTCTGTGACTTTATTCTGCTTTCTTCTGTAGCAAGTGTACACGTTGTTTTCTTGCTGTGGCTTGTCCTGCTCATTTCTTTGTCTTTCAAAAGCATTTGAGTGAAATGAGGCTGGAAGACCTTTCAATACTATTAACTGGTTTTCTCAGATGGGATAGCCTTTTATAAGGCTTGAAGACCAACCTCCAAACCAACCAAGGAGACCTCCTTCCAAAGCAGCATGCCGGTTGGACTTGCTACAGCTTTAAGTACAGAAACTGCCTTGCAGAAATGCAAAACTTTCAAAAAGTATAAGTACATATAATTTCAATAAGGCCTAGCATGTATTAGCAAGGACTAGGAGCAAGGTAAAGAAAGCAAGAGGAAGAAAGAACTACCTGGCTGGGTCCTCAGCAACATAACCAAACCTGAACTAGGAGATGGAGAAAGATATTTGTTGCCTAATGCACACACTTACACAGGTAGTGTACTGTACCTAAAGATATAACGATTCAGAGCTCTGAGAAAATCTAGCACTCTTTCCAGCTCTTTTTTTCAACAGGTTATATACATTTAAATTATACAGTTTTGTAGTTTATCATCACATCCTATTGTTAAGTGGACCTCAGTATCTCCAGTTTCTAAATGTAGACCTTTATGGTCCAGTATCTCTCAGCAGAGATGAGGACCCTTGCTGGGCATTTGATGATTCAGAAATAAAGACTTAATTGATGGTTATATAGGGCTCTCTGCATTAAAAGCATGCACATTGCTCTTTTCCAGGCTTTTAGCAGACTGTTTCAATGTTGGGACAGTGATATAACGGGTACAAAAGATTTCCCTACCCATTCTCACAGATGTCTTACCCATATTCTTTTCACCACTGTCTGTAAAATTTCATATTTTGAAACCACTTTAAATTGAAGAATACTTGTAAATACTTTTCTCAATGGGAGTATTGTACAATACTCTCTTGTAAAAAAAAAAAATCTCCGTTTCTGGTAATTAGGTAAAAGGTAGAAATCATGCAGCTCAGTTACCTGTTTTTAAAGTCCTGTTTACCAGGCTGTCAATTGGAAAACTTGCCTTTTTACCATAAACCGAGCAAATGTGATGTGGAAGAGAGAGAGAGAGAGGCTGTACTCTGTGGGGTGCCATTGTTGGGCTATAGCTGCATTTTAATAGTGATTATTTTAAGATCATGAAACAAAAAAATACAGTTGACACGTCTGAGATACCATGTTAGATTATGGATTTTTTCACTGCAGTCATGATAGCTCTTTAGGAAATGTTCTGATCTCACTGTAAGAATAGGAAACCTTTACTTTACCTGTTAGTGAGCACTTTGGGACTGTACAAAACGTAAGCATTGCCACTATGAAAAGTAATAGCTGTGTTACAGCTACAAATACACAGAGCAAAACCACTGACCTTTTCTTACACTGTAAACCTTTTGCATCTGTTGTCCTCTTAGTATTCATAAGTGCATTATACTCTGGGAAATCTCCTGTATGCAGGCAGGCAGCCAGACATCTTACACATTGCCAGCATCTTACAGTAAGTCTTCCTAGATGCTTTAAATGAAGTAGAAATAGTGCATGGGCTTTGGTTTCTCCCTCTCTATAAGGGAATTTGTCTTTTAACCAAGGTGTCTGGAGGAGGAATATTCTGAAATACTCACAGAGACCTCGTGTTGCAATAAGACAGTGCTTTCTGATGAGGGTATCCAGCATATTAGGAATTTTCCTATATGAAATCCCGCAGTGATGCAGCTGCATTGATTGATCCTATTATCTGAGGTAGCATATCTCCCCGTTGTGCTAAACAGACAGGCCTTTCTGTCTTTATCCAGGTGGTATATATTAAAATTACATACACTTTTGTCTATCAAAGGAGGATTAGTTTGACAGCTCTATTACAGCTCCTGTCAAAGGCAGCTAGCTGATGAAATCGTTTCTTTTTGTGTGCCTATTAATTCACGTCTCAGATTCTACATCTGCATAACCCAGGCTTTTGAGAAGGTGCTGTCTCACACCTTCACTTGTTCTGTGCAACAAACTGCCACTGCAACTTGAGGGGACTCAGTGCAACCTCCATATAGTGTCGGGATTGTATCAGCTTTTCAAACTGTGGGGCAAAGTGCCCCTCAGGGGAAGCTCAGAGAAGTGATCTCAGTCAAACAGTTTAATCTGGGTAGCTGCTAATGAAACCAGTGGGCCCGCTCCTGAGCTAAGATCAATTACAGACAACTGCGTGTGCAGCTATGCACAAAATCTAGCCCAGGGTCAGCACTTTGATCACCATTGCACAAACCAGCAGTATGATGCTAATCTCTTTGGTTTTAAACCAGCATGACTCTGCTGGCTTTAGTGGAGTAACTGTCGTGTTACCATCATTCCCGTATATGCAGAGAGGCAGAAAGTACCTATTAAAGTGCCATGCTATTCACAGCGGTTAGTAAGAGGAAAAACTGAAGATGGAAGCTGCAAGTTTTCAAGTTTATGAGAATTCAGGCACCTGAAACAAGGTTTAGATAGATACTAATCACCTAAATCCAAAATCATTAATCTATTTCCAGCTCCCCTCTTCCCATCTCACCCTTAAGATTCACTGAGCAGCTGTCTAATCTTGGAGATTATCTCTCTGACTGATGGTCTGGAGATCACCAGAGATCATCTGTCTGACCTCACATACCACCTATAGCTCAGCATACTGCACGTGCCGAGGGCCACCCTCTCCAAGTAACCAGGGGCAATAGATCCTGCCTAAAACACAGCAAGATTCAAAAGAGCACCAGAGTAGTGCCTCAGTCCCCCGAGAGGCTTGAACTGGTACTTACACAGACACCTGCTCAAGAACAACTTGAAAATCAAGATGAAACAAACGCAACAGTCAGAACCATTTTTCACCCCTAAGGACCGCCGGTCTCTTTCTTATTCTGACGTATTGAGTTAGTTAGTACAGCTCAGATCACCGCCCTCCAAATACTTCTTTTTGCCCATAAGATTATTAGGAGGCTATTTTTATTTCCAGAGAAAATAACATGTAATGACCTCANCCAAGAACAACTTGAAAATCAAGATGAAACAAGCGCAACAGTCAGAACCATTTTTCACCCCTAAGGACAGCCGGTCTCTTTCTTATTCTGACGTATTGAGTTAGTTAGTACAGCTCAGATCACCGCCCTCCAAATACTTCTTTTTGCCCATAAGATTATTAGGAGGCTATTTTTATTTCCAGAGAAAATAACATGTAATGACCTCATGATCTTACCTGTTGGAAGAATTTTTGTTACAACAGTAAGTCATTGTATTACCTGGAATCAGCAGTGTAGAGTCAGTCAAAGTTATAGTTTACTTTTAATCTGATAAAAATCTCAGTTCTCTCCCACTCTCCCTCTGATTCTAAAGGCAAGTTAAAGTTAAATGTACCACTTTCTTTTCATTTTTAAATCTTCCTTCCTGCTTCTCCCCTGCCCCCCGCCAGGGAGCATTGTTGACTCTGTATGATAACACCATCATCTGTCCAACTGGCATTTGTTAATGCGGCCTTGCACATTTAATACCTTTAATGGTCATAGTTAGGGATCACTAGACTCTTGAGACTGTCTGTGTGAGACATTTTGATCCGCCCCTCAAGATGTTTTAAATGTAGCGTAGGTTCTGAATTGCATTATAAAATGCTTCAAACAAGATATGGCCCTCTAATTCTCACCTAACACCCTTTTGAAAGACAGAAATTTCCATAGGTATCTTCTGTACCGTAACTCTTGCTTGTGTGTCACTTTTCATCTTGCTCTCACGTTGGCTGTACCTGCCTTCCTTTACCTGTTTACGTTTGCAGGCTTTCTAGGTAAATGGATAAACCTTTACACTGAGTTGGAGTGGAGACCAAATGAATAGTGATCATACTGCAGCCGGGTTTCTTCAGACTGTGCTGCTGAGGTGGACCAAACAGTTGGGTTCAAACTCTGTTAATGGTTTGTAATAATAATGGACTGAATTCTGGTGTCTAATATTTTCTAGCAGGACTCCAAATGTTACAACAGACCAGGAAAAAAGGTTGCTTCAGCAACTCCGAGAAATTACTAGAGTTATGAAAGAAGGAAAATTCATAGATGGCACCTCTCCTGAGAAGGAAGCTGAAGAAGCTCCTTACATGGAAGACTGGGAAGGTAAGCAACGGCCTTTCGTACCATTACCCTGATGAGAAGAATTGAATAAGGATTACTTACAGTCCCAGATCCTTTCAAAATTTTTTGTTAACTTTATCCTTTCTTTTCAGAAGACAGTGTTCAAACCTTTGCAAGAGGTGGTTTGTTTTCCCAACCATAATAGAAAGAAAATAGATTTTGAGGCATCCAGCATTTCCTTTAGTGTAAACACTACACCATCTGCTGCCAAAAGTGGCATATGAATATTCACATATGCTCCATCTGCTGCTGGGTCTTGGCTGCTGTAGGTTTATATCTTTCCATTTCTTTGCTGGGCTAGATTTCATGCAAAATCATAAAAGCCTTGGAAATCAGAATCAATATGTTTTGGATAATTTAGAGTTTTTACTTTTGATTAATCATTCTTTGTTTGCTCCAATGTTGTAAAAGTCAACTCCAGGAAGTCTGTCCTTTAAAAATTCTTTATTTTATTTTCCGTTCCTTGGTATTTACTTGTTACATAAATGTGTTTTCAAGATATCCTAGTCGAGCTGCTCACTATCCTAATTTTAAATGCAGGCTTAATTCCTTGCTCTTTAAGAAGCTTTCAAAAATGATCCAAAACATAAAGCATAAACAGTGGCCTCGAGCTCTGTTTTCTTAAGTCAAGTTCATGATGCATTTGCTAAAATGAAATGCACAAAGTCATTGACATGTCTGTTTTTTTTCAACTTTATAAATAACGTCGTTTATAGCAAAAGTCTTCAAAACATCAGTCAATCTGTAGGAAAAAAAAAAAGGATCTATTTAAAGGTCTAAGATACACAGTTTTCACCTGTTAGCTCCCATACCTTTCAGACACACTCAGATACTCACTTCTGAAAGTCAGGGTTGATATCCTGGCTCCCTAAAAATAAGTGGAGTTTTCTCATCATCTCCCAAGAAGTCATGTTGTGCACATTCTTGCCATGGATTTACTACTGTGACATATACATGGCATCAAATAGATGACACATATACTGGCAGTGCTAAAAACAACTGTTCTAACAAACTTGTGCATCCATCACTGAAGTCAGTACTACTTTTAAATGCTGGTAACACTTCAGCTGCGTGTCACTTTATTCCTAAGGTTATCCAGAAGAGACCTATCCTGTCTATGATAATTCTGATTGCTTCAAGCGCAAACGGGACACAATCCTTGTAGATTACCCTGACCTGAGCCAGCCCTCTGCAGAAGAGCTAGCAGAAAGAATGGAGGGCATGGAAGATGAGGAGCATCTGTGCAATGAAACCCTGCTAACTGATCTCACCATAGGAAGGGGCGGTCATTCTTTAATGCAGAAAAAGGACGAGATAACTGGCACCAGTGAAGAGGAGAGGGGCCGTCGTGACAGACAAAGCATTGAGGAGTGCTGCTGTTGTTATGAGGATGACGATCCTGCTGTCATAGCGGAGAACGCTGGATTCCACTCTGAGAGCTGCAGTGAAGCAGAAGAGTCAACCCAAGAGGACCTGTCTGTGGAGTCAGAAAATGAAAATGCAGCACTGAAAAAGCAAAAAGCCAGTGATTCAGATGAAACTGGCACACTGAGAAAGCGCAATACAAAAGGACTTGAGTAAGAGAAACAATACTGGATGTTATCTAGATGGTGAAGGTAAAGGTCATAAACTGTCATTCATGTGGTTTTTGTTCCTGATGAAGACTTCTCTGCGTTCCGTCTCCTTGTACCAATTTAATTCCTGTGCTAACAATCAGTCACATCATCTACCTGAACTGGAAGCCAATGCCCTCTTTCATGTTGTCTTGTCATGGCTTACCATGACATTGCCAACAGCGCTTTGTCCTTGCTTTTTGGAGACTGGTATCTTGGAGCAGATTATTCCATTCAGATATTTGTGATTCTTCCCAATTCTGAACAAACAGTCCTTAGCTTTACCCGTTGCCATCCTGGAGTTAACCAAATGTGTCTTCTGACTTTTTAAAAAATATCTGTTTGTGTGCTACCAGTTATGAAAATTAATTGAATGCATATATATTTATGAGATTACCAGGAAGCTGGAGGAGTCAGTATGGCTTCTTTCTCTTACGTGAATGTTAACGGATCAGCAGAACAGACCATAGTCACACACATGACTCTCAACCGTGTCATTGCTGCTGTACGCCCAAGAAACTGTTGTCACTACAATCCACAAAATTCATATGCTACCCCAACCCACAGCCCGTTTCCCAGCTTATTCCATGCTGCAGGACCAGTAGCCTAATCTATGTTGTGTTCCAGGAAGAGTGTAAGCAAGACTGAGGCATTATGAATTGTTCTTTGTCTCTGCCATAACCATGGTGAAACGTCTTGATGAAATTCCCAGATGAGTGCAGGAATCGGACCATACTTTGTGTTAGAGAAGAACATGAAAAACATCCCTGGGGATTAAAAAAAAAAAAAAGGCAGCAAGAAAGTTTGTCCTTTAAAGTAGAGAATAGAGCGAGGGTGAACCTCAGACTGAAAAGAATCCCCCCCACCCACCTCCAGGCCCCAAGGACCTCCCTTGGTGGCCTCCAACAGACTCCTCACCTGGCACTGGCACAGAGGCCCAAAGCATGCCAGGCCCTCTCCTGCCCTCTCCCTTGGGGCTCCGTGCAGAGGAGATGGCACCTCCCCACATGCCAGGGGCAGGGCCAGGAGGCTGGGAAGAAGGGCCCACACAACACTTGGCCATCAGCAATTCTTTTATGGAGTGCTGGGGGACCTTGCACAGGCCGGCTGCGC
>RSEF01000005.1:11641927-11656760 GCA_003993805.1 Himantopus leucocephalus
ATTCATCATACAGGTGGCAATAAATCAGAGAGGGCTGAAAACCACTGCAGTAGAAAAAGAGGACTTCAGAAATGTGGCTTCTAAGTGTGTAGGTGCTGAGCTCTGCAAGTACAATTCAAGGAGCCAACTGTTAGAAATGCTGTACTCTAAGTCATAATTCCCACCCTGAGAATACAGAAGGGTGAATCCCTTTACATGCGTTCTCCAGTATCTTGGTCGGAAACCTATTCTGCACTTCAAAATTCACCAACAACCTTGAACTGCGCAATGTGATGAATATGCCCCGCTGAGGATTATGCAACCGGAATTGAAGGCCACCCTACATCGAAATGAGAACATATACACAGGGATTTAACACGCTTTAATTCACAGACATCAACTTTATAGGTTTCACTGACTTAGCTTTCTGGAGTGTCCCCATATGGAAAAAACCTATACATGTTTGAAACAAGAGAAAGTTATAGATGGAAAAGAAAATCAGGGAGCTTAAAACAAAACAAGGAAATTGTAGTAACACAGATTACTAAGAAGCTGAAAAGCATCTACCACTTGCAAGAAAGTATTTGAAGTGATACCAAACAGGAACTCATCCTCATGGGCTTGTGCTATGTAGTCCAAAAGACAGAATAACCAGTGCTCTTGAAAACAGATTATCTTGTTTTTAAGAGAAAAACGACAACAAAACCCCTTATCACAGTGTCACTGAATCAGCAGCTCTTGAGAACCCATCATAAAGAGCCATATTCCACAATCAGCTTTTTAAGATGACTTTGTTAGAAATCTTGTAGGAGTAAGCATTACTGCTCTAGCCCTACTTTAAACCAGAAGTTAGAATTAACAGTACACAGCATTTTTATATTTTCAGCCTACATTATAAAACACTGAATCTCCAAATAAATACAGTTAGGAATGCAATATAGCCCCGTTGTTTTTTCACTTAGGAAAACTCAGTGGGCCCAATTTATTTGCTGAGCAACTTTTCAGTTCCTGACACTTGCACAGCACCCTTGTGTTTGTTCTGGGCCATCCTCATGAATTAATATGCATGCAACTTGATTTCAGTGTAATTTCAATTGCCTGATGAGAACTCTCTGTAGTGATGTGGTTTGGCATTCCAGTATTCCAAACTGAAGTGAAACAGTTTAGTCTTCACAATGAAGTTTAAAACAGAGACCTTCTGCCTACCAGCTGGTCGCCCATGGCAATAGCTAGAACACAGGGTTAGAGTCTAACAACTTAGTTGTATAGTGCCAGCTCTAAAAAGAACTCTCTGTTTGCTTTTATAAACTGCAAATTACAGCTTCGCTGCCATTAAAAGGATACTACTACTTACCTGCTGCTCCTGGACTGCTGTAAGGCTTTACTAGCTGATGTGTAGCATCTTTGTGAAGCATTATTTTTAGCTTGTGGATGTTTGTTAAAGCTGATGTTTACTAACCTAATCACAGATTGGCCCTAAAATGGAAGATACTGCAATAAGCATAGAAGTACCAACAGAAATCCCCCCAAAAAGGAAAGTGGTGCCATTTTGGTAAGAGAGGGCTCTATCTTCGGACCGGGTCCTCACACTGTGTCCCAGATGTAGTATGCAACAGGGTACCATAGGATGTTTCATGGCACACACTGGTCTGCCAGAAATAAGATTCCTGGCTGGGAAAAAAAGCCCTCTGTCAATCCAGGCACATAGCACTAAATGTTAATGATTTGCCTAGAAAGCCTGTTTTTTTCTCAGATCAAAAGTTTCTATTTTTAGTATCAAATCTCAAATCTCCATATGTAAGGCAGCAGAAAATGAGGCAGAGACTTGAGCAGAAAACACTGCTCTCTTTGTTTTTAGCACTGAAATTACTGACCTTCAGAAGTAAAGGTAGTGGTGCACAAAAAAGCAGTATCATCAGGCAAAACCCAAGGAAAGCATATCAGTATAGCTGTGTCACGTTTTTCCAGCAGGATTATCAAGCACTGCTCGTATGTCAACTGAGAAAACTGCTGGAAAAAGCAGCTGCCTCTCAACTAAATAAACTTGACACACCTATAGCTACTTCGAAGACTATTTTCTTTGAGCTCAAACTACCTCTTTGAAAATGTTTTTAAATTAGCTAAAAAATACCATAATGTTTAAAGACATGTCAGGATCAATATAGTTCTACTTCTAGCCACTGAGGACAGGAGATTGTCCCTAAGGGAGAGAACAGGATGGTAATAATTGGGTTATCTTCTGACGGCCCCAGACTGGAACGAAAACCTCCTGTTACGAGGTGCCAGAGCTCACAAACTCGTTTGAACACTGAACTTCATAGCATGAAGAAACCCACTATCACAAAACATACTCTGGTTTTGTGTACTTGTGAGATTTCTGGCACTAGCAAAATGAGCGATCTCATGACATAATTTTCGAAGACATCAAGACTAAATGTCTGATAAAATTGCACTTGCCTAGACAGTAAGCATAGCCTTTTAAAAAAAAATAAAAAAAAAAATTCAAAGGGAGTGAAAATATTGCTGCTGTTATTTGGTAAGTCAACATAGGAAAGGTACACGATTTCTTACGTAATGTTCAGGAGTGCTTAAGAGAAGTAGGAAGTGCGCTCTTGTTAGGACTTTGGAAATCCCCCCCTTACTGTGTCCCAATCACACTGACAGATTCCTGCAGCCAAAAACTGGTAGTCTGCATAGGCCAAACTGTATTCTGCCTGCACAGATAGAGCTGCAGGATCAGGAGCTTACTGCTTAAATGAGAGCTCAAACTTCTTTAAGGAAAGAAAATTTTGAACAAATAACTTCCTTGTAATTTCACCCGATCTGTAAGCACTAAAATCAGCTAGGTTTTAATGTTAAAATCTATAAAAATGTTTATAAATTACATTCTGTTACGTTGAGAGAGTTCACTTTATAAATTAGTGGTACTTCTAACGGCATTGTGCCAACTGGGATAAGCTCAGTAAGCAGCCGCAGATACAGGGTCAAATGTGAGAAACAGATTGCACTGTAAACATCCCATGTGAGTATAAAGGTAGTCATAAATCATGACACTCATTGTTTTTAAATCAGATGTGCGTGACAGAGTCAAAGTCTGCAGTAACAACAGTTTTGAATGGCTGAGTCACATCCAAGAACAAAAAACCCAAAGTACAAAAAGGCAACCTGCAGCACAATCGCCGTGTCTCGCTTTGCTACAGAACAGCATAAAGAGGCAGTTGCATTAACTGAACTACTGCAACGTGTCAGGAATAACATTTTTAAAACAACTGATGCTGCAAACTAAAACACAACCAACGCCACATCACTGTAAGAAGGAAAAGTGTATCAGATGGTTTGTCCTTACTGTTTTTTTTCGTCACATTTAGTGACCAAAAATGACACAAGGTAAAAAAGCCAAGCCTCACTGAAATCACTGACAAGATTTCCATAGGATTCAACAGTGTCAAGATTTTATCCTACAGTGTCAAGATTTTATCCTAAGAGATTGGTTAGCTATTCAGTTTCTACACAGGTGGCAGAAAGCTGTTCATATTTTACNCCCACCACCTGCCATCCACCTGCCACAAAACACTCTGGAGTAGCCTCTCAGCACAATGGGGACGTAGGGAGGTCCAAAAAACTATTATTTCCATTCAACTCGTTGGAACTGAGGCACTAAGAGGTTACAAGCTTTGCACAAAGTCACCCAGTCAGTTGGGATTAAAACCCAGATGACCTGATGCCCAGGGCCATGTTCTAACAGCTGTTGGACACCCTAAGAGATTAGGCTGATTTTAAAACACATTTGTGACTCTTTGGGACTTTTTTTGCATGCAAGCAGTACCTAAGCACAGAATAGATGCAGCAGTATTCACTGGTGCTTCCTAGGTTCTGGCTCTCAAGTAGGACTTCATACCAGTTCACGTGCTAGCAAGCTTTTGTCAGAGTAACTTTCCAACTGCCATTGTAGACTTAAATAAAAGCATGACAAGCTTTCAGTGTTATTCAGTAATCCAACTATAAAGCGAATAGGAAGGTGGGGGTTTTTTTTTCCTCAAAAACATAAGCATAATTTTTCTGAACTGTGTCCTCTTCCTAACGCAGTTTAGCAAACCAACGTACTGGTTCCATTAAACAGTTTCAAGAGAGCCCCTTAATTCAAGTCTTCTCAGCGAAGGTGTGGATAAACATACCTTTACTGAAAAAGAGGGATCTAAAATTTCTAGGCAGTTAAATAAAATACAATATATAAAATAAGTTTTAATGCATTTTCATCCAACATACAGGCATTTGTGAGTATCAGCTACTGAGCTATAGTTCACAGCAAAATACCAAAACATCGAGACAGTTGTGCAAATCCTTTTCTTAGTTTCTTGGCAAGCAACAGAAAGAACTGAAAAATATCTAGATAATTCATTTCAAACACTTCCTGAGCAGAACCCTGGAAGGTACATTTCATACAGGAAGAACAGCAGAAACCCCTTTTTATTAAGTAGCACATATAAGAGAAGCCCGCATCTACAGTTAGATTAATTCTAGTGCAAGATTTAGATGTATAAAACTTTCTTCTAGTAATTAAAATGAGGCCTTTTGAGAAATCCGAGAGTCATCAGCCCATAATTCTAAGAAAGGTGACTGCTTTTTTATCACGTTTGCTGTCCTTATTTGCCAAGCAAAGATATTTTATAGGTGAGCACATCTTCTCTAAACCCAGGAAAATTCTTGCAAAAGACGTTTTAGGGCAACAACGGCATAGTATGGGGGAAACTAGTTAGAATGCCACAGGATCAACGCCAAAATCTTCCCTCTGAAACCAGCTACACATCAGGAGAAACTCCCTCCGCCAAAACCACCGGGCAACCCCCTGTCCTATCCTCCTAAAATAATCAAAGACAAAATATTCTGATACTGGTCTAGAGTCATCAGGGCAAGAACTCGTTTGCTGTGTGACATCCAGTCCTTGTTGTAGCCTTATGTGAAATCATTAATAAACTAATAAAATTTGTAAAAAGCTAAGATACAAGAACTGGGAGTGATTTTCTATACTAAGAACTGGACTGATTTCCTTCGTTTTTAATGGGCAGCACTCAGGTAGGGGTAAGATTTTTATAGGTAGAAAAGTAGGTCTAATGCTTAGTACTTCTAGAGACCCCACTGACGTCTCTGCTTGTCGAAAGTCCCTCCTTTTGTTCATCCAAAGGGAGCAAATAACCAGAAAGTTCAAACTGATAGCATCGGTTCACCATGACTGATAAAAATCAGTGGTGTCATTTGACCCCACAATAATGTTTTTCCATCGTACAGCTACCAGATTTTTTTTAAAGAGCCCTTTTCACTAAAGCTCCCTTCAGTTCTAGTACCTCATGAGCGCAGCCAGCTGGGAACTCCAGCGCTATTGGAAGGCAACTTGAATGGTGAGAGATTTGCCCAGTAATTATTACAAAACCATTCACACAGACTTCTTAGCATCAGATTTTGTAACAATGGCCTACGACATTACTATTTTATGTGCCATATATTATCCTACAAAAGTAGTGGAGTGATGCCTAGCTTGTAAAAAAATAAACTCAATTTTAGGGCACCAACACATTTCAGCTCACAAAACCACTTTCAACCTTTTGAAAAAGGAGAAATAAGGCAGCACTACAAAGGGAATCTAACTAACAGTCCGCCTCCAGGCTTGTGGACAGTTCTGCTCATTGATTTGCAACCAATGGTTTGGAAACTCTGGTTACGAATGTTTACTGAGAAAAATTCTGATTATATTTTAGGCAAGCTTTTTTATCTGCTACCTTTTAATGTGTTAATTTACTGAAAAGCCAAAGGGCCAAATTCACCCCTCTGATAAGGCTTCTATTGTAGGAGCATCACTGGATGTGCACCGAAGGCATTATTCAGCTGTGCAGAGATCACTGAGTAATATTGTCAAAATAAACACTTTTGAGTTGCACATCCTTGAAGAAAAGATAAAGGGATTGTGAAGAGAATAAGAAGGAACAGAACATCAGAGATGAAGAAAATTAGATAAAGGGCCAGGAAGAAAGTGTTTGATGTAAACAGAGTGACAAGTTAGATTAAGAACTCTCATTAAAGCATGCAGTGTTTGCCTATAAGCAATTCAGGCAAGGAATTTGTTTACCACTCTCTGCCAAAATCAACAGCAGATGCAAAAAATCATCAATATTGGGATTTTAAATAATATTAAATCTACTGTATCTAAACAGTCACTAGGACTACGTGAAGGAAATGCACAGCTCGGTGCCATGGATATTCTTTGTCACAGGCAGTAAACAAGGTTATGCCCTGTTGCGTATTGACATGCAAACCCTGCAGAAACTATTACTAATATGAGTGCGCCACTAACTGCTCCTTGGTTACTTTAGTGTGCGTATCGCTCTGCAAATATATACTGGTGCCAAGGTTTTATTGCTGCTGTGGAGGCAAATCTAACTTTGTGAGGACTGTGTAACCTCTGGTGTGACTGTATGTTACGACAGAACCTGCTGCAACTTTACCAAGTTAGGACAACAAAATCTGGAGGTGCGCTGGAAAACTTGCGATACCACCTGGCATTGATATGCAGTAGTGCCCTTCACCAGCAAGCGTCCATCAGAAATTATATAGATGCTGAATTAAAAGAAACTGCTTTCAGAGTAGGTGGTGATGGTCAAGTGAATCAGAAGAAGCCAGTACCTTGCTCAACAACAGCGAGGAATTAGGGTTTTGGCAAAGGCCACTAGGCGCAAATCCTACTGTAACTGAACCAGATTTAAGGAGGGCTCCTCATTCCTCTTCGTCCCAGGTTAACATCCCCCTCTAGTGACCTCTCAGTTTACGGTGGGGAATTTTTTCCTCAGCAGCTCGTTGGCCGATGTCTCTGTAAGAATCTGTTAAGATGATGGGAATCTGAGTCACCGCTTTCCTCCTGGCAGGCTTACAAGTTAAAAAAATACCTGGCCTGGGAAGAACATACAGTGAGAGTGAAGTTACACAATGTGCTGGCAGCAAAACTGTCCCAAGAAGCTGAACTCTCCGCCTTTCCCCAGCCCCTCATTCTCACCCTTGCGCAGGAGCTCGCTGCACATGAGCTTCCTTTTCGTGCCAATTCCCCGTGGGGCCATGATGGAAGTCAGACCATTGTTGTGATCCACATTAAAAATAACCCTTCCTAAACCAGCTCCACTACTAAAGCCAGCGGATCGTGTATTTGCACCGTAAGACACTTTGTTCCTTTGACACAGTGTTGTTGCACAGAGAGAGGCAGAAAACTATGTCAGATGCCACTTTCTCAGGCTGTAAAGAAAACGCGTGACTGGTGAGCCACAGAATTAAAGCCACGCAGATTCAACCGTTCCTATGCCGCAGAGTTCTTGAAACCTGCATCACACCTAAACACCAGCGGTGGGAATCGCTGTCTGTTCCTGCAGTAGTCAAAACAAAAAATTCTGATTATTATTGGAGCCAGTTTTTAAAGACTGACATAAGGTAACCAAAGGCGTAAGGCCCCCCCCCGTTAAAACTGAAAGTGAGATCACAGATGGGGATGTGAAGTGGTGGAAAACCACCGACGAGAGGGGAAAACAAAGATCCATGTGCAAAGCCTAAGGATCACACTGCAGCTCATGACTCATCATTTTGATCATTCATTGAGGGAACCGTTTCTCTCGAACAAAAGGTGTCTTTCCATTTTATGCCATTGCGTGGAAAGGCTTCTTGCAAAAACATGTGAAAAAAATTACTGTTATTTAAAGATGACATTTGACAGTCTGAGTCCATCAACAAAACCTGTTCAAAACCAGCAGACTTTTTTCCCTAGATTTTAAAAAAGATTAGAAAAAATGCTGGCAATTACTTATTTTCATCTTTTATCTGATATTTCCTTGTCTGTATACTGGGAAGGAGACCTGAAGGCAAATGTGAAGAAGAGAGCATATTTCCTTTATTAGTTGAAATTATACAGTCCAAATGGCACAACCTCTCCTTATGGCCTGTCCCCTATAGTCAAAAAGGGACTGACAGCTGTAAGACAAGCAAATTTGATCTCATTTTCTCATTACATAATCTTTGGTTGTGCAATGCAAGAGTCTATAAAGAGTAAAAAGGAGGCTCTGAACACACACACAGTATAAAACGCAACTACTTCTTCACTCACATTTCAATACCCTTCTGGTGAACTACATATAAACTCTATTACTTTGTGTGCCGTTTAGGATAACATTGTACAGAACAATGGCAGAAAGACTCATTGTTTTTAAAGGTGTTTTACAGTGTGCTTTCAGTTGCAGCTCTTGGCTATTGAGATGTTCAGAAGAGAAGAGAATGGCTTGTTCTTTGCTTGTGTTTTGAAATGGTATTTGTTTATATATTCCAGATAAATCGAGAAAAAAAAAAAGAAACAAAAAATCCACACTATTTTAAGCTATTCTGTGTCCTGCCAGTGTCTCATTTGTATGCAGCATACACTAGATTTGCCTAGAAGGATTTAGCTCAGTAGCTGGCACGTTTACATTAGAGAACAACATACACAGTTTCAATCGATTTCAAGCGTTCTTACAATGGGAAATAAATATGAAAAGTGGTTGTTGCTGGAAGTTCAAAAAATGCAATCAACAAATTGTAAAATCGCAAAAGGCCAGACAAATTTAATAAAATATTTCCATTTACCTTCCTCAGCTTTACACAGCCTGTTCAAAATAATAAGATTCTCTGTAGAGAGCCTTTATCCAACTGTTTATATCACTTCATACAAAATATGCATTTGAATTACCACAGCAATACAAGGATATAAAATCCCAACACGCGACATGCCAAATTCAACATAAGTTATGCTTTCTTGGCACCTAGACATTTTCCTTTTCCTTCTCTGTACTCCAAATACATTTCCATTTGAAACAAATTAAAAAGCATGTAGATGTTAAAACATAATGACATCTTAGAATTCAAGTGACTTGTGCAACATTGTTTTGTGCTTTCTACTTCTCCATTTCCTCCTACTGCAATTAAAATTCATCATGCCCTTCTACATATACAATGGCAATGCATCAAGTTCAGCCCAGCGTAGGTTTGCAACCCCCAGACTTGGCTTTATACCACATGAGATCCTTGCAAATTCAAAAAAGTGCATCTTTTTTGTAATCTTTCTTTTACGTTGGATGATGTGAAGCTCTGATTAGTCGATGTAGGAATGCAACCTTGAGGTATGATTGCAGCCTCAGAATAATTCTTAAATGTAAAAAGAAACTTTTCGAGCGTGCGCGCCCTTTCTGGATTTAAAAAAGACACCGTTATAATGGTGCTAATAGAGCCACGGTACAGTACATCATGGCACATCTCCATAACATAATCAAGGACATGAGATAGAACTTCTATTTACACAAACTTGATGCCACTTCCAGAAAAATATGACAGAAAAAAAAGGAAAATATTATTTCCTGAATGTCCTGAATTTTTAGAAGATTCCTTTTACTTTCTCTTCAGCAATAGAGTGGTCCTCCACAACTGCATTTTCCCTGACCTGTTTAGTATGGACCATAAGTGACACCAGCAGGAATTGGGAATCATATGGCAAATGGCTTCCTTTGAGAGGATGCTCACCCATGCCCCCTTACTCACAAGCCAGCTTGCTGTCAAAACTTGAAAGGGCAATAGCAAAGGCTTGTAGCGCGCACATTGGGTAGTTGTAGTCCATGGTGAACACGTCCTCAGCCACGCGGCCAAACTGCATCACTATGTAGTCAGCTGCAAGAGAGGTCATCAAAAGCGACAAAGCATTATTTTTGTTTGCAGCCCTTACTAAAGAAGTATGCATTCAACGTCATCCTCTGGCCCAGCTCAACAAAACACAAAATATGCTCACTCAAACTTTGCAACACTTATTCATGCAAGTGGGTGTGCTGATACCAGAGGGAGAAGCAAGGATAGCTTGCGTGAGGAACAGTTGAGAGATAAAGGACTGCAAGACTTGTTACTGTCTTCAAAAAAAATTACACGGATAAAAAGTGGGTTTCTTTCAAACACAGAGAGAAAATTGCTTCTGTATAAAATGCTCAAGTCTTTTATATAGACCTAGTGCAGAGTTTCACATGTACCAAGAATCAATTAATACTATTCCTACCTAACTTCAGGCAAGTGGACAAGCAAGGATAATGGCGGAAAAGAAGGCATGATTGTGATCTAGACCTAATCATGTCTCTGTTATCTCATATTCAGAAATTCTTCCTCAACATTTTTTCCCTTTTGTACTCTGTCAGTGAGAGGAAACCTCAGCCTCTTTCACAGTTTGAATGTTTCACTGTAGAAGCAGGTGTAATTGTTTCACCTTATAAAATGCAGCAATTGCATACATCAATGTTCCAAACCCAGTGTTGCTCTCAGAGACTGGCACCGCCACTTTCACCAGTTTCCACTGTTCCCCAGCAGTCTAAGCAGGCACTGCTGTGGCCCAGCGTGCTCCAGCACCTCGTGACTATGCCTGCCTAAAGCCAGCGTGAAGTGGGGCAGCACCGCTCCACTCGAGCACTTGTCTCTATCCCTGCTCCAACAACCGCACCTAAGCCTGAGAAAAAGGAGGCTGTATATTGCTGGCGGAAAGCAGCACATCGGTAAGGTCCTAGTGACGGTGTGAAAGGCAGTTCTGACATTTTCAGGGTGTTCTGTAGGGCTAATGCTACAAAGAGTAGTAATGGCCAAGTGGATGTGCAGTGGGACCGGTCTGACTACCACCGTCTCCAGCTGGGCAGTGCATGGGGACCACAGTGAACAAAAAGACCAAGGAAGGACTGTGCGATACAAGTGCTTGAGCAGAGTGATTCTGCCCCACGGTCCTGCTGACTGGAAGTACTGCAGCTCCGAGAGCAGAAATGACCCTGAGCTGCAGCTCAGTTCATAAGCTGAGCAGCCAAGGGAGAAAACCAAGACAGCACATAGCTGAATGACCTGTCTCAAGCACGAGCATTCGAACACCCGACTTGCATCAATGTCATGGCCACAAGGCAGAGCAGCACTAAGCTGGACCCACGTAACTAAATTAAACTCACTCAGCTCAGAACAGTAAGGGCAAAATCACTGTCAGACTGCGTACGCAGTACTGTTTCTACACATTACAGACAAAGCGCTATACTTACGATCATTATCATGAATAATTTGGAAGTTTTTCACTGAGGCCTGTGTGACTCGACCGTGGAAATTTAAAACATAGGACTGGGTGTCATCATTCCAGACTGGCGTTTTGTTATGCAGCTCAATGACGCTCTCTGTATTTTTGTTCTGCCATCTTGCAAGAAGTGTCTCATGTTCCTGCACGCACCACAGATACATGCTTCAGTTTAACACTCTCACAAGACAAAAAATAAATTCACAAAAAAAACCCCACATTGACAAATCCTAGCCCAAAGACTAAACTGTCACCCTCATCCCTCAAAACAGTATCATCGAATGAAACAGAGAACGCTCAGTATCTTAATGCAAATGTGCATTTGAGTCCTTTCCACAGCTTGGAAAAGGTTAGTTGTATCTTTTGTTATCAAAATACGTTATTATTTGTAATGCTTTTGTGAGTCACAGAACTAGTCACACATCCCATTGTTCTGCAATTGTTCAAATACTGTTCTTTTTTTTTTAACCTCAACACTTTCAGAAATGCAAAAAACAACTCTAACTGAAAAAGAATTCAAGTAATTTTTATCGTTGACTGATGGTATGACTTACATTTCGTGGTCTGATGGAAACTCTTTCGTGGTCCATATTCATGCCTGGTACGATCACACTCATTTTACGAGGTCCTTTAAACCCCAAGACATTTGTTTCCTAAAAACGTTTAGAAAAGAGTTCATCATGTTTGTTATTTTTAAAGTTAATTTCTTCAACAGAGGGACACAGTGGCAGCCCAAGGAAGTTATCTGTTAACCAACTCAAAAAACATCTTGAAACTCCTACCTTCACTGGCACTGCCAAACATTCTAGCTTTGTCTTAGAAGCTCCGACAACAGGAAAAATGGAAATAGAGAGGTTTCCAAAAACACTCCTAGCATTGGCTGCCAGCAACCTTAATACAATTTAAAAAGAAAAAAAAAAAATCCCTTTGTTGAAAAAGGATATGAACTAACCAGATTGCTTGGCTACTGCTAGATCCCAAAATAAAGCAGTTGTAATTTAAAAATCATAAAATGCAGTCACACATTTTGATGAGAGACAAAATTAAATATATGGGACCAATTCCATTTATTCCAGAGCCAGGACAAAAGCAAACAAGAAGAAGCTGCCAGTAAAAGCATCTGTTAGCAGTGCTGTGGTTTTCAAAGTCTTCAGACACGTTCTGCTTAGAGATGAGCGTGGTAAAAACCAAACACTGTAACATGAATGCAAATTTTCGAGCTATGAAGGCAGGCAAAGTAAGAAATAAGACGGGCAGCAAAACCAAATCTGTGGAAAATACAAGTTCTTCCATTAAACATGATTTGATGCCTTCCTGACCAGCTTTTCGCAAAAGCATTCCAGGATTGCACTATCGTCTCAAAACACAACCACTAAAATCTAAATAGGCCAAAAGTCTTATTTTTATCTGAGGCTTTCTCTTTTCCACAGAAGAAACTGGGGCCAAATGTTTAGTAAGTTGTCATCTACTTTTGAAAAAGGAAAATTAAAGGGCCATGTTTTCCAACCCACTCAGTAAAACCTAAATTGCCTATTTTAGCATTAACTGCAGTAAATGAAACAGTGACACCTCTGAAAGTCCATCTCCTCATGTATTGTGCTACTTTTACTTTTTTTTTTGTTCACATGCATTTTTTCCCCTCTACCTTTCCCCAGTGAAGGTCTGTGGACACACACTAAGGTATCTCAGGAAGGAAATTCCCATTGGTGCTATTCTCAGCAACACACCACAAGGTGCCAAGAACTGGACACCCCCAGGCTCCAGCTGGTGTGACTCTACCACTGGGACATTCAGAAGTGACATATTAGGATGTCTCTGCTTTTATGTGTTTAATAGAAGTGTCCTGATTTTAAGGAACATTAAACTTCTATAAACATCTCTACTTTTACAGGCAAAAATCCACCCGTGTCAACTCACTGGAAACACCTGAAAATAACAGCTTAAAATTTACTCGTGCAGAAGTTTTGTCATCCATCAGACCTTTGAAATAACTTTGGTTGTTTCAGCAAACCATCTGGAGATTTTACATAACTCATTAAAGATTTTCATGCATGCAAGAAAAATTCTAGTGAGTTATTTTACTGAATGCTCTTGAAGCAATCCAGGTATACTCATATGTCTTCAGAACTATACACATTAATGGGAAGATTCTACCTCTTCTTTGAATCACTTATGTCATGGCCTTTGGCAGAGTAAACCAATGTTATCAGTTCAGCTGGAAGCATATACTTGGTTCTGCATCATGGTGAGACTCAAACTAAAATGACTGACAGCAGATTTTATAAGCAGGAGAGAGTCAGCACAGCAGAGGACAATTTCTAAGAAAAGATTCATGCTTATGCGTATTTTCCACTAACTACCGACAATTTTGATCTTCTCTGCAGTGCCTTACAAGTTTTTCTTCTCATCAAGCTGTAGTTATGCTATATAGAATTAATTTAGATGCTGACTGGTTGAAGACATTGTTCAAGGTAAAATTAAATAATAGCGCTGAATCACTTCCCTCCCAACAAGCAGTATTATCGCTGAAAAAACAGGACTATAGTCTTTGGATTTACTCAGAAACTCTAAAATCAATACTTCTGCCAAATGATAAGGGGATGGTTTCTAGTTGCACGTTACATCAATCACCAATTCTACCAAATGTTTTACTGGCAAATGCTATCCGTTTGCTAAAATCAAGGTACAGCAAGGTACAGAAATTCTACAAACTTGGAAATATGAGGAAAACAGTAGGGACAAAAGAAGAGCTTTAAATAAGAGCAGACCTTTCCAATCTACCTGCATCCAAATCAAATTAATTCCCCTTATCTCGTGTCTCCTTCCCTGTTTCTCTTTTATTTGCCTCCTCCACTATTTTGTGTGTGCAAAATCAAGACCACCAATGGCATTATTAGGGGGCCAAATTCTGATTTCACACCATTTTAATGCCACTGACAGTCTTGGTTTACATAGGAACTCAAACTAAGGGTTGTTAGCTGGCAGACCCCCCTTGATTCAACCAGCACACCAACGACATAAATCAGCTAAGGACATGGCCCAGTATTGCTCAGAAGCTGCGCCCTCTGCCTTAGCCCAACCAGTAAGCCGTTCCGTGAGTGTGCGTCACAGCAAACTGGGCTGAGAGAAGACAGAGCCTCTCCCCAGAGCTGCTTTTAAAATCTTACATGCTTTCATAACATTCTGTAAGCATCTCACTGCGATGGCAATAGCTGCCATGCTAAAAGCGGCAAGGTGTATATTCCAACAGCTCCCAGGAGATTCACGATTTAATTACCCCAATTTTCTTTCAGCCACTTCCCTTTCTGGACTTGATTCACACAGCCGTGTCTTGTCCTTAATATATTCTGTAGAAACTACCACTCCACAGACAGCCCAAACAACAGAACCCACTACACGGGAGCACAACGCAAGTGATGGAGGCCCGAGTGGAAAGACGTAGTTTTATTGCTTTACTGAAACCTGTCACACCTCGGAATATCCACTGAGCTCCCCGCCCGCAGAATCTGACGCAAACTGAATTGTGAGCCACTACGGATACAAAGGAATCCAGCACAGAAAATCCTGGTACAGATGGTACAGTTACACCTCCCTGCTTCTCTCCATAAATTTTGCCAAGCGATTCTGAAATCGGCCATTAGGTGCTGCTGCAGGTTTATGAATATGCTCGCCTGCCATCAGCAGGGAGAGCAAAAATGGTTAACAGCACCTGATAACACT
>RSEF01000005.1:11656860-11670041 GCA_003993805.1 Himantopus leucocephalus
GAGCTCCAGGCATCCTTCATTACAGCCAGGCAAGAACTTTTCAGAAAAGTGGTTCTTGGGTATTCTTGTCAGAAATTGATGATTTGCAAAAACAGAAAAAATTCTGTAGCAGTTTATGTACCAATTTTGACTGGAAGAGTTTCTTGGGCACAGAGATTTTTAGGACAGAAAAAACACTCTCACCAAAATAGTTAGTCATCCAGTAATCATGAAACAACTGTGTTTCAAGCCTTGATTGTCTGCATTGCCCCTGACATGCCATTTACTGTCCTATAAGAGGCTGTTTTTTCTCATTCAATTGAATTTTGGGGTTTGTTTGGGGTTTTTTTCCTGGTAAAAAGGAGTTTCAGAGTTTTTATCCCTGTCTCTCAGCCACTGCCGCAGACTTAGCTGTCCAGCTACCTGTGTTTTGGATCAGAGAGGCCTCCTCCAAAATGCCATTACAAATGATCGTACTTCAGTGCAGTAATTCCACGTGCACAACTCTTCCCACTTCAGAAGGCTCCCTCAGATGGTGCCTGTGGGCTGGGAAGCATCCTACCCCTCCCAGAGGGTTACGCAAAAGCTCCGACACCTTCCGACCAAAAGTGAGAACTGGGCAACCTGGTTCCATGCACAATGTTTTTTACCTCTACTTTGCACTGAATTCCCTGGTTTCTCTAGTGAAGATCAGCTGTTTGATTACATCGAAGTATGAATGCTGATTTCCATAATCGTAAGGGAGAAGGAAAGTCAGTGTGCTATTTCAGAAACCGAACTGCCCTTTCTTGCACATTTTGCCTGTGAGCAGTACTTACGTAACAAATAGCAGCCAGCTCCTGACGCAGGCTACTCGCCTCCAGGCTTGATGTTGTTTTCATTGGATTTACTCCATTGTCATAAACTGTAAACTTAGTTCCCATAAGATTTGATCTATCAAAAAAGACAAAAAGGAAAATCCAATCACCATTTGTCAGTAACGCTGCCCAAGACATCTAACCTTTACTGCATCGTAGCCCCAAAGGGAAGACAGCTAATATCGAGTGCAAATAGTTGTTAATTCAAATCCCAACTAAATGGCAACTCCTGGATTAAAGGCCATAACAAAAATGTAAAGCTACAGTACAGCAGAGTATATGAAAGGTCCCTTATCATTACACTGGAGATGTCTCATGACATCTTGCAAGCTAGTAAATTCAAGAAAGCGATAAGGAAACATCAGAGTGGGGTTATTTTGTTTGCTTGCTTGGTTTTTAAAATATGTTTACCCTCTACAAAACTATCTGCTTTCTTACCTGCCTACTAACTATTAGAATACAGACACTGACTTTCATAAAGTTATAAATTACATCAGTCTTTCCTATTTAAATGGAAATCACACCAAGGAGCGCAAAATACAACTTAGAATATACTAAAACCACATTGTCCTTATTCTGTGTTTGCACTGCAATAAATAGCGCATGAAGTTCCGAGATCCACCCAGGCAAATAGGAATTGGCAGCACAATCCCTTTCCTCAGGTACAGACGATCTAAACGTATATTGAGAGGCTCCACACAGGTGTCAGCAACAGACTGATGTATGATGGGGTGACAGACAAAAAAGAAAGAAGTGGTTCTGAAAGAATTCCCCTACTTGTAAATAACTCTAATTAGAATCTTAAGAAATGGGCAAAACTGAAGAGATTTTCAGATTGTCTAACAGACAGAACTTCCATTCCAAGGTATTTATATCAATAGGGGCCAGACACAATCTACTCGTGCACTCCTGAAAATCCCATTAAGATAAGTTGTGCCCGTACACCCTTGAGAACCTGGCCTTTGAGCATTTAAGAGCTTCAGTCCTGCTGACTTTTAATAAAATGTTACCTTGTAAGTACTTGAGATGTTTTGAAAACATGCCTCGGATACTGGTGAACTTTAAGACCATTATCATATGATGTAGTCAAGCCTCTAATTAAGAAGTCATAGTGGCTTACAGGCTTCTTAATTTCAAATGAACTTTACATTATATGAAGAAAATTCTTAGATGTATCAGTGTTTACCTCAATTTTCCAATAAAACTCTCTCCACCCCGAGACAGGTCAGTTGGGTCTATGGAGATGAGGTAATTAGAGGTTTTACTCTTCTTTCGTTTCCTTCCAGCTAACAGAAACACCTAAGCAGTGCAAAAAAACATATTCTAGAATGCCAAAGGGGTTAAGCACACATCAATTCCTACTTTGATATAAGGAAACCATGGGCAATTTTTCTGTCTTCCAGCATCATTAGCGAAGTAACAGGAGGTCTCCTGGGACTTAGCAAAACCAGACAAAAAATCTGGAAAGGGAAAGTGACTTCTCAACCACTCAGTCCATTATTTATGGTTTAAATAATTAAATTTGTTCTATTTTGTTAAATGTTTCATTCTAAGTTGCTCTGGTTCTTCCAGTTGAATTGAAAATAGATGCTTTTCAGGCCACAGAATGCAGAGAGCCCCAACTGCTGACTGTCACATAAAGGTGCCAGGCATGGATTATTTAAAGACAAAGATTAGACATATGAAGAAAGGCAGTAGAACAAAGTGATACAATTGTTTTGCTTTTGGAAGACTGTAGGGCAGATCTCAGTGAAAGTGAAAATATATTTAGAATCTAAGATCATATTTTCTTTGTAAGATTTCATCAGACTTTTAATAATATTTTTTTATATTCAGATGCAACTGGTATGCCATTCAAGTTATTTTATGACCTTTTTACCATGCTCCCTTTCCAAGTGGAGGTAATAAGTAGGGTACATCCCTCGGTCCATTCCCTTCTTGTCTCTTGTGATTCTGCATTTGACAGTGACACCCTGCGGAGCAGGTCTTACAGCAAATTCCTCCAGGTCATCGACATCTATGAGAGGCTCATTTGTGGAAGGACTGGGGGCTGAGGCCGCTTCCTAAAACAGTAAGCAAAACTCAGGTTTCCTCAACTTTGATTTACAAGGTTGTAAGCACAAAGGAAAGACATTTGATAGAAGACGCGCTTTAAAAAAATAAAAACAATAGGCTTATTGTCTTCCCCCATTCTGATTCCTAGGCAGCTTGGAAGGCAGCTTATCAAGCTAAGGATCTCTCCCCATCCAATCGCTCAAGCTCTCGGCTACCGAAGGCCCAGGGAGCAGTTCTCTGCGCCGCTGATGCTCAGCGTACAGACACATCTGGCAAAGCAGAACCGGGTGGCCGCACAGGCAGAGTGCCGTAACATTACAAAGCAAACTGGCTCACACCTTCCCATCTCACCACACTTCTTTTGTCAGAAAGGCCATACCCAAGGACAACTATGGCCTTTGACGAACGGAAGAAATGGCATAGGGAGAGAGAGATTAAGCTAGAGACGTAACAGAGATGAGAAGTCAGTGCAGCGTATAAAAGAGTGGGGCACCATCAACTGGTTTAGCAAGAGCTTGTGTTTAGAATATCTGAACAGGCCAAAGTCTTATTTTATGTTCGCGTGGTAGCAGCGAGAACAGGGTGAGAAAATGCTCAGAAAAAGGCAATAGAAACAAAAGATCCTTCTGAGCACCTGCAAGAAGTAGAAAGGTAAATATTTACTGTTTGCCTTTCTCTTCATTCAAGTTCAGACAATATTTGCTACTCTTTTCTGCAAATCATTATCTTCATTGCTTGCTCCTGAGAACCCTGAGAGCTATCACAGTAAATCACCTCAGAGATACTCTAGTGCATATTAAAAACAGAACAAGAAAGCCGCCAGGCCTATCCCGACTGCGCTCTGAAATCACACAGTACATAGCAGCCTGCACGCTCCTCCTTCGGCGCTCACCCCTTACCTTATTGGATTTCTTGCTCGTGGCAGAACCAGGCCGGGTGTTACTGTTTAACTGTGAAGAACTGGAGCTGTCTTCATCTTCCTCATCTTCTTCCTCATCAAAATTCATGCTGCTTGAAATGCCTGAGGAGAAAGCAGTGCGCTTGTATGAAGTAGTAATACATTAAAGCTGTCCATACTTGCTGCAAAACATCACTTATTACAGCGTTGCACCCTTAGGCTCACAGGTGAGAGAAGGTGTGTGTGAGGGGGGTTCACGGTGGGAGGCACTGTACAAACACGTGGGTGAGACAGCACCTGCCCTGAGAAGCCAAAACCTTTCAGCAAATGAGAAAGGAAATATCATGGTTTCCAGTCCACAGTGAGGATCAAAATACCCAGTGATACAGTGAGGAATTAAATTCAGCTCTTCTTCATCCAGTCAAGTACTTCAAACACAACACAAAACCTTAAACCTGAAATTGGAGCTGAGTGGACAACCTATCACAGTCATTTGGAAACCTTAATTAAAATACGAGCCCTTCTACAGCACACTTTTAACTGTTCCTATGTGATCCGCTGAAGAGCAGATCTTAGACTGAGAAGAAACACTCACATCAAGGAAATACTCATGCATATTTATTTCATGTAAAAAACAGTATCAGCCCAGGCCAAAGGAATTGCCTTACAGCACTTAAAAATTTGACTTTATAAGAATTCAAAACCTCAGACATTTCAAAGGGAAACAAAACTTTGAACATCAAATAGGACGTAGCAGCAGAAAGCGTCAATGGTGGGACATTTGCCAGCCTAGTTTTTCAAGGAGCATCATGCAGATGAAGCCACCCTGCATTCAGGTACAAACTCTAAGTACCACATATTAGAGGCTAACTACACAATATTTTTTCCTAAAAAAAANAAAAGAAAAAAAAAAAAAAGAAAAAAAAAAAGAAATCACTTGGTCCAGAATTTCCACTATTGGTAAGTTCAATGCAGAAGGATAAATGAAATGCAAAGATTTCCAGAGCCAAGCAGCATGGGCATAATTAACTTTTTCCTTCTGTACTTACCAGGAACATGATCCAGGGCGACAAGACTGGATTGGGAGGTGGAAGAGGACCAGGATGTATTTGCATGGGGATCTGGGAAAGGAAAAAATCCATGGGCTTGATTCTGCAACCCCTTAATTGAGTGAACAAGCCTAACTTGCCAACAGGACTCCGCACAGGGCTAAAGGCTTACTGGATGGGGCCATAATGCTGCTGCCCGAATTCTCAATTATGGACATTTTATTTTTCTGCACAATCAAATTCACCTTCTACCTGCTGTCACCTTCTTTTTAAGTACTTTGAATAAAGTCAAAAAGCCCCGGATGACAAAGCTGAAGCTTCAGAAAACATCATCCACGCTGTATGGTGGTGCCACCAAGCCGTTTGTGCACGATGTGCCCTACATGGTAGGTTTTTGGCCTACTTTTGAATTCTAACACAAAAAAAACCCCCACACCACTGATCAACACAAGCGATATACACGTATTCTGCACAAATATTCATTCAGGAACATTGAAAAAAATATTCAGACTCATATTCAGATGGCCTAAATTAATTCTACCTAAACCCCCATGCCCAGTGTGTCCTCATCAGCTTTCTCAGGCTCTCTAAACTGTTCTTCCAGGAGTTCCAGGGCTACACACAGAGACTTTCATGTAGCTTAGGCTTTTGGATTATGAGCTTGGTCTGCAACAAGCAGAGACTGAACAAAACTAATGTACCGAAATATAAACATCAGAGACAGGATCAGTAATGATTTTCTTCAGTTCAAATTTTGGAACAGAACGAGAAAAAAAGAGACACCAAAACAGGCATTTAAATACTTTTTTTTGTTATTGCTGCTTCCAGTAACTTCAACGCATATCCCTTTTGACACCAGATGCACACTGGATAACGAAACACCACCAGGGTAGTAAAAACAAGTGTATAAAAGTAAAACAGAAGCATATGCAATGCAATGCTTCAATGCTTGTATTCCATGCAGCTGCACCATAAATGATCTCATTATCCACTTCTTTGGTTCCCCCAGACTGGACATACATCACACAGCACGACAGCAAGAAGTTTCAATCGGATCTGGTTATGCAAGGGAGGCCTGAGTTCACAGGTCAACAGATATTTTCAAAGCCTGTAGAACTCACTCATTATTAATCACACACTCATTAATCACAAGCATTATTTCTTAATAATGACAGCCACATTCTAGTCAACTATGCATGGATAACAGAGACAGTCCATCTCCTCAGCTGGCAGTTGTGCAGTAATGCCATACTTCATATGCACAGATGTAATCAGTTTATTTCTACATCTGCGCTCACTGTTTCACCACCAATATTTTGGTGGTGAAAATTCCATGCCAGCCTTAGAAAAGTCTGCACTCATGACCTGTAGGAAAGAATGCTTCAGAGACCTCCTGTTTTGTTATTGAACCCAGAAATCAAATCTATTCCTTCCCCAAATCTCAAAACCAGTTGTATCTTCAGGTGGCAAAGAAGAACTAAGACCAAATTGCTCATTCCAGGTCTTTACAGAGACATATAGGAAACTGATAAATGTGAAGACTAAACGTTAGTTATTCAGTGTTAAAACTTGTGGAAGTCTGGCTCTGTCCTAGTGACTCATTTGCCAGAGAGGAACTCTACATATTAAGACTTCTGAAATCAAAAGGACAAATACTTCCTACAGGAAGAAAATTATTCTAGTATGGCAATTTCTATCAGATGGAGAAAGTAAATACAACCTTTGGCATTTTCTTGCAAGTGGCATATTCTTTTCACACTTGGGTAGCCTATAACCTCTAGTCTTGTAACAGAACTTGTCTCGCTGGGGAAGCAGAGACACGTGCTGAGAGAGGCAGCTCTCCGTGAAGTTAGAGCAGAACGGGCACAAGTCAGGCTACGCAAATCTGATGGGACTCAGCCTTTCCCATTAGGCCAGTGAGCATTTATCTCTGTGTTCTCCTTTTGCTCCTATCCCATGCAAAAGAAGGACCGATGGGAGACAGCAATTCTAAGTGCTTTTCAGACCAACAGGGACGTGCCAGTAAGGACGTGCCACAGGCAGTGAAGCGGCAGTGGGAATCCACATGAAAAGCCGTAGCTCTGCATAAAGTTTCCCATGAATAATGGGATACTCAAAACTTTCTAACAAGCCTCTTCTGCTGGCATCAAGTGGCAAACCATACACACATAGTAAAAATATTTTATGGAGATGCTGCCAGTTGCAGTCTTGTCTTAATACCTTTCTTTGTGTCTCACAGAGCATAGCTCTGTTGTTAATAAAAATAAGTAAACCTCAGCATTCTCATGTCATCCCCCTCGTCGTCCCCCTGACTTGAAGCATACTGGTGGTCCACTCTTAGCAGTACCTGTTATGATCAGGAGTATACTCAGACCCGGTTAAAAAAAGGTCATATCAATATCATATATTTAAGAATACGAAGCAATAAAGCAAAACAAAACTAAATCAAAACAAAATCCACTGCTTCTTTTAAAAAATAAACAAACAAAAAAATGGGAGGAATAAAAATATAACTTAGCCTGGAAAAAACTTCAAAAATAGAAATGTCCCCCAGAGTAAAAATATGAGTGCTCTGACCTAATTTGAGAAGTCAGTTGATAGTTTTTCAGTCAATCAGCTTTAGTGAGTAGTGTGCCTAATGATTAAATATTCTGAGCCATGGTCTAAGGCAACACAATCACCACACAGATCAGAACTTGTTAGTCATGCCAACATCCCTCCCACTCAAATGCCCAGGAAATACCACACTCGGAGAAAATCTGCCCATTTCAGTTGAAGTTGCTCACATCTGCAGAGTAACGTCCCAGAAAAAATGAATGTTAGTGAGAACTGCTCTGCAGACAAGAGGCAGGCATTTAGGTATGAATAGTCTATTCTAGATGAGTCAAGTTTGCACTTAGATTTTGCTCTTTATACACAAAGAATTTATTCTTAAAGCATCAGAACACTCTTGGCTTGAGCCATCTTTGCTTCAAAAGCTGTACACTGAAGAAGAACAACTCCAAAGCAAATGCTTTCAGAAATTGCTTTGTGAGGATTTCTGGATTTTTTTTTTCCTTCCTACAGTTAATGTCTAATGAAAGACAGTAACAGTGCAGGAAGGAAGAGACGGATGCATGAATGCGTACACACACAATCTATCTCCCAAATCATGCATGCCTCTAGAATAAAAAACAAAACAAAACATTCCAGAACATTTGAGGACTATGCATGGGAAATGCTGCAGAATACAGTGCTGTAATTTTCACCTCTGCAAGCACAAACACACATTATGAAAACAAGAACAATATTTAACTGACAACACAACTAAAATCCAATATTCTTGTTTGAATGTTGCTATTCTGTACTTTTTTTTTAACCCTCAAGTAAGTGATTTCCAGAGTTATACAATACAAAAAGGTGAACAGATGGATATGAGCATTAGCATCTGCCTGGTACCTTAATATCAGCACTGCACTGCAGATGGGAAAGCCACGTCCCTGAGAGCCTAGAGAGTTCTTGTTCCTTGGAACAAGAGAGAACTTCATTTTTTTTTTTTTTTTTGAGATAATAGAATAGAGCCTAACAGGCTCTGAGCAGACTCAATACAGAGTTACAATCTCTCCTCATGCTAGGGCTGAGAGTGAGACTAGGAAACAAAGTCAATGTACATAAAGCAAGCAATAAGAACATGAGGGCAGCTTTGGCTTCTTACCTTTTTTCTGCATTGCTGTTCTAAGATCTTGTTTGCTTTGCTGTTGTTGGCCACTAGCCATTTTCTCTCCATCATCTTCATCATGACTAGACTGTCCAACAGTGAGAATCTGCACTTGACTTCCTATCTTCTGAACATCATCTTGAAAAGCAGCTGGGCCATCAATCCCTGTCAGGCAACAGCAAAAGCCTCACTTGTCTTTGTGTCAAGAAGTTATTGAAAAGATAATTGCTCACTCACAAAAAGCATCTTTTGTAAGAATCAGAGGTTCACATTCAATAATATTTCTAGACTTAAACAAGACTAAACTAGCCTCCAAGGCAAACATCTTACTTCCCACATACTGCACTAGAGAGTCTCCAAGAGGTGATCAGGATGTCACTCTTGCCCTCCTCACCCCCAAAGCACACCCATCCATGCACCAGAAACAGGGAAAACTACACAGAAAAGGGATTCACTGGAGAGGACCAACAAAGAAAACAGATGCACCTTTCATAAAGACACAGAACTGGTCTGGAAACAGATAAACCTGAGTCCCAGATTATGCCGTATCCCCTAACAAGCAACACTCCTATTATGAAACGTTGTTTCACCGTTTCAGAAACCTGGAAAATTCACAAGTAGATCTAGCAGTGTACAGAACATGAAAAGCAGCACATTAACAAGCCTAAATATGCCTACTGAGTTAGTAAATTGCTATGCAGTTAAAACACCAGAGTGAAACTATAAAGGAGATAATACATATTCCCTGGAATCTCCATCCTCTGAGATGCTCAAATCCCAACTGGGTATGGTCCTGGGCAACCTGCTGTGGGCAGGGGCGTGGGACTGGACACTGCCCAGAGGCACCTTCCAGCCTCAGCCATGCTGCCATTCTCTGGCTGCTGGTAACAGCCAGAAAGAAACTATTTACCTCCTTAAGGCTGTAAATTGCCTCTGAAGTGAGAAAAATGAAAATATGGGATGGGTTGTGTTGTTATCACAAGCTAACTTCGTTTTTTTTCTTCAGGACAGCAAGTTAAAAATTCAGATTGCAAATGTACTTCAGCTCTTAGTTAAGACTTAGTGCTGGTATGTATTACTAAATTAGCTATATAAAAATGCACTTTTGCACCAATAAAAATGGTAATATTATCATGTACAGACACAGTAAATAACATAAGCCTGTACACTGTTGCTGTTCTGAAATTTTTGTTAATAAGCAAGCAACATTGCGGAGAATTAGCAAGCATTACAAAGAGCTACTTCAGTAGAAGAACATCACACCAAACAGAGCTGAATAAATCCTGTAAGAAGGAGCTGTAGGGATTGGGATTTTTTCAGACTGTGATCTTTAGCAGAAGTCTCCAAGAATACCATTTCAACCCGCTTTGCCAGCAGCTGTCAACTTGCATTAAAAGACAACTGGATTATACATTTAGCATGCTTAACTGTACTTTGCCGTATTTGCTGTCGCTGCCACTGCGATAGGAAGCATAAGTGGAAAAGAGAGTGGTTCCCACCCTCAGGAACAGAAACTGCACTGGCTGTGCAACTACATAACGAAATGCAGTCCGACACTGCAGAAGTATTGAATTCACACAGTTCGAGACCACGAGGAACTATTGACTCATCTGCATCACACAGACCCTTATTCTGACAATTTTTGCACCAACCCTGTAAATTCTGATTTACTTACAGTAAACCTAACAACAACAACTAACAACAAATAAACAATCTGTCCATCCAACCTTGAAGGACTAAATAAAGTCCATGGAAATGTTTCTCTCATGTTGGTAGGATGACAATTTCAGACAGAAGCTCTGTGTGATGCAGAACGAACAGTGTAATTTCCTATGTTGCAGTGAACAGAAGAGCATTTTTCTTAAAAGTTATCTCAGGGTAAGCACTACAGCAAAGGTGCTCTAGAACAGACAGGTAGCTGCTCAGATCCACTGTGGTATTTTTAACAGGTTTAACCTTATTAACCGTTACCATTAAAGTGGCTGCCTAAAGTTAGATTCTTACCATAATACTCTGAATTTCAAAAGTGTTAAGCATCCCTGAGTTTAATAAGATGCTCATACCTCATGCGTATATCTGGCCCCTTATTAAGCTTTGGACAATACATACCTAATTTTGAGAATCCATTTCAAAAGGAACAAAACCACCTTAATTATTCTTCTTCAAAGCAGACATTGATCTGCAGCAAATGAAATGCCTTCGGCACCATTAGACATTGCACTGAGGCGGCTTTTTTCTGATGCCTGCAGAACATCTGCGCTCACATCCTGTGCTGTCAGGAACATCACGTATTATTAGGCGTTAGGACAAAGGCTACACTGGCAGGTCATACTTTCAGAGAAGAAAAATCAATTTCAGTATTCTGAAGAGTGCATCACTGGTAGAGTGTGTTATTAAGCATTACGAATGGTTCCACTGGTGACCCCATTTAAGGGAGTGGAAGATGTAGCCAGGCAGACAGGGGAAAAAAAAAAAAAAGAACCTCTGCTGCATTAGAATACGGTAGACAGTTTGTGGAAAATGCAGCATTAACTATTTAATATTTGTGTGTGTGCGCACACATCTTCATAGGTATATATGCATGTGTAAAATAGTATTAAACGCAAGCATACGTACACATTGCTTTTTTTGGTATCACGAGATATAAGCGTATCTTTGTAAGGCACAGTTCAAAAGGCAGCTTTACCATCACATACCTAATGTCTGAACACACTTCCCAGCTTGCATAATCGTGATACTCAAGGTGGATCTCTCCCTGTGTTCTCACTTTCTTTGCCTCGCTGACTCCTTTTCACCCACTTACTGGAAGGATGGTTCACAGTGCAATAAAACAAACCATTCGTGTCTATAGTTATAAGTTTCCCAGTTTAAGGACAGGGTCAAAAGAGGCAAAGAAGCTGAGCAGGCTGTGCCAAAAAGTCTTTATTGCTGCAGTCAGCATTTTCTACAGCTTTTCCCAAAAATCAGGTAGAAAAAAAACCAAAACGATCGAGATGTCCTTGAATACCTGCTAAGAAGAAAAGGGAATTTTTGAGAGGCAACTGTGAAAGAGGGCAGGGAGGAAAGAGGAAGACTGAAACAACTCCCAGAATAGCAGTCCTTTCAGTAAATGCCTTCTGGTAAACTTTGACATGGTCAAGTCTCAGATGAAACCCAGAGGTACCAGAAACGAAAACAAAGAAATAATGAAAAAAAATGCAACAGAAAACTGGCATTCATTGGCATTTCCATCCTACAACCTACTATTTATCAATGCCTGTATTCTGTTAGCACCTAAAATCTTCTAGACAATATTTATAAATAGACAGTACCATGCTCTTAAAAGCTAGTAATCTAAACTACCACATAGAATGGTTTTATAACCTGAATTCTAAGAAGTGCAAAATACATGAGGTGGACACGCACTTAACTTTGATCTCAGGTATGGGATTTTTAGGTAAGTTTTTTTTTTNAAAAAAAATAAAAAAAATAAAAAAAAAAAAAAAAAAAAAAAAAAAAAGAAATCACAAGATCCAGGTCTTGAATGAGGGGAGAGAGAAAAAGGTATGGGAAAAATAAAGACGGTAACTGCTACTGAAAGCCTTGGGAAAGGAATAAAGTGGCAAAATTTTGCTTACTGTTTATGATATATGAGAAACAAATACAAGATTTCCTGCGTTTTATGATACCACATTATGCCTTTTTGAAACCAGCTTCTAAAGGATGGACCAACAACCCCAAATCCATTCAGTCTCACTGGATTTAATAATGACGATACATTTCGAGGATACAAAGTCAAGACCTTGTTTTATTGTTCCAAGACAGTAATTAAAGGAAATCTCTTTATGGGAGAGTCACCAGGCATACATTTCTCCATCCTACATCACCAGCAGCTTTCTGCTGAACAACTTCCAACCATGTTGCTATGCCCTATAGATAGATGCGAAAATGAATATAGATGAGCCTTCTCAGTTCTACTAGATATAGTTATCAAATTTCTTTCTGGCAAACTAAGCAAGCACAGACTACATGGGGTAGAGGCTACAGATCCTGAAGTATATCCCTCCTCCTTGGCCCTACAGATCTAGAGGTTGTTTCCGTGTGGTTTTGCCCCCCCAACAGCACTAGGAGAGCATTACTAGTGCATTTCTGGGTAACCATTTGAGCATCATGCATTTTTATTTCAGCTTCATAATCTTCAAAATGATTTTGCAGAAAAGAAATACACTTCTTGATCCTATTTGCTAGTGGGAAACTAAGGTTATAGTCATGCTGAATGTCGATTAGTCCTGTCTAAACCCAGAATCTGTAACAGAATAGATCCAAGGGGAACTTCCTCTCAAAACTGGACAGAAATTAAGCATTTCTAGACACCTCAGAGAAATTCTCAAAGTCAGAGTCTAATGACACTATAATATTACAGCAGAGTAAGAAAATTAAAGACAATAGGCCAGAACCGCAATTTGGATTATTTCATTGCTCAAGAGATAATCAAGAAAGAGTATTTAAAATTTTTAGGGGGCAGAGGACTGGGGGGAGAAGGTCAAATAGGAGGAAAAGACTACATATACCAAGCTATGTATGACCAGGGAAAGTTCAGAGGGGCAGCTGATATATGTGGCCACCACTTATAGATGAGCACGAGCCCAAATATGAGGAAAGATTTT
>RSEF01000005.1:11670141-11685880 GCA_003993805.1 Himantopus leucocephalus
CCCCCCCCCCCCCCCCCAAAGGAATTTACTGAAAAAGCAGAATATTTACAGGGGTGAAAAAGCATTTTTTGCTCTATTTTTTGGGCCTGAATACCCTTCAGTATATGGTAGCTGTCAATATTTTTAAGCCATTTCCCAGTATATTTCCCAGTTCTCATAGGGGCTGAGCATCCACTGATATGGGTTCAAGCAACTGCAAAATCACAAAGGGATTTGTTTATAGGGAAACAGGGCAAATAAGAGGGTTTTTTTAGGAAAGGACCTCTGGGCGTGATTTAGCCCAAACTTCCATCAAAAGAAGGCCTACTGCTAACACCAGATCAGGTCACTAAAAGCAAGTGCTTGAGCACCCAGCTCTACGTGCACCTTGATGAAATCTAGAAAACTGTAGCAGGAACTGTACTTTCATAAATCTCTACCCTGAGGAGGCCAAAATGACTTCTTCACAATCAAGTCCATGTGTTGCCAAAGCACAGCCTGAAAGGGTTGTCAGATCTGGAAATAACAGGACTTTTCTTGGTGGAAACTCACTTATTGTTCCTGTTACCCTTTCTCTTTAACACACAGGGAAGCAGAGATAAATCTACCCTACGTGAATTTCCCTCTCCCTGCCAGAAAGGAAGTGTTACAGTGAGAAATTATGCTTCTTATCCAACAAATGGTGCTGCTTTCTTAGTCAGCCAGCGTTAACGTAGTTGCTTGTTACATATAAAAATGGGACAGGATGCACAAATCAAAACAGACAGACAGGCGTGAAAGAGAGAAAAGAAACATGGCAGAAGCAAACCAAACCCAAACGTGAAATAGCCATTCTGGCAGAAAAAGCGCCGTGTGTCAGAGCAGCTTGTTTGCTTTTTGACTCTCATTGGGAGAGCCGGCAATACGCAACATGCTATATACATTTAATGTACAACCTAAAAGAAAAATTGCTGGGAAGGTATTGTTTATTTGAACATCTTAAAAACATCCAGATTCCTGATTTCAGTGACAGAAGTCTTCATTTATATTGCCCGTGGCGGTGAGTGAACAAGTGCAGTTCAGAGCGGGGTTTTCCTAGAATGTACTTACGTGCCCTAAGTGCAAGAGTGCTGGCGGGGGGGGGGGGGGGGAANGGGGGGGGGGGGGGGGGGAACAAAATCAAACAAACAAACAACAACTTTTCACAGAATGATTCCTGAATTTTCATATCAGATTTCACTTTGAATTAACTCCTGGTTTCGCATAGTTTTCTGGGTTTTTTTAAAGGTTCCATTTTATCTTCCCCATTTGTTTTTGCCCCATTCATTCATTGCACATAGCCAAAAAAGCACTTTATCCGGTATATTTATTAATTTCTTCACAAACCTATACTGGGGGAAAAAACCCAACCAAACCAAAAAACCCACACCGCTATGTACCTGTACTACTTTCAGGAATCTCAATTTTTAAAGAATCATCAACATATTGATATCTAAACATGCTCTGGTTTTGTACTTGTAATACTACGCAGAGTGCATACTTTTCATAGGTTCCTGCTGCAACTATTTTGCCTTATTTTTCTGTTGACTCATCTAGCAATACTGTGCACTAGATTCACTAATATCCTTAATCACCCCTTACTAGCATCACAAACCAAACCAGAATTTGATCCACTATCTCCACTGGAAAGACAACCATTTTACATATTCATTTGTCACATTTTGGGGTTTTTTTTTCCAATACTGAATATTATGTCAAACAATAAACTGGGAGACCAAAGCTTTCAGAAATACCAGTTTAATGAGCTAAGCTACCACAAAATGTCATCAGTTTATTGATTGGTGGACTCCATCCCACAACAGTGAAGTTTCTTTTTAAAAATAGGCGCAGTGTATACTGGATACTGCCGTTAAGAACGAAATACTAGTAATAATCACAGATTTAGAAGAAATTGCTAATTACTGGACTACCCATCACAGAATTACAAAATGCACTGACCCCTAACTGAAAAGGCACAATCAGCTCTACACGAGCAATTAGCCACATTCCTTTTCTTGCCTTATGTCAGCATAACCTCATTAAACCTAATATTTTCCTCGCGTTTCTCTTTAGCACATTGTTCTGATCATAGTTTCATCATTCTTCAAGCCACTTAAAAAAGCATTACACATCTAAGACCAGAGTATAATCATTACACTACAGCTTCAAGAGCTATTCATGTATAATTCAACGATTTTTGCTCTGAATTAGCTTATTATTCATAGGATCGGGTCTATAGGTTCTTTTTTCTTAAAGCACAAAGAGCTTGGCTATGCTTAGAAAGGTAATGCTCACTATAGCTAAATACTAACAGAAACCTTTAAAATGCTCTTTTAGCATGTAAAGCACATCCAGCACCCATCCTGCTCGTTTACAGGACGTACAAAAGTTACAGTCAGAGTAGTCAGAGTGGAGACAAAACCTGAAGCAATAGCAAAGATAAAAGCAGAACCAAAAACTTCCAAGATGTGGCCTAGTTACCAATGAACTTCCTCCAACAAAACCTCTTGTGCCACAAAATGCTATAAAAGCATTTAAACCATTATCATGGGTTAGATCTGAAGTTATTAGCAAATCCATCCAATATTATTATAAAATCTTTTCTTAAGACACACACTTACTCATAAAAATAACTGAAAAATTGATACAAGTTCCACTACAGGGTTCTGCTACCACTTGCACGTTCTTCATTCCTAAGTAGCACAAATTAGCTATGTCTGTAGTGGATTCAACAGCAAAATCCCTCTGGAATTTTAAAGTTGCATTCGGCTTTACTTTTTCATCCAATAACAAAATATTTCGCAGCTTCGATAAGGATACAAGACTGCAAAGCCAGTTATAGTCCCCTGCGCACACTCCAAGTTTACAACAATGTCAAAGGTACCCTTAGATAGGATTCCAAGGGTGAAATTATACATGAATGAATGGTTAAATACCAGTGTACAGAAGAAGCAGATGAGCTAAATGAGAAAGTGCTACCTGTACGCTCTGAACATACTTTAACTGACACCAGGGATATTTGGTACTTGAGATTTGTTACTAATCATCAACATAAACTTCAGGAGAGGAGGTACTCAAAATTTTCTTTAGTATAACTGATAAGTAACATCTCCACTCTATGAAAACACACATAAGATGCAATCGATGGGCAAACGCTGAAGGCCAGGGAAGCAGAATTCCAGAAGAATTGCAGCAGAAGCAGAGGTTTCTATAGCTAACAGTATTTGTTTCCAACACATAGAGGAGCAGTATCGGCACGCAAAAGTTCTCAGTCTACATAAAGTGACATTACTTTCACTGACACAACTGTCTTCTATTAAAATATGCCAACATTTGCCTGTTTGGGGAATTTTTCAGAAAATGAATAAAAATATTATCAGCATATGAGAAAAATACCAGGTGTTAGCCGCTGTGAGATAATAAAAAAAACCGTGCAACTCCTTCACAGTATGCACACACTGCTCATGGACTAACTTGCCTACATCCAGCAGGTACGTTCAAAGAGGACTACCCAGCAAGCGCCGCCCCAGCACGCACATCCCCAGCGCCTGCAGAACAGCCCAGGAAATCACACACTCAAACGATCGCTGTTTCTTGCTACGTGCCTCACTGGGCCTGCGGCTAGGATTTCGTTCACGGAATGTTTTAGCCAAGAGCTCCTCAGAAAACTGCCTAGAAAACATGTGAATGTATACACACGCGTTGGCATTATACAACGCAAATTTATCAAATCAAACCTACTGTAACCGACCAGCACAATATCTTAAGTTCTGAACACAGTCCAGACACAGATGCCCCATAAAAGCAAAACAGGCGTTAGATGAGATGAAACAGAGCCTCAAGGTTATACAGCAACCATGATTTACATAATACACATTGTACGTGTATTACTCCACACAATGCTCAGTAACGGCCTGAGACAGGTTTTCCTTGAAACTAGTAAAAGAATTTTTACTACTCAGCAAGATGTACTCTAAAATAAAATTTGGCATCTGTATTATTATGCTGGAGTGGAATTACTTTTATTTTAAACGGAGAAACTTTCTGTTCACTTATTTTACCAAAGATTTTTACATTCAGTTAATTTTACCCTTGACTTTTACTTATTATTTTAAGCCTAGGTGCTGACACACACCATCTTTTTTTCAAATATATGAATAAAGCCTTTATCTCAGGGCCAGACTCTAAAGCCTATCTAACCTAGGGCTTCCTTAGCAGCCAGAGGGACTACAGACATAGAGACGCTGTAGATTCAGATCTCAAGAATTAAGCAGCAATGTGTAAAGGATTTTGATAAGGTAGGCTCAAGTCCTGAAAAATCCCTATAGATAAGCCTCAATACTCTGACCTCAATAATTACCCTTATTAGTCACTGCTATCTTTAAATAGACTTGACAAGGGTATACACTATTTTCTTAAGCAATAATGGAGAGACTGTTGGCCACACGGACGACAGGAATACAGTACAGTTCAGGCAGTGGAGTGTTACAGTGGCCTTCTCCAAGAACTGAGAATTATTGGAAAGGTATTTCTTAATTTCATTAGTCATTTAGCATCATATAAAAAGAAACTGTATGTGGTACAAAAACCTCTCTCTTTCTGAGTGTGCATATATATACAAAATTTGAATATTTTTGAAGTAGCTCATGTTACTTCTTCCATCTAGTCTATGTAACTCTAATAGTAAATCTAAGAATGGCAATATCATTTCTACCTACCCTTTTGTCGTTATCTTACCCAAAGCCATTGTGGAAAATTTTTCATGCAAACAACTCCATATGTTGAACAAGTGGGACAGAGTAACACTGAAGTAACAACTGGAATAACCCCTTTGAGGATGTTATCTCAGTTTTGTTGAATTGATTTTCAAAATGCCCACTTAATCTCTAATTTGTATAGTTTAAACCTCAGTAAGAGTCCGGACTGAAATGACTGCCATTTAAGGCTGTTTCTCCAAATTACATGACATGCAGATAGTCTAAAAAACCCACATTGGTGTAAGACGGTTCTCATTGCTTTAACACTGCAGGAAAACACCAACATCTTTCCATCAGTACTTTTTTTCCTTCTCTGCAATTTGAACAAACACTCTCCTTCGGCAAACACTCAGTTTACAAATTTCAGCCCTCCTTCACTCCCAGGTTGTACATGCCAAGACAAGACCAAGTCACTCATATTTTCCAATCTCATAAAAATTTCAAGAATTTGCTTTTAGGTAATTTTCAGAAATTCAAAGAAATTAAAAAAAAAAAAGAGGAAAAAGAAGTATTTTGCAGTCAATTCAACATCTGACATTCAGCCGCATGCAGCTAACCTTTGTGTTTCCCTTTTTTCTCCTTTCTGGTGCTGCCACTCTGACAGCTCGCAGCTGCTGCCTTGGTTTTTTTAGTTGGTTTCGGAGCTTGGGCATCCACTACCACCTTTACATCTTCCTGTTCGGCCTCCTGCACTGCTTGAGAGATTCAGGGTACCCGACCAAAAAGAAAAACAGAGAGAGAAGAGGGAAACAGAGAGAGAGAGACAAGAGAGAATGAATTGAGAACTCTGTGAAGGCATAAAAGAGTAAGCAGATATATCAGAGTTTGTTTGGTATTTCAGACAATTCATGCAGAGAGGAGAGCCAAATAAACCAGAATTTGCAAAGCTACGGCAAAAACCTTAAAGTGTTTGGTTAGCTAGGATGTATTTCCTAACTTTTTTCCTCCTTCTGATAATAAATCAGCTTCTAACTTTCAGGCCAAAAGTGACATCAGAATATGAATGTGTTGCTGAGCTATTGTAGGAAGCACTTTCCCTCACAGTAAAGCTCTGCCAGACTGATCATCAACAGTGGCAGCATGAAGGCAGAGAAGTTTTATTTAGACTTTGTAGTGCCTATGGTTAAAGCTACATCCTAACCCCGTCAACAAGAAATCATCAGAAAGTTATTTTCAAAACACATCTTGCACAATTGTATATATCACAGTATGAGTAGAGCAGCCATGTGTTTTATGGTGAAAGTATACGCAAGCTGAAATTAAAAACTCCTCCTACTTTGTAATATAAACATATTTATTTATTCCTTAGACGTCTCCACATAATATGCATGGCATAAACTGTGAATGTCAGCATAATTCATGCAATGCTAGTTGTTTTCAAAGTAAAAAGAGGCTTTATCATTTTCTAAAAGCATGACACACTTTGAGGTCAATATTTGAATTTGGGAAAGAACACACAATAACTCTTTCTGGCCAGGCTAAGCCTTGAAGTGAAATAATACTGAGTTCACAAAGGCAAAAAAGCAATTACCTTTGTGAAATACATAAACGAATCATCAAACTTCACACCCCAAACAAAACAGCCGGTGGGTGGGCACTAAGAGATTTTGGTACCAGCTGCTGGTCACCGTTAATTGCTGAGCCCCACTGGCTTCACGTCATGACTGTGGTTTAACTCGGAGAAGCATCACCCTGGCACTTGGGGCCTCCCACCATCCCTTTCTTTTTTTGCAAAACCAAAGTGCTTTATTTAAAAGGATGGAAAAAGTCCACCAAGGAACCTTACTGGAAAGAACTGGTTGCTCATAAAATTACTTTAAAAATATCCCGACAAACTTCATAACCCCCCCAAAAGACCAAATGATGCTCAATGACATATGGCCTGCCAGTAATCCTTCTCTGAAGTGAGAAATTCTCCCTAGGCTTCTGGGCTGTGAGGCAACTCTCCTTCATGCGCATGGATGGCAACAGAAACACCAAGGAGATTCTCAGAGCAGTGAGATGAAATGGATTTAGCCCTGTCTGTGTAGACTGTCGCTTACAAACCCACAGCTACTCTCCCCGGCACAGCAATCTGTTAGGAATAGCATTACATTCACAACACAGTGTAAATAAGTGTAAATAAGTGAGTGTAAATAAGACATAACCAAAGGAGCGACTGCACAGGATACCACGGAAAATGGCACATAAAAGGCAGTAAGTACACTGGGTCCCATTTCCACGGGCATGGCAGCGTCGGACTAAGCAGGGAACCAAAGGGTCCCCACTCTGCAGTCTTTAAACAGGTGTGATTGGCCAACCCAGCAATCTAGCCTACATTTGTAGCTCAGTCTCTCTTGAAAAACTAGGGTGTGTTCTTTAAATTGTTTTAAAGATGATAACCCACGTTATAATTAAATTCAGTGCTTTACAAATGACCTATATTAAATGAGCAGAGAGTTCTCTAAATCATTTTAAATATGGCCATATTCATTCACTCAGATGAAGCATCATTTACTTGGTCCAAAGCACCGATTAATCAGTAAAGGATGAAATATTCTGACATTGTTAATTGAAAAGTTAAAGACTTATCTTCACTATCTTGTCAGTCCTCCTTTGATCTAACAAGTAAAAGCTTGAAGCTTTTTGAATCACTTTTGTCTCACAACTTTCAGCAAGAGACATCTCATTATAAATACAGTGATGGAGCTCCAAAGGACAAATTTCCGTTGCTCTACTCTATAAGGCAGAGAACAAGATTTTGGCCCAATAGCCATTTTAAGCATATACCATCACTGCTGTCTATGGTAAACAGGACTTTCAGGAATAAGTGATGGAGGCTGCAAAATAAGATTTAAACCATAAATGTGGAGATACTGCAGCTGGGTTCATGAAAGGAATTGGCACAGAAGTTCCTGTGGATGCTTTTCTGAGCTTTACCATTACATTTAAAGCACTGCCTCTAAAATAAATCCAAATCTAATCCCAAAATACCATCTCCACCACAAAACCATCTCATTCTCAGCTATTAACTATTTGGCAAATAGTAGACCTCGGCTAAGGGTCATCCACTCACTAATGTTTTCTCTTGTGACTGCAGATATCAAAGAAATTACATAGTTTTGCTACTGTCTGTAAAAATTCAGTTCAGGACAGCACTGAGTTCCAGGGGACTTGGTGACATGTGTGCATTTAAATGAAGGGTAAGCACTGGTCTCCCCTGCCCGTAGGCGCTAACCTCCCCGAACACCCCACGTGTACGTGCTGCCCGCTGCAGCGTGGTAGGAAGAGAAGTTTATGCAGCACGGTGGTTCCCATCAACAGGGCCAGTCAATACCTGGATCCTGAAGAGGAGTGGGCAATGGGCTACCTTCTGAAGCCTGCCGACCTACAGAGGGACATCTGCGGACCTACCTTGCTCAGTGGGTCCAACAGATTTAGATGTGGAGCAAAGTAAAAAATTCTGTTTCCTGTTTCCAGTGCTTTCTCCTGCCCTGGAGAGTTTGAAGAACAACCATTTCTAATACCTCCCATACTCATTCTGCAGCTGGTCATTACACACGCAGCTTTGAACTTAGCAAACCAACACTCCTAGCCTGTCTTTGTGGAGATAGTGTTTATCCCCAACCATGTTGTCAGGGGATCAAAAGTCTTCCCCTCTACCCTTTACATCTTTGGATCAACAAGTAACAGTCTGACAAAAATTCCCCTTCTCAGCAGGATGGGAACCTTGAGGCAAACTCTAACCTGCACTCTCCACAGCTCCAGACAGCCCCATAAAACAACTTGCAGCTCCCCACGAGAAAGCCTGAATAAGGAAAATGAGATGAACTGGCCTCCCTAGATAATATTCACTAATATGACAATATGATTATGTCCTGAGTTGGATGCGGAAAAGTTAAAAAGAGTAATAGGCAGTACCATAGGATAAACAAATTAAGAACCTTAAATGCAGCTATACAGGGATGCAGTTTCAAAAACTGTCACTCAAAAATGCATTCATTTCAGTACAAAAAATTTAGACAACTATAAAAATCCCTATTGGCAGTTATCTTAAACAATAGGAGAGTACGTTTGAAAATCTAGCCCAACACTCCATATGCCCCACCCCAAATTATTAAAACCTTCACTTAAAAAAAACCCCACAGATTTTCCTTTTCTATTAGAATCATTTGTTTGTACTAGAATTTGCATTTAGACAAGACAAAAATGGAGGAGAATGTGTTGTGGTGAGACAGAATTCCAAGCAGCAAATAACACTGAACTCTGAGACCTAGTGTTTCATTCTCATTAGGACTTACAAATTGTAAGAAATAGTTTTGACATAAACGTCAAGCTTTCAAATAAAACAATGACATGATTTTAATTTTAGCGTTACACATCCATGTCCATTAAATCAAGTACTGACTATTACCCTCAATACACTACCAGAAAAAACTACTTTTGGGGAGACAGAAAAGACCATAGTTTGTGATATTAATTCAGGATCTGAGCTGAAAAGAAAAGAGGAACAACAAACAAACAGTCTATTAACATAGTACAAAGTGGGTGTAGAAGGACTTGCATCAAAGGAGAGAAGGGAAGCCTTGCATCACCAATGGCCTAACTGCTAAAAGTGGGAAAAAAAAAGCCTCTCTCCCATGAACCAGTTCTGTGTTGGACAACACTGCGTGTTACAAGGATAAAGCTACAATGCACCATCAAACAAAAGGATGCAATTTGTAAGTAAGTGAATAAGCTGTGATGTAAACAACACAGAACTGAAAACAAATACTGAAAGACAGTTATCCATACATAGTTATAAGAGTGAATGAAAATGAAAAGCATGTTTTTCCACCTGGCCTTCATGATGAGAAGTTCACACAGGAAATTAGTTTCAAAGTAGCAGGCAATGAAAATGCAGAAATTTTTTTTTCCATTTACATGACCTTTTTTCTTGATACGAGTGCTTGCACACTCATGATCTAGAGGAAGAAACAACAACAAAAAAAACCTATGAATCATAACTTACTAATCTCCATCACATAAAAATACCATGTGCTAAAAAAAAAAAGCAGTTTTGATCAGTACATTATGCAAAGAAAGAAGTGAGTGAAAAAAAACAGAAAAAGAAAAAAAAATTTAAATGGACACATTAAAAATCTGTGCAGTCTGGAAAACACCTTAAGTAGAGAGGCTGAACCAGATGATGAGGTATGTGAGGCAAATCATTGGCTCAACTGTACAAGGCAAATATTCATTCCATTTACCAACATCCTCTTAACAGTAGAAGTGAAATCCAGAATGAGTACGATGCACAGAAAGATAAACTGCAGTTCAGTCAGGGTGTACCTTCACAAATCAATGCAAATTGGTTGCCCTTTCCCTACTGTTGCCTGAGATGCTCTTGTGTTTCACTGCAAGAATGACTCGCTATTTTACTTTGTAAAGTTCTAGCCTTAGTGAAACTTGCTACTCATTATTACTTTATTTAATCAACTTAGATTCTGAACTGGTCTAGCATTTCTACAATCATCTAGAAGACACTGGATTCTATCAGAAATATTCTGAAGATGGGCAAACCCACTGTATTTTACAATGTAATGAAATACTTTTATTAGTTTTATATAGACAATAAAATTAAATACAAGGGCCTGAATTAGGGCAAGGACTCTGGTATGATTGGTACTATTTAATCATATGCAAAGATTTGATTTCTGCTTCAAAATGCTTATAATCAAAGGCATTACCCCTGCAGCTAGTAATTTACAGTCAGATTCCAGATTCCTATAAATTCCCTATGGCTCCTTGAAGTGTATGACACTGATGTGTTGACCAGGCTGATTTTACAAAGGTGGAAGTACTCACGAGTGAAACTGAATGTGAAAGGGCTGAGAAAAAACAACCAAGCGTACACGAGAACGTGGTGCTGCTTAAGGACATTATTAAAAGCTCATTGCTATAAGGAGATTTCCTCAGAAAGTACAAAGGAAGGAATTAAACAAAAGATTCTTCTTAACCCCCACGTATCTGCTGTCCGACCCTGGGGAGGGGGAAAGAAAAGGGAGCATGTGAAATGGAGAGTTAATAGCAATGAATTAGACTCTTTGGGCAAGCAGACAACTAATAAAGAAAACTAAAATTATCCATGAAAAACCTATGCCAGGAAGATTAAGGACAGTAAAAAATTACACAATTATTTTGTGTATCGGGGCCCTGAGGGCACGAGTAGGCTTTAATTGCCCTGATGAGCCTCTCTGGGGGCTTCCACCCACCCCCTGCCCATGGGCCACGGCTCTGTTCCAGCTCAGCCCGGGCTGCGCTGTGGGTGTGCTGCTTCCCAGCTGTGTCTCCTGGGAGGACACCGGCGCTACGCTGTAGGTGGCTCATCTGCTCGATGGACCCCTGGTATGTACGCTGCAGCCTTGTCTCCTGGCCCCGTCTTCTTTCTGCCCTGACTGGCACCCCGGAGGGCCCTGGCCCCGGTTCATCCCTTGCTGTGTCTGGGACTGCCGAGGATCCCGTTAGCCACGGCAGGCTCTGCCCGGCGTGTTCAGAGCCTGTGGGATGGTGCTCCATCTGTGAGGGCATTGCCCATGCTGGGGTCACCCTCACCTCCTGGCCCCCGCTGCTCCCAGACACTAAGATTGTCAAGGACAGAAAATAACAGCGAGTTGTGAAGTAGTAACTGAAAGTAAATACACTTTAAGTGGAACTTTAAAGCAAAGAGAAGGGAGTTTTTCAAGCAATTTTGAGCAATTGCCTCTAAACTTCGTTCTCAAATCTTTCAGTACCAAGAACCCCAAAAAGGCCTCTAAACCACTTGCTACTTACCCGCTGCTCTCTGATTGCTGCTGCTGGGTTAGTCTGTTTAGTTTGGAAATGTACTAGCGCAGTAAGGACTGCTGACAAATCAAAAGGACGAAGGTGAAGAGACTGCGGCTGAACGGGAGATTTCAGAATATATGCTTATTGGAAGTTAAGTATTTTGCCCACGGGATACTTGAAGCGCTGCCTGATCTCTCAGTATTAATAGTCTTGTGCACAGAACATTCTTTGCGATCTTCAAAAAATAAACTAATACCTCCTCATTTCAAGGTCAGTGGAAAACAGGGATGGTGAGACACTGATTTGATGAACATGCAAATATATTTTTTTTTAAATGAATGGTTAATTGATGTGATCTTATAAAGTCGACAGCTTGACAGTCATCAGAAAACTCTCTCTCATCATTCATGGTAAAAGAGCAGAATGACATGTCAAATTTAACAATCCAGAGCTATGACTTGTCATCAGAAGTCTGCTGAACACACCACACAACCATTACATCTAGATGTGCTGCCAAATGTCAAAGAAGGAAAGTAAGAAAGTAATTTTGCCTTTTTACACATGGTTAATCTAAATCTCTAAATTGGAAGTTGCCATGAAAATTACTCTGAGAGTATTTAATTGAAAACATTTTTAATTTCAAGTCTTTAAAAAAAAAAAACCCACAGCTGCAACAAAGTATGGTAATATTAATGAAAGCGTATCTGGCACTCATTCAAATCTCTGCCTCCCTGCCTTCCTCAGTGCTGTGAAAAGAAAAATCACTCCCCGATGGAAATTCACCATTTTCACAGAAGTAAAATTACTCTTCTCTGTAAAAATGGGCTTTCATCATTTGCATTAAATGTAATTAAATAATGTAATTAAATTGTTGCAGTAACTAGTGTATCTCTGCATGCTGCTTGGCTCCAGGAATGCTCAGCATGTATTTGCAATCCAGATTGAAAAGAACTGTACTCATAGCAGAATTTTGCAATGTCATATGAGGCTAAAATGTTTGTTCAGGTTTTCAAACTTCATAAAATAAGTGATGTAGAGATACATGAGAACAAACCAGCAGATGTGACTGTGAGGCATTACAGAATAGCAAGCAAAATTTAATAAAAACTTTAAACAAACAGGTAGCAATATGTCCTTATGAAGGACACCAAACTGAAAATAAACAAGAACACCAGAAAGCAAAGACAAAGCAATTTGTAAGTGATCTCTCCTACTCAGAAGGATTAAATTCATTCCAGTGAATAAATGACTCTTGTCTTTATATACAATGTAAATGTAATAGCAATAAAAAAATCTTGTCATAGCTTCTCATTTTGCTATTTATAATGATGAAATAGCAATGAAGTTGTATTTGGTACTGCAAGAGAGAGAGAGGCATTATTTGTAACAGTAACAACTGGAGCCAAACATCCTGAAGTTAATGAAAGGATACAGTTTGCTTGAAATGGCAGGCAGATACTTTAGGGTCTGACCCACAAGTGTGGTCCCAAAACCATATTATACCTTAATTTCAGTGGGGGGAAAGAAAAAAAAAAGGACACGACATTCAACATTTTAAATGAACTCTTTTTGTTACCTCCACATACTCAGCTTTGTCCCAGACTTATCTAGAAGTGCTGCCGCGAAACTGCTTCTCCTACTACCGTGCCTATGTTCCTAGATCCACAGATTATAAAACAAGAGGTTCTGTTCCCATTAAATATCTCTCTACAATCCTTTCCAAGTAACAAAAGCCATCTTCCTGCATGCTCGGTCCTACCTGATCTACAGATGCTGACAGGCAAGCACCGCGTTACCACTGGCTAATGCTCCAGCTCAAACGAACCACACGTGGTCCAGTGCCAAGGATTCATTTTATCTCCGGTTGGCCTGTTCAACCTAATTCATGTCAGTTCCCGCAGATAACTCAAATACTTTTGTTGTTATTAGTTAATTAGGCATTATGCCAACAAACAAAAGGGTTTAAAAAGATAATGCCACGTGCAAGTCATTTACAAGCTACAGGACCTGAAAACTTTTACCTGTAGGCGAAACGTGGGCGGGAACTGAGAAAAAATGACCTGTATGGAGACTTGTGCATGGTGAATTCTGCAGAGCCACTTCCTCAGCAGAAGGGCACCCATGTCCTTAAAAGTCTCACGGCACCCAGAGGAATCGCTGGTAACACTTGGCAGGGACACAGAGATACCATTTCATCCTACCAACATGTCACCTCACTGCTTTGAAGGTATCTAGGAAAAAGTACAGTGATCCCGGCAGTACTCCTCCTTACTGTGTGGAGACAGGCTTTCAGCAGAGCCATTTTGTTATTTACTAATCTAACAAAAAAGAAACTCCAAAGAGCCCTGTACCTGCTCAGTTTCATACTGAGTTAAACCGGTCCCAGCATCTTCAATCCTGAGCAAGACAAGCATAGGAAAGCCACCCCTTTGTGAGATGCCTCAGCTGAGCTCAGTCACACCCCTTAATTAATATCCCTCCATCCTATTGCATCTTAGATTTATTTGCACTTCCCTTCAGCTCCAAGCTAGATGAAGCAAAATACACGTGCAGCCAGAGGACTGGCAGCAATCACCCTGCGACTCCCTGCAGAGGTTCAAAAGCAGGCATGGGCTCCTTTATATGGAAAAACCTATCATCAGCTTAACTAGCAAAATATTCTGTTCCACTATATGGACCTACAAACAGCTCACCAGGCCAACGTTCTATTCCAGAACAAAAGTGACTCTGACTTTTTACTCCACGCTCTGATAATTATTCTGGAATGAAATGAGTTTTTATTCCAGAGTAGAGTTGCCCATCAGGGAACCATTGCAGCACAGCTAACTGCAGCAGAATAAGCTATGGCAGCGTATGAAAGAAAATTTCCCAGCGCTGAAAGCCTAACATCTCAGAATTGCGGAGATGTTATCTCTGACCTACTTTGCTCAAAGTACCATACAGATATCTCCACACAGGCATCCAATTATTTCTTGACATCAACAAGTACTTTTGTGCTACACAGAATTAGTACAAGGAAAAAAAAAAAATAAAGAGAGTGAAGGAGGATGATAGGTGGAAAGAAGTGTTCTTTTTGTAGCATTTGCAGTACAGGAATTGATTTCACAAACATGCTCATCCAAGCAATGTAGTTCATTCAGTAGACAGTCAACTCCCATCAAAGAGTCATTCTTAACTTAAAATCAGCATGCCCATAACAGAAACAAATGAACGGAAAAGAGCAGAATAATTCTTTAGAATCAGCCCAGCTGTCTCATGCATCTGACACTCCCACATACAAATGTTTTCATTGAAGGGGAAAAAAGCGCCAACCCCAAAGCTGAATACCGTAGTTAAAAATGGCCATCAAAAACTAACTATGTACCATGCAAGCAGCGTAACCTAAGACACTCAGCACGTTCCCAGAGAAGATCACACCAAAAAAGGACACTTCTGGAGTTCTTATAATAAAGGAACGTTCCTAACAAAGGATTTTACAAGGCAGTAAAACACTTTACTAGGTAATTAAATTCTCCTAAGTTGGCTTTTGCTAACTGCAGAGTTTATTACAAGGACAGCTGTCCCCGGGATTAACAAACTCCAGGTTGAATACAAGAAACATTACTATTTTTTTTTTATTTCTCTGAAACCTTGTGAAATATTGAAAGGGTTCAAGAGACAAATTTAGAACAAACTCATTTAAGGAGTATAAATTCGTAGATATTCCAGTAAATGGTGTGGTATACAACATTACAGGAAGGGTCACTTTTACCTTAAGAGCACAGTTAATTTACCTTAACTCAGAGAGCCCACTCTGGTGCAAATTGTTGCAAAATTTAGCTCAGTTAGTGCAGATATGAAATTTGCTACCATTTATGGGACGGATAATGTCTGTTTCTCTGATCTGTGAAAATGAAACCCTTGTTCATCTGACAATACAGAAAGTTTAGTATACAACGGCACCTCTGTACCATAAGATACTATTTCTTAGAACAGTTCTGTACCGTTGATTAAGCTATTGAGTGAAAGAGGAAAGAGAAAAATTCTGTTTTCTGTGATTAAAAAATTTAAAAAAAATAATTCTATGCTAAGTCAAATTCTTAGGAAGAAGAGAGAAAAGAGATTTCAGAGAGGAAAGAGATTTAGTTTCATGTTAAAAATTTTCTTCCTAGACCCTGAGAAAAAGACAGTAAAGAGAGAGAAATATTACTAATGTTTTT
>RSEF01000005.1:11685980-11703644 GCA_003993805.1 Himantopus leucocephalus
CTAAACTGAAAGAGGGTAGATTCAGACTAGACACAAGGAAGAAGTGTTTTACAATGAGGATGGTGAAACACTTGAACAGGTTTCCCAGAGAGTTGGTAGATGCTCCATCCCTGGAAACGTTTAAGGTCAGGTTGGATGGGGCTCTGAGCAACCTGAGTTGAAGATGTCCCTACTCACTGCAGGGGAGTTGGACTAGATGACGTTTAGAGGTCCCTTCCAACCCAAACCATCCTATGATACACCTTTCACCTTCCTCTGTGGCAAGTAATTCCCTTTCAAAGATATTATTAAATCCAGGCGCTGTGTTGGAAGAAGGTAGCGTTGGAAAGGAGGCAACAGGAGTCATACTACTGTCAGGTTCTCTATGGCTGGAGGAGAAAAGTGTGCATTTTCATAAGGCATATCAGCTCTTCTTTTTCTTTTTATTGCGTTAAGTGATTTTCTCCACATCTGCGTGTAATTCCCAGCCAAGGAAGCTGAACTACCACATGCAAATTTCAGCCTGTGTCAGTTTCCAACTTTCTCTAGTAAAAATAATTGTAGAGAGAAAATAAACAGGATGAGGAAAAAGCATAACAACGAATAACACTATATAGAACCTCACATCACAGGACATACTAGGTGAAGGAACAAATACTACTTTTTGACACATTTTAGGAAAAAAACCTAACTTGTCCTATTAAACCCATATTTCTGTATTCTGACCATGCTTTATTTAAACCCAAATACACTGGCATACAAAAAAAAAAGTCGTTTTAACAGTAAAATGTTTTCACTACACTTACAAGTACTTGGAAGTGTCACATCAAGTAACAGGCTCAATATCGTTATGCAACATACCTCTTTTTGGTGCATACTAAGATATGTACATTGCATAAATTTCAATCATCTTCGATTTTCATTAACTGTGCTCACCAATTTGAATTTATATACCTAGTTTAGCATGTCAGCGCTAAGTATTTCAAATAAATTAGTCTAATTTAAAACAGATCAAATATTTGTTATTGGAATATTTTTATTTCCATCTTCATTATGAATCATCAGAGTCCCGACTATAATTCTTGACTACTCTGTGACCATTTTTGTTACATCTGACAATCATGAGGCACCTTTTACCTAAGTAAATGTACTGGAGGAAATGATGTTAGGAAGTAAACACAAGCCTGGGCTTTTCTTGTGCCACACAACAGGAAGAGTCCAGCTATTTAAGTCTCTTACTTCTATCATCAAAATTCTGTCACAAAACTACAATCCAAAACAATACCTGTCCACTCAGAAAACTCCAACAGTCAATGGAAATTTACCTTGTGATCTTTTGACTCCATTTCTGATTACTTTCTCACACAAAGCTTTAGTTTCCAGGGTTGCAGCAGTCTTTCTTGAAGTAAGACAGATTCCAGCAGCCAGAATTATCTGTCCTGATACAAGTCATGAACACACACCAGTCCACCTGGTGTGTAAAGTTTTAAGTTCAAACCAACTATCAAGCTAGTATGTTAAGTCAGGAGGTCTTTAATCAAATCTTCAATCGGAATCTCATGGCAAATGCAGCACGCTTGAAAAACGCTTAGTTCACAAGGGCAGTACCAGAAAGCGCGTGCATACCACAAATGGAAAATCATGGGAAACTACAGAAGGTAGAGCATATAAAATACAGAGAAAGGGTTACACCTCAGGATTCTCCCCAGTGTTGTTCCAGATAGAGTATACATCATTAATATTTCAGCAAATAAGAAACCCAAAATACACTGGCAACGCAACCTCTAACTAATTAAGATTATCAAGTTGTCTTCGTCTGGTTCTCTCAAACCCCCTCCAATGAAGTTATCATTTAGTCTACTAATTACTCTGGATTGTTCTCTCAACACTTTATTGTGTGGAGGTACAAAGAGCTATGTGAAATGCCTTGCTGTAGTGATATATAAATGGAAAAAATACAAAAAAGCATTTAATTACTAAGAAGTGTGATGATTTGATAAAAGTAATACATTATCTGCTCTTGCCCAGCTTGACCTCTCAACAGATAACCAGACATTATTTCCTCATATTTAACGATATACACATGTAAAAGAAAATCTGGAAAACTACTTTTTTTTTTAATACAGTTTGGAAAACTATCATCATTAACTGGTATGACTCAAATGTTGGATACTTTCAGCACTGGGCAGTATATTGATACAGCAATCTTTCATTTCAAGACATTAAATTTTTGCTCTACAACACATATGAGACATACAAGAATGTGTGCTGCCAGCAAGAAATGCGGATCGTGGGAAAGGCTGTGGCAGAGGAGTCAGCCAGCACACAGACTCGCAGTCTCAGAGAACTGGGAACTGGCATCTCTAAAAAGCTTTGGATTTCCAGCTGAAAATCTCCTCTGCAGTATACAGCTTGTAGTTGACACAGTTATCAAATCACTGGAAAATTAAGAGCTAATTATCATGACCCAACTAATGCATATTTCTAACTGCAACTATCTTTTCCAAATTACACACATGAACAGCCTGTGTGGCCCTGTACGAGCACCTCCATCGGTCCCCCATGCAAGACATTTCAGACTCTAGAACACCATTTTCACTGTATTTGAAGAAGATTGAAAATAGGGTCCGATACATGCACACCACCTAATTTTTAGGAATCTGACCCTGCACAGACTAATAAATATTGCCATTTGAGCCAGTGGATCACTCAAATGGCTAAGTATTTGCAAAAGAAAAGCTTACAGCATGTGAAATGGTGAACATCAAAAGAAAAGGCTGATAACAAATCAATTAATTTTTACCTTTATTTTCTAAACTGCGTGACAAATATTCACCAATTCAACCAAAGAGTAATCAAAAAGGAGAAAAAATAAAAGACAAAAAGAGTAGGATGCTTTTTCTTGTTGTTTTGAAAACTCCTAGAATCTGCGCAAACATTTTATATGCAGAAAGAGTAAGCTTTTCTTTAAAGTAAAGCACGTATAAGATAATTAGATTTTAAAAGGTGTGTCAACTTTAGGGTAGTCTTTTTTTTTTTCTTAAATTGGCGAGCAGCTGCCATCCCTAACTGTAACAGAATATCCAAAGGTATTAGATAAAAGATTTCAGCATTTATCCAATCTACTATTTTTAAACTGTTCTTAACCTGAGTTAAGCACTACTTTTCTCTTTCACCGTGTGACAATTGCTAATCAAATATGGTATCATGTTTTATAAACCAAAGAAGAGCTATCATACAAAACCACAAGCATTCTGTGCCAGCCATATACTACTGCAGATTTTCAGTATAATTTGACCTCTCAAAATAGATAAACGATACAATACCAGCATGAGATCCAAGGAATTGAGCAGTGAAATTCTCATTAAGGTTGTGCCATTAATCCCTGCATAGAGTGGACTGAAAATTTATGCTCAAATGATGTATTTCTAGATAGTGGTAGAAATTACAGTTCTCTAGAATCAGATTATAATTATACAGGATTGCAAATTGTACGTTTGTCAGTTCTTCAAAACAAAATGGATAGCACAATCTGCAATTCTAATGGCTGTTTTCATGCTAAATACAGATACTGAGAACACTGCGGTTCATTTACCAATTAAGACAAAAATTGTTTCCCTTGTCTTTTTCTTCTCTTTTCTCTAAGATTCAGGCATATTATGAAACCACAGAAAGACAAAGATAAGCTCATTGGCCAGAAATAACATAGGAAAAATCTATCAAGATAGAAAGAATAATCAGAATCTAGAATTTTGTAAACGTCACTTCCCATGTATACAGAAAAAAGTACAAATTGTTTCCCATCCCAAATGTTTTAATAAAAAAGCCTGTATAAACCCACCTCCATTTCTAGTTTCAAAATCAGCACAGCTTTAGAGAGGTAGCAGTGATGAGCGCCGCGCTCTTTGTAGCAGATTTGTTTAAGCATGACAGAAACAGGTCCTGAGGTAATTCAAGATACTACAGGTCTCGGATTTTGTGCTTTCCATTTTTCAACAAAGACAACAAGCATAATTTAATTTGCTCCAGTGTGTCTTTTAAAAAGTCTAGAGATAAACCATCTTTGGTTTTGTGTAACTAAACAGATCACAGCTGAAGGAGATCAGATTAACTGCTAAAGAAAGATTGTGTTGACAAACAGTACAGAAAAGTTTATCAGCACTTTTTGTGGATACAAAAACCATAGTACAACATACACGTCTTTGCCAGGAGACTGTCTTAAGCTTGTGTTTAACTCGTGAAGTGAAGGCTGGAAGAATAAGACCGAAAAGGTTTTTATTGAACAAAGAGCTGTTCAGGTGCTGTACCATCAGTAGCAAACCACTACAGGAAAGGGCTTTTCACCATCCTTTTCATGTTTTTTTAATATGTGGCTGAAGTTGCCATTTTAATTATTCCACTTCACCTGCTAGAATGCCTGTTAGCAACAATTACAGCAAAAGCAATCTCCACTGGGGACTGAAGCGCCACATACAGCCTTGTCAGTAGATGTACTTCTAAGCCTGCTAGTTCCTTCCTATGAAACATTTTCAATTAAAGTGCAAATAAAACATGAATAGAAATGTGCGATTATCAGACTGGTTGCTGATTTTCTAGAACAGGAAGCAAATCATACCATGCAAGTAAAATTAAATTCAAAATATTTGGGTCTTTGTCAGAGACGTATTTAAGTTTTCTTCTCTGTCTCACATGAAACATGTATATTAATGCTACATTTTGCATAAGAGTACAAGACAGAAAGCGGTGAGCAAGTGTATCTCTGGAAGTTTCAAGAATTCTCATTCACAGGGGTTCTATAATAAAAATTGACTAGAGCACTCAAAGTTCAAACTCCTTCACTGACAATTCAGTATCTGTATAATGAGGGGGTTTGCCTGATTTCTTAAAGGAAGACAGACTTACACGTTCATAATGCCTGTAATTTTTTTCTTCAGTTGCTTAATTTCAACTAAAATTAAGGAGGGGTAAATCTTTTTAAGTCCGACAGATTTCAAGATGAAGGTGGTGGCTGGGTAGAGGCAAAGACCTTAAACAGCCCCTCTGTGGAGAGGAAGGTGTCGGGCTCAACTCAGTAATATTAATGAGAATCCACATAGGGAAACATTATGAACGCCAGCTATAGGAATTCTGGCTTCAAAAGCTGTACTGATCCTAGGATCACTTCTTACAGGTAGATGCAGAAGATCCCTTCCAACCCCAACACATTGTGAAGAAAGTTTACTGGGTTCATTTTTTCTTGTCTACATATGCCTAGATCCTATATCTTAATTTGGATTTCTTATAAACAGACAAACAAATACAAGAGAAATAAAAAAGCTAACCTGTTTTAGAGACACTAAGGATGGAAATAGAAGATAAACCAAATATAATTCCTTCCTTGATCTTGCTACTGAGTTTTGACCCTGGAAAAGCCCCTCTTCTGCTGTAGGTGCAGTGTCCCCATCGGTAACACTGGGGTAACACTCCTCTGCCTTTGCAGCATCTCCCAGAGCTCCACACAAAGCGCAGTGTGTGAGTGTGAGATGCAAGACGGGCAGTGCCCTACAGCACCATGCCAAGGTACTTCCAGACCACCGAGGGACCTGTCACACCAACTTCTCGAGCCATGGCCACACCATAAATCGCCTGGTGCGTGCCAGGAAAAGGAGACAACAGCAGGAATCATAAGCAAGCACATGTTCTCTCAGACAGAGGAAGTTATAGCAGGCAAAGCTGGAGACCCCTTTTTAACTGTCTCAGATGTAATTAAACCACTTCTGGCACTGTGGGAACACATTGCCAAATGCATTTGAGTAAAGCAGAAAGTATCATTTTAGCTATTGGACCATTAAAAAAAAAAAAGAGTGAAAATAAGATCCCCCCTTTGGGTCTAATCAACCCTCACACAGCACCAGACGCTCTTCTACTCCTCTCAGATAAATATGTATGATCATGTATCTTCTGGTTTCTTTATTGAACACTAATTGCCCGCTGCACAAAATGTCTAATTGATGTAGCATGCGATCACTGCTATTTGCACATTTTTCAAAGCTTTAATATCTCAACACACAACCCGTGAGCTTGTGTTTATTGCAGCATACAAGGTGACAAGGTGAGCCATTCCAGCCTGCTGGATCATCTACTGAACATCATTCGGGTCCGCTCTGTCCGATTGGGAGCGCTCCATTCCCTTGCTCCTTCAGGACCCAGCCAAGCCAAAACTGGAACAGGATGAGGGAGAGTTCATCCCGGGAATTACGGAAAGAAAGCCGGCTGGCACGAGCAAGCTAGAAATGCATAAGACAGCAACATCTTCCTCTACGTGACCCTTCAAAAGTGTTTATCATTCCGGGGTCGCGTTGTACTGCTACCAGTGCACGTGCCCTTATCTTTATCAGCGGCAAACTGGGAGCACGCAGCGTGCTTCTCTGGGCTGCCAGGCTCGTAACGGTGACCGCAGCGGTGATCAGAGGCTGCTGGCCCGCATCGCTGAAGCTATGTGTGCTGGCAAACCATGCTGATCCCCAGGGAACGCATCTGCGCTCCCCTGCTCCCATGCGCTGACAGAAGGACCTCTGCTTGAATCTGAAGTCTACTTTACAAAGACTTTTGAGGACAGTTCCTAGATGGGAGCGCAGACCTGAGACACTGATCGAATGTTTATCTGCTTTATGATTATGAAAAGATTTAATTTACGAAGAGCTGGAAGATCGTAAGGAAATATTGCCATTGACTTAGTGACAAATTTAACTCAACCCATATTATGCCCAGGCACTCTCTCAGCAGCACACACACTATTCTCCCCAAAACCAACAACAGCCATTTATGTGACCGTGCGCTACCGATCAAATTTCCAGACACAGAGGACTCACATGAAAAGGGAAAGAATCACAGAAACAAGCTGAGTAAGTTTCCTTAAGTGTTGAGTATCGTTAGAATACAGAGGAAAGCATTTTGTGATGTAAAAAGAAAAACAAATGCCTTTCATTTCACAAAGTAAATAACTTAGGGAATTATTAATAGTGAATCAATCATTATTAGTGATAGATCTATTCTAATGGAGTGAAAATAAAAAATACAGAAATAATATCATAGCCATTTTGATGAAAGATTAGCAACAAGATAGACGTCATCAAGTGCAAAGTGAAAAGCAAAGTCATACAGAACACCATCTTTCTATGTACTATTTATTGCAATACACAGCCACGTTTGGCACTGTTAATCCAAGTCCATAGTAAATGCAATATTGCAGCGCTGGCTGTAAACTAAAACCCCTTGGGCTAAATTTTCATCCCAATGCACAGAGAGTTACTTTGAGCACTCCTCACACTGCCAATTGGGCATACTTACAATTCATCACGCAATGCAGTGAAAACTTCTATGCCTCTAATGTATCTTCTGTTTGTCTTCAGAATAAGCTTTTTCAGATGAGAATGAGTTGTTCTTGCCAAAGAACACATAAAAACTGCAGCGCGTTATACGCTGTTTGTCATTTTGACTAGGCAGCACAATAGTCATTCTCCCTTCCCTCTCCACCACATTAAGTATTTTCAACAGAAGCTTCAGATTTTCAGAGAGGCTCACAATTAGGAAATAACATGAGCAGAGACTCCGAATGACCCTCAGCACTCCTGAAAATCCAGCCATGGACTCTTCAAGGCTCCCTGTGTAGCATTACATTCCATCCTTTGAAAGGCCTATACCAGCCTAATGCTAAAATACAGCTATTTTGCATGTGTTCTTAATCTTCTGTTTCAAAATATTTATATTTTAATGGAATGCAACAATCAATAAACTGAAAGTCCAGCAACTTGATAGTCATTTCCAGTGAGCTCCTAGTTGCCTTTACCATCACCTTCATTTTTTTTTTATGGCTTATGTTATTTGGTACCAGTTCAATGAAATTATGGCTATCAGAAATTATAATTTATTGCATGCAAAATTAATTTTCTAAGCCCTAAAATCTTTCATACCAAGTCTAGAGTTCACTGGATTCTTCTGCCAAAAGTCTTTGTAGAAGAATACCAATTTATCAAATCCAAATCTTGTCAATTCAGTGACCTCTAGAGTTTTAGGATAAGATTTCAAGGGGTGAGGGGAACAGGCCCAGCCCACATCAACAAATAATCTGAAAGTCCAGGCACTCAACTGATGTATTAAAAATACCTTCCTAAGGAATACAACACACAGGCCAGAGACTTGAACACTTGAACCTGCATATCCCACTTTCCAGGCTATGCAAACGTAATTTCACATTTTTTCCAACAGAATAATCTGGAAATCATTCTGACACGGGGTGCACAGGATCGGAAAACTTTTTTTCCTTTCAGTACTACTCAAAACAACCTCTACCTTGCAAAGCCTCAAGCATATAGCGTTAAATGAATAAATAACAGAAGGTGCCTGAGAAGGGAAACGGCAAGGGAGGAAGGACATCTCATTTCCTTTAAATTTCTGCTGTGCTGTTTTTTCTTGATCTTTAAAATCTGTGAGTGATATTCAAGATCCAAGGAAATAATTAACAATTTTTCAAGCTGCATCAATAGTGCCAGAAAAATACATTATATCATTATTTGAAGTAGCTAACATTTAAAAGGCATCTTCCAGGATGCCTCAAACTTGTAGCAATGTCGTGATCTTTTTGCACTGATATGATGGCCCAGTTTCCCTGGGTATTAATACAGTATTCTATAATTAATATATCTGGCATATCCAAGAAGAATTATCCTAGTATTCTGAAAAGCCAGAGCCTAGATTAGGTCGCTCATAGGTGCCTAATGTTCTTAAGAGCCAAAAATTAACATTCTCGGTTTAATAATGAATATTAAATTAAAAGTTACAGTCAGGTTGTGAACTGTGCTATGGTAGATACCTAGCTAGCTGTAAACAAGTTAACACATATACTGGAAACAACTTAACTATGGTAGTCCATAGCTCCTCACAGACGGAACTGCATTGCTCCTCAAAGGAGTAAATCACTTCTGCATTTTCTACATTGTTGTACGGCTTTCAGTATCTGTGTTAGCTCATATGCAGCTCGCCCAAGTGTCTCTCTACTGCACTGCAGTATGCAGCATGGACATACCACAGAGATCAAATACAGAAGGAAAGAATTTAACCAATTCAACGCCAAGCAAAGCTACAGGGTTCTCCGTGTCTCCATCACTGCACAGATGTAACGACACGCAATGTGCAGAGGCACCTGAGCTCTGCCTTAAGGACGGGCAATGAAACACAGCTACTGTTATTCTAGGGCAAGCACTAAAACTTTCTCTAAAACCTTCCGCTTCACTTTTTAAATCTACAGCAACAGCCAGTGAAGTGATTTAAAATTCAGTAACTTGGAAAAATCAATTATCAAGGTGTGACTCCCCAGTGTGTAGAGAAATCTTTAATGTTACTTAAGGTTGCTCTACAAATGCAGTGTGCCAAAAGACACATTATTTACCCATGTAACTAACCTCAAGTTTTAGGTAGGCATGTAAGAGTTCGTGCAATCCCTATGTCTGCAAAAGATTGTTTAATGGAAATTCACACTCCTGGCTTGAGTCTTGGGATTTATATCTGCCAAAAATAGTGGGACGCATTCCAAGATACAGTAAGTGTCTTTGTCTTTCATTTGCCACTCAACCTGACCTGAGCAGTTAGTCTAATTCATTGTCCAGACAAGTTATCTATCCTTTAATTTCTACAATATATCCAATAAATTCTTTAAATTTTCAGAAGTGCGAATTGCAACATAATGCAATGTTTGTGGATTTTTTTGTTACTGCAGACAAGTGAAAACGCTGCTGTAGTAATATGGGTTAGCAACAACCTTGCTCTGGAAAAAAAGAGAGACCAATTTTTCTTATGCTCCTCGCTGTGGCACAGGTACCATTAGTGGAAATACCTAGCCTTTAGCTTTATTCATTTTTCTTTCAAACCGATACCAAATCTGAAAGACAGACCTGTTTTGATCCCTTCCCTAAACATGGATCAAATACTGACGTATCTGTATTTCACTTGCAGACACCATTTCCAACTTAGTCATCATTTGAAGTTAATCAAGGAATTTCTTCATCTTGTAATTTCTCACCTGCAGCTAGTTAGAACTGTGATTACAATTAAAATTACCATTAAAAACTTCATGCTGTGGTTTCATTACCTGTGTCAAATGAGTTATATTAATTATGAATTATGGTATTCACAGACTTGTGTTAGCATGCACATCAACAGGAATCATGAGGTTTCCACTGAAATCTGCCATTCAAGACTTAATTTTGGTAAACATCTGAGAACTCAAGCTAAAACTCAACTTCATGAAAGAATGACTCGGGCACTCGTGTTGTCAGAGAGCAAGATAAATACGTCACTCACAAACAAAGAGCACTCGCACATTCATATTAATGTATTATAGACGGCTTGCCATTATTTGCTCAGCTAAAACATGAGCTCTGAGAAGGTCGTGGAACCAATCCAATTCCCTTTTAAGTCAATAGAAAGGTCCTTGTGGCACCTCGTTGTGACTGCTTCCTGCAAACAACCACACGACTACATGTGAGGCAGAAGGTGGTGTTAGACACTGCAGCATCCCTGTCTCCAGGTGTAAGGATAGTGGCCTCACTGCACAGAATCAGTACCCAAGACCTGAAAAGTTCTTGTACTGGCAGAAGCAGTGACTGTCCTCTGCTGTATGAGGCCCTACTGCATTTCACCAAAGGAAAGGCTTTAAATTGGGTCACTTTTTCCCTTTAAGGATAAATAATAGATAAATCTATGATCTCCCAACTTATTAGCAATCCAAAAGTATGAAAGCTACTTCTGCTGTAATCACTGAAAGGGAAAGTAAAAATCTATTTTATCTTCTTATTAATGTAAAAGAAGAAAATACAAATACATCTAGTAAATAATTTACTTACAGAGCAAACTGAGCATTTAAAGACCTTCCTAAACATCACAAAGCTATAAAATGTAGACATAAACTATTCAGTAGGTGACCCGCAATACATCCACGGTTACTGAACATGTAAAAAGCAAAAAAAAAGCTACGTTACCATGAAGTATTAGATAAAACAAGCTGGTGTAAAACAACTGTGTTGGCAAAAAAAATGGTTTCCTCTTTTATCACCTGTACTCATCCTGTTCCAAAATAATTACTCCAATCCTTCCACCTTCTCCCATAGTTACCTTTGCACGCTCCATACACCCTCCTCTGGGAGCACATTTCCTTATGTAGTTAAGTCACTATCCCCTTCCTTCCCATTTTCTTAAGAACAGGATAGTCAAAAGAAGCTGATGATCATATGTCTGTAACAAAATTGAAAGCAACAAGAAGTACGCCAACAATTACCCTGATGTTTCCGCTTGTATTTTGTGCCCTTCTTTTGTACCTATCTTCTAAAGTGACAGTTCTTCAGACTGAGAACTGTCCTGCTGTTTACCTGCATACTATTAGCAAAATACCAATGATAACAGAGCCCAGAGAGGTGTTACATTCTCAGCTGAGAGTCCTCAGAACTTGCTGGTATCATCCTGCCACTACATCACGATAAAAGAGACTGTGAGAGAACAGTTCTTCAGTTCCCCACCAGCCCCGACTTGCGTATGACAGACTATCACCAAGAATGGCATCTCCTAATCCCAGTTACTGGCCTTCACCTACTGCAGGAACAAAAGCTTCAGCAAGAAGTGAGACATAAAATAAACACTGATTTTAACATCCATGCTTAAAGCAATAGTCTTTGAATGATCTGCTGCAGATACTGAAATTAATTCTTGACAATCTGCAAAAAAATAAATAATTTTGGCTTAAAAAATATTGCAAACAGTACTAACTACTTAAGTAATGCAACAAGAAGCTGGGGTGGATTTACTCAAAAGTTATAAACAATAAAATACAAACTAAAGAACAAACATTTACAGAGAAGGGTACCATACAGCTGGCAAGACAGAATCCTATTTATTTTCATGAATAATCTCTAAGTGGGAAAGAGAGAAGCAAGCCAAAAAAAAAGGCAAGGAGAGCAAGATGTAGAGTCAAACGGCAAAAAGAAATCTCTCCATAAAGAGAAAGAACAGAGAAGCATGAATTAGAAAATAAGTCATTAGTATGAGGAGAAGAGGTACAAGGAGGAAGTGTGAAAAGAATCCAGCTCTCCAGAATGACAATTTTTAGTTATTAATAAAAAGTACCACCTTCCAGAAAAACTGCTGCTTGCATGTCTAAATGGATGCAGCTTTAACGAAAGTCCAAAAACCCTCAAGTGTAAAAGGCAAAACTGTCGGACTTGGGGAACTGCAAGAGGAGCCATAACATTTCATACCCACTTTCTGGCTGAGATCTAAATCTGGCACAGATGGCTTGTAAATGATTGCCACTGCCAGAAACCTGCAAATGATTGTCGCTTCCAGAAACCCGTTGGCCTATTATGAAATGAGTTTTAGTCTTGATCTGGATGTTGATACCGCAAAGGTGGTCGGGGGTCACAATACTATGTGACGATGCAGCTGCTCACCCGTCATACAGCCCAAAGCGCACCCTGTGAGAGGTGGCAAAGCCCCTTCAGCCCCTTCCTTGCGTCCACCTTTGGCACACTGCAAAGCACAGGACGACTAAGTTTCGCTCCCAGCTCTGTGCTGATCTCCCTTGAGCCTCGTCCCATTTCCATTTAAGCCAATTCCCCACAACTTCCACAGGTCTGTATCTCCCTCACTGGTAAAACTGAAGCGATACTTTATTCTCCTCGGCTCTCTTTTCTGCCTGGTTGATTTAGGCTATCAGCTTCAGGGTAGCAATTGCCTCTGACGATGTGCTTGTACAGCTCCCTAACACTGATGCTGGGCAGAAAAGGACTTTGATCTGAGCTGGAGTCTCTACGCACTACAGCAGTAACACCCTATAATAAGAGCACAGACCCCCATTAAGGGAGAGCTCTAACTTAAACGCTTTAAAAGCACACTTCTAGGCTAATTTTATACACTGCAATAACCTGAGAGAAGACAATTTAGAGCAGAGGAGACACAGGTTCTTTGTACCCTTTTCTTTAGAAAAAACAGCTCTCGTAAATTATCCATGCGGTTCCCCACAGCAGGCAGCTGAGAGCGAGCTTGCCTGCATTGCGATGCTCTCGGTCACAAACTGCACCTTGCAGCGGGGCGAGCACTCTACCTGCACTGCTGCCTTCCGAACGTTGAGGCTCAAAGGTAGATAATATACCAATACCTCAAATAAATGCATAGAAACAAGCGTGGGACGCCCTTGGTCTTCAAGCCCATCCCTGTTCCAGGACTTGTTTACACATCGTACTTCCAGAAATCTTCTTATCTGCTCTAATTGCCGTGATTCACGAATTTACAACACAGCTCTGCTCCACAATTTTCATCCAACTGTAATCCATCACTTTGCAAATAAATAATGAGTGACTGATTATAGCTGCAATATCTAAGCACAGCCTTAAAACTTCAGAGCAAATTCATAAAAGCTACAAACAATTGAGTATAATAAGAAATGTCACAAATAATGTATATTATTACCATCATCATGTACAAATCAAGACGTATTATGCCACTGCAAATGCAGGCTGCGTACTCTGCTTTACACAGCGCCCTCCGTGCAAAGTGCCAGACCCCCCGCGGCACAGTTCACCGCTTCCCCTTGGGCTACGGCAGGTTCATCCGCACAGACCAAATCTCAGTGGAACCACACAGATGCTTTGGCAGAGAACTCTGGGGACTTGCGGCAAATTCATTCCTACGTGGACTGCGCTTTTCAGCTGACAACGTTTACGTATTTCTCATTAAACAGGTTAGATGGCTTTGTAAATGCCTTTTAAGTTATAGTATTAAGATTCACTGTTAAAGAAGTGGGTGAAAACATAGGAACAAATAATAATAATAATAGGGCCTGGGACCTTACGGTGAGTAAGTGTACTGTTACTTTTATCTTAGCTAGCAACAGTCTCATTTAACTACAGTTATGTAGTATAAGCAATGTGCTCACTTATTCAAGACACACCAGCATAAAATGAAAATGAGTATCTTAATTATAGAAATTCTATAGATTAAAAATGAGTTCAGGAAAAAGACAGGAAATAGAAACATATTTTTGAACAAAAAAAAAAGAACCCCTGTCACTCCGTAATGATTCCAAGGTATTTCTGCTTTGTATTTTCTACTGGAAACTGCTAAAGGATACCAAAGGAAAACACTACTGTGCTTGAGAACACAATTCCTAAAGAAGCTATGTCTTGCTCTTAACTGCCATCGGAACCACTTTGGGGCTGGAGGCAACTACATGAACTGCAACTGATTTTTTACTTGAGTCTAAACCATTTTGATCCTTTATCATAAAGGACGGAAATGTTGTTAAAAATGGGTTCAATTTAAAAAGGAATTCCTAGCTTGTTGTACCTGGTATCTAGCTTCGTATGAGTAAGTGCTTAATCATATGCTTGAATTTCTGTCTACGAAACAGTTTCATGAAAATAAATGCAAAATATTTACTTTTAAAAAACAATTTGTCAATTTTATTTGGTAACATTAGCAAAATCAACTCTCTTCATCCTATGACTGTTAGTGTTTCAAAAGCAAAACACGTATGAGAAGAAAAAAAAACACATTAAGGGCAAAATACCAAAATTGCAAATTCACAAACAATATGAATCCTTTATCCACCTCAGCATGAAAAAGCTAGGACTGACACCGAATGAATTGCCTACTATTTTTTGTTAACTTGCTCAAAATGTTCTCAGCATCTTAGAAGTGGAAGTATAGTCTGTTTTGTGAGTTTTGGACATGCAGGTGGATTGCTTAATGAGTTGTGCACAACACAGGCAGAACTGATTCCCTCTGGCTCATTTCACTTGTAAGGAAAAATACGGTATTTTACTAAAGAAAAAACCACTTCTCCGCTTGAATTAATTCAGATATATAGCTGCATGTACATTCGATTGCTAGGAGGAACAATGTAGGTTTAGGAGTCATGCTACCATTTTAAAGTCCGTGCAAAAGTTGAAACAGCTTTGCGGGTCTTTACAGACTTCAGCATGCCCAACAGCCTGTGCTCTGTGCCCCACGCTAGCAGCAGTGACATTGTGGGCTGTCACGTGCCACCCGGGCCATAAAGAAGGTGGGGAAGAGGCGTCCAAGCTTTGAGAGTCAGCAACCACTGAACTCCCTACAGTAAACAAGAATCTGAAGCAACAGAGCAGATAAGCATGGGTCATTTTGTTCCCAGAAAGCAGATGAACTATTCCAAGCGGTGCACATCAGGCCTCTCCCTCACCTTATGTATTTCATTCCTAATTTGACCTAGTTTACTAATAAATTGTTTTCATGTGTAATATCAGTCACATATGCATTCAGAAACTATTGCTTCCTGGATAAGTACGTTTAAGGATCCTGGAGGATGCTTTAAATAAGCAAGTTTAATGAGATTTGCAACGATACACCTCCAACTCAGGAATTAGTCCTATAGACTGAAAAGTCAGACAACTTCTTGAGAGAGCTCTATACTAGAAGCCTAAACAAAGACACTTCAGAGCAGAAGCATGGTTTGTTTGCCTTTTGGTTGGGGTGGTCCTCGGCAGTTTCTGTCCATAAACATACGGTTAACATTCAAGAATAGTATTATATTAAAATAAGACGTGATAATCATCAGATCTACGTTTCTCTGAAGATATACTGCTTTGTCTCCCTTTGCTTCTCTGAACTGCACTGAGCACAAACAGAAGAGATGTTTTGTTTCCCTCTTCAAGGCTGCCGCTACAAAAGCCTTCAGCAAACTTTGGGCACTGGCCTCTGCAGAGCCTTGCGTACAGAGAGAAAACGGAGAAACAGTTACCCCGCTGCTGGGAAGAGCCACCAACAGCTGCTGTTCTGGTATTTTTGCCTTCATTACAAGGCTTCAAATTGCATCACAATGCATCCGCCAGTCATTTATGAAGCCATAGTGACAATTCCTTACATCTTTTCAAAACACATGGTCTGAAAGAGCTACTGGAGAGAGTGGCAAAAATCTCAGTTTCATTGTAATCAGTTCTCCTTCTTTCTCATTCTTCTATTTACTAGAACTATCACGAGCAGAAATTAAAACAGGAGGCTTCCACTCGTGCATCCTTTTTTCTCTGTATTAAGGAGTGATTTATTTGTGTTTATGTTGCACTCAGTGTGGCATACGGTCACCACAAATATTGTCATTTGGAGTGGGGCAAACTACAACTGACCTGCTTAAACAGCTGTCTTGGCTTTAAAATGCACTCTGTAAAGATTTTTAATTTCATGATTGTCTACAGAAAACCAAAACGGTTTATGTTACTGAGAGCGCGTTTGTTTCATTTGTTTGGCTGTGAATAAACCGAATGAAACTAACATGCTCTGCTGTCTTACCCAGCACACCTTTTGTAAAAGCCCGTGATTTCTTCCTGCAACAGCTCAGTTTGAAAAAGAGGCTTTAATAAAAAAACAAAAAACCCCGTAACATTAAGGTCGCTCCGAAGCGCGGATTCAGAAACGCCTTTTTGGTGCCCCCCGGGCCCGCCCCGCCCGGCGCGACCCCTTCTCCGCCTCACTCCCTCCTCGCACCGCCGACTCAGGAGCAAAACTATTCCCCATCCGCCGGCGGCAAACGCTGCCGCTCCGGCCCCGGGAATGGGAACGGGAACGGCGCCGCCGACCCGACCCCAGCGCGGCCGCTTCCCGCGGCGCCGAGCCCCCGCCGCCCGCTGACGCACGGGGCTCTCGGGCCGCCGCCGCCACCGCCACCGCCGGCGGCTCCCGTAGCTTATGGCAACGGCGGAGCCAATGGCAGCCGTCCGCCGGGCGCTGCCATGGCGATCCCGCTCCTCGCCATGGCGGCACCGCCGGCCGCCCCTGCTCCGCGCCGCGAGGAAGCGGCGGCCGCGCCCCCGGCCCCGCCGCCCGGCGGGGTCCCCGCGGCCCAGGGGCGACGGCCGCCACCGACGGCGCAGCGCTCCGCCGGCTGCCGCCCGGCCCGCCGGGGCTGGGGAAGGGGGAGGGGGCCTGTGGCGGAGGCAGGGAGGAAAGCTACGGAGCGAGCGCGGCTCTCCCGCTCTCCGCCGGACCGACAGCTCTCCCCAGAGACCCGCCGCTCAACTTCGCGCTGCGGGACCGGCCCGAAGTTGGGAGGCGGGAACGCCCCCCCCCCCCCCCCCCCCCCCCNAGGCACGGTGCTGGCCCGGGACCCACCGCCTCCCCGCCGCCCACCGGGCACGGTCCGGCCGCCCCGGCCCCGCCGCCGAGGTACGGCGTTCCGGCGGCGACCGACCCCCCCACGCCCCGCGCCCGGCGAGGGGCAGCGGCTCCAGCGCAGGAGCAGCCCCGGTCCCTCCGGCCGCGCCCCGGCGGTGGTCCTCCCCGTACCTGTAAGGGATCCAGTCCGCCTGGTGCCTTGAAGTCATCTCTCCCCGGCGACGCTGCCCGGAGCCGAGGAGGGGGATGCGGCCGCTGCTGCCCGAGTCGGAACCCGCCACGGCGCGGGCAGCATCCTCCGTCCGGGGCGGGGGCGGACGGCGCGCCGGTTATCCCGGCAGCGGCCGCAGAAACATCCCCCCGGGGAGGGCTCCCAGCGGCGGGCCGGGCTGCATGGGGAGGGGGGCGGCCGGGGGCAGCGGGAGGCGGCTCCCAGCCCTTCCTCCCTGCCCGGAGCGGCGGCTGAGTCGGGCACCGGAGCGGGGGGGGGGGGGGGGGGGGGGGGGGGGGGGGGGG
>RSEF01000005.1:11703669-11728572 GCA_003993805.1 Himantopus leucocephalus
GGGGGCGGAGGAAGGGCCAGCGGCGGGCAGGGAAAGGCAGGGCAGCAGCACCGCGTCCCCGCTGCCGCTACCCGCCCGCCCCCCTGCTGCCGCCGCCGCCGCGCTGAGGCATCGCCCGGGCGAGGCGGGCCGCGCCGGGCCGAGCCGCCCTCCGCGCCGGGCCCGCCCCTGCCCCGTCAGCCCCGCCGCCACTGACTCACGGCCGGCGCCCGCCCCGCCACTGGGCATGTGCGGGGCGCCGCGGCCGGCGGGGGCCAGGCTCGGCTCGGCTCGGCTCGGCTCGGCTCGGCTCGCTTCGCGCCGCCCCCGCGGCGGGCAGGGCCGGGCCCTGAGGCGGGTGACGGCCGGGCAGCCCTCGCAGCCCGCTGAGGCGAGGGAGAGGTGCGAGGAGAGCTGCGCCCGAGCTTGGGCTCCTCTCAGTCCAGCCCTACCGGCAAAACCTATACATTTCAGTAACTCGGCCCAAAATGGCTGAGGAGCCACGGCCTGGGGGCTGTTAGCAAAAGCTTAACACAGATCTTGGGGAAAACTCGTGTTTTCTGTTCACCGACAGTGGGAGGGTGCCTCGCGGCGGTGCGGAGGTGACCACCTCAGCCGGCCGCCAGCAGCTCTGCCGGGGACACCACGGCGGAAGGCTGAGGCCGGCTGGGAGCAGAGCGCAGTCGCGGCTCCTCAGGGAAGCCCGGATTTTGCTGCCCAACATGTCGTACAGGCCGCCATCCCCTCGTCCCGGCAAGGCCAGCTCCGCTCCAGCTCCGCAGCCACGGCAGAAGTCAAGTCCGTTTACTGACCGTGTAAATGCCTCCTCCTCCCCTTTGGCTGTGTCAGACTGTACACATGTAGAAACAGTTCCTGACTTTGTGGGGAAAAAAAACCCCGTGGTCTGAAGAGAGAAGGAATTTGTGAAAGATAAGGATTAATGAAAAATACAATCTCTATTTGCTTTGAATAATGGCAGCCTGGCCTCTAGTATCTCAGAAGTTTTGTTGTAGGTGACATTTGTCCTTTGTATGCAGGAGATATTTAAAGAAAAGACTGTTACACGTTAGCTGAAGTCACCTTCTGTCACAGAACAGTCATTGTGGAATAAACCACCAAAGAGTTAAGTGTGGCACCCGCTCTACCCTGGACAGGCTAAGATGGAGAGAGGCACCTAAGTGACAAAGGTATGAAGCTCTGACTTGCTAAGCCGTCCCCGAATTGCAACATTGGTCTTCTGCTTGATGGCATGAGCTCATGTGGAAGAAGGGTACGGCACAGGTTATCCCACTGCAAGGTATTGCAGAATTAGGAGGGAGGGTGAATGCTTACAGATGCGGAAAGGTGCACTTCTGAGCAGAGAGTGAATAAAAATGTTCACCTAAGAAAAGAGAGACAGGGGGTTTGAAAGTAAGTGTCTGGAAATAGTAGAGCAGAACAGCAGAAAAAGAACCTTTGTCCTGGATTTATAGCGTAAAACCAAAGGAGACTATTATAATTTAGCAAATTAAAAACAGACTGAAGGAGATACACTTTTTCACGCAGCGTAACTATGGTAGAGTTCACTACCAAAGAACACGGCTGGGGCCAGGAAGCCAGCAAGAACCAGCAGAGGATGGCACGCTTGACAGATAACAGAAATGTTACCATATTCTTCACTGGCATCAACTTTTGAGAGGCTATTTTGTTTTAAAGCCAGGAACCGGAATTTAAACATTTTCCAGAAGTCAAAATGAGATCTACCTTTAAGGAAGAATTCTCTAGCGTCCATGTGGACAAGAAAATTTGCTGCTTTCTTGACCAGCATCAGGCACTGGACTTGGCAGACCTCCGTTGCAGTCAGGCACAATCTGGAACCGTAAACCAACGGTCTTCACCACCACCTGGCAGTGTTATTAGCGTGAGGAGGCGGCTGCAGGAGGGAGAGCCCATCTCCCGGTACTCAGCCGCATGCTTTTTAAGTATGCCCTTTTACTGAGGCTTCTGTAGAAAAGAAGAAAGATGAAAACTAGAAGAGTTTCATGTCTTCGGAGTCAAAAGCTCTCAAGAATGATGATTAGAATATCTATTTTTCAAAAAGCTGCAAGTGTAAAGTGTGATAGATGAGCTAATGCACACACATCAAAAAGATCCCTCTGAAGCTCCGAGTGATATGAAATATGGAAGTGCTTTACTGTCATTTAAACAGCCCAAGACCATGTTTATGTTAACGAATACAAAGCATGCAGGGTTACTAGATGTTCGAAATGGGAGACTGTCAGGGCATCCTGGAAGATGGGGCTGCACAGAGCATAATGTCCATCCAGGGAGAGCTGACACAGAGGAGAAGAAAGATCGGGAAAATTGTGTGGGGAGAAGGGAAAAACAATATCGGATATTTTATCTGCTTTTGTAGGGTTTGCTTGTGCCCCAACCTCTTCCTCATCCTCCCTCACGCTGATTCTCCCTCATCCCTTTACCACCTTGGGTCACTTGTTTTTATACTGCTTTGGTTCTTTCTCCAGCTTTGGTTCTTTCCCCCTGGCAATGCTCTGCCCCCGTTTCTGAAGCGGAAGGTGAATACCAGCCCTCCGCAGCGGTCAGTGTTAAGAGCAGGGTAACTGCACATCTCTGACTCTGAGCAAGGTCCCAACTCACCAGTCTCCTCTGGATGTCACTCTGTTTTGTCTACGTGGCACACAGAGCTAACTGTAAATGACAGGGCAAGAGTTAAGGAGGAATCCTTGCCGGGGGGATGACCAAGGCGTTCCTTTTGCTGTGTAACAAGCCTCAAGATTGCTCTTGAGGTGCAGATCCGTTCACTGACATTTCTAATAATTTTCAGCAGCTCAGGGAAAACCTGGCTTTTGCAGGTGCCAGTTTCCCCAAGTACCACTACAACAAAAACTAGGAAAAAATACCAGCATGTGACAAATAACTCTGACATGCAATGATGATTTCTAGGTACTGTCTAGAAAGAGTACTCCTCAAAAGCCATTCTTAATTAGTTTCAGATACCAGCCTGATGGGCAAGATAGTCTGTTAGAAAAACACTGCTTTAAAGGTTCAATGATGGATATATGAAAGAGATGGAAAGCAGCAACGTATATGCAAACCTAGCTCCTCCGCTGCCAAACGTGTCTCACCGAGTACCATCTTCCTCTATGTAGTGTGCTACTTTTCCAGTTATCCCTATTTTGTCCTCTACGTAAAATAAGTGTCCTGCTAGTAATACAATAATAATAATGAATAATACAACACAACTATATCTAACAGTTGAAAACACCTGCATTTGCAACTGAAAGCCTTCTGGCAATCTAGGTAGACAGCAACGCATCAAAGCAGGAGGACTCTGTTGAAAGCGACTTGGGAGAACCTAAGCAAGCAGTAAAATAAGAAACTGATGTAAGCTCTCTCTTAAATGTACAGATTAATAACTTTTAAAAACCTAATTTTGCCATGATGAGGGAATTAAGTTCTTATAATTCAGCTCATGAAAAAAAATATCAAGTAGTAAATGTGTATACTGATTGGAAAAAGTGCACAGGGTATCTTTTGTAGAGAGTTTTTTATCTATCTACATTCCTGTTGTTCCTCTTTCTAGAGCCACTGTTCCTTCTGCCGCACAGCACTGTTCACAGCTTGTGTGCTACAGGTAGAAGGGTCTGCATAGAAGGTTTCCTACACCTCATAGCTGCTATAGTAGGCTCAGGGTATATATTGAATTAAATTCCTGACTCATTTGCCTTTTTAGGCAAAGACCTGAAAGAAGGCTGATTTTAGAAAAAGGGGAAGTACAGTAATGAACACCATAGATCTTATTTCCAGATCCATCCTGGATTCATGCTGTGGTGTAACACGCGTCTTAACTCACAGTTCCCAAGCCATTCATAAGACATCTGAGAGACTAATTCAATCTTTACTTTTTAGGTCTTTTAAGGGGGCAAAAGCTGACAGTTTGTTTGCTCTGGATCAGCTTAAGCATAATGCAGAAAACACTTCTATCCAGCATTTTAAATATTATAATAGCACAAACAGGACAGATTTGGCATAAACGTGTAAGGATTCTGGGTTTTCCTTTATTGTCTTGGACATTTCTAATTTTAAGCTCCAAATGACAAGGAATAGGGATATGTTTGTGCTGGCATAACTACAGAAGTGGTTGTGTTTAGATGTTTCCATTCCAATATATCTAAAATCAAGCTATCCTATTTGAAGTAAAACCATGCCAAATAAAACTTATCTGCATTCATTACAAACCTAGAATTCCTAACAAAGTTCATGAACTTTTCTGTATAAAGCTCAGATCAGCTGTGAGGGTATCAAGGATATTTTGTTTGTTTGTTTGTTTGAAAATCAAAGGGTGCAACTAACCAGGACCAGATACAAAAGCTGAGGTTGTTTATAATGAGCTGAAATTCAGCAAGTTCAGTGGATTTCTTCCCCAGCAGTGAGTTCTGGAATGTGTTGAAACAAATTCAGAATAAACTCCAGGGATGATAGTAAGGGCTTCAAAACTTTCACAAATCAAAAAAGAAGAAGATACTTGGAAAAAGTGAATAAAATCAAAGCCCTGAATGGTAATTTTAGCTATAAACACTTCAATAATACCGAAGACATGATAGAGATAATTCTGCTCATTGTTGTGGGCTTTGGATGGGGCTTATGCCTAGTTCACTCTCCTTGTGCCTTAAACAAAAAGAGGACCAGGTTAAATCTTGTTTCCCTAGGAAAAAAAATAGGCATTACTTTTGATAGTCCAATTTCAACTACAGCAAGAAAATTTTGTGATAAAGGTGAACAATTTGGAGATGAAACTCTGCGAAGGACACAAATTGGTATATGAAAGATTTATTGCAGCCTTTACATGGTTGATCCTCTCCATCTCTTCATGAAAGCTCACTTTTCCTTACTGTATTTCATCTATGCTCATTCCAATAAGTACGTTTCTGTTTCTTTATTGTGAGGCTGTGAAGCATAAATACCGATCACTAACACACTGAAATAAAATCTCTTCAGTAATAAAAGAATACAGAGTTCCCTCGCCACCCAGAGTGATTTTTCATGTTAGTCACTTCAGTCTGAACTTGCCTAGCTCCACTGAGATCCTGTCTAATATCAGGTTTTTTACAATTAATATCAAGCTGACACCTACATCTACATATTTCTATAAAGTAAGTATGAGAAAATGTTAACTTTTGAGGAGTGAAAGTTGTTAAGCTCACTTTGCCAGCACTAGAAATCAAACCTTGTACACCACTGTCCTGGTGTTTGCCACTGGTGACCTGCTTTCAGCACCTGCTGAATAAGTTTTTATTTCAGTCTGACAGCAGATCCTGCAACAACACTTAACATCTTGCTCAAAGTCTTGCACTGGATGTATCCAATGCTCTGATTCTCCACTGTAAGCAATGAACCCTGTTACTCAGGTGAAAACAAAGTCTCTTGCATTGAGACAGACTAACCTACGTGACTGCTGTACATAAAGTCACTGAAACTTGAGGAAGAAACTAGTATAATCATAATTAGAGCTCCTGTCATCTTTGGAATTGCTGTCCCATTGAACAGTCATCTAAATCCAGTGGGACTACTAGAAGTGGATTTTGCTATATACTCCCTTCAGACTCCCCTTTTTACTGCCCTCTAACATTATTCCTACATCCTGATACTTAAAAAGATTGTTCATGAAGGATGAATTTTCCTATGATTGTGCTTAAATACAAAATTGGATAATCCTATCTCATTTCAGCATACTATTTCACATAGGTTTTGCTTTTAAAGGTTACTTTTTCCTTTGAAGGTTATTATTAAACCAAATTTTACACAGCAATTTTGCTCTCATCTCTTGCACTGATGCTTTTTGAACTTTTCTGAACCATTCACACTATTTACGTGTCACTCAAGGCAGTTAGAATACCAAATAAAAAAGTCATTTTCAAAAAGACTCCCCCACCCAAAATGCACGTCTCTCTCCTGTAAGACAGGTCTAAATTCATAGCAAACCAAATGCCAGTTTACTGCCTGTGAAAATTGTAAGTCACTTTTTGTTTGTTTTTCATTTCTGAAAATCAAGGGTAGTTTTCAGTTCTGACTCTTGCTTCCCCCCCCAGAATCACAGGATGGATGGCAATGGAAGGCACCTCTGGAGATCATTTTGTCCAACCCCTCTGCCTAGAGCCATGCCAACTACAGCAGGTTTCTCAGAGCTGTGTTCAGGCAAGTTTTCCATTATCTCCAGGAATGGAGACTCTGCAGCTTCTCTGGGCAGCCTGTGCTGCTGTTTGACCAGCCTCACAGTCAAAACGTGTTGTCTTTCCTGTATTTCAATTTGTGCCTGTTACTCATTTTGTTCCTCTGAGATAAGATGCATCATTTTGCACTCCACCAGCAAGGGGGGAACACACTGCATTTCCCTTTGTCTTCCTGGTAAGTCCAGAGGATCCTGTGGTGTCTTCCGAGTCAGACTGGGAGAGCCATGCTAAAATTCTCGTAAGCTGCTAGCAAACGGCAGCATGTCTTAGCCTGCTGAAAGGATAAACCCCAAACTGTTTCTTCATAGTAGTCTTTCCTTTGCAGCATGGTGCGTAGGCAACTGTGCTTAACACTGCAAAACCTCAGGATTAATCTGAAGCTAAGTATCCTTCATAACTGTTCTGTAAAAGCACACATAGGCATTAATTCCAGTTAATGTAAATCAAAAAAATTCCATTGACATTATAGATCTAAAAGTGGCTACCGCAGTTGAGGATATGGTTTTAAATGTTCATGCTTAGCTATTGGGGAGCCAAACAAAAAACCAAGCAAAATCCTGTCTAATCTCAGAGACGTTTCCGACTCACGGATGTTTCAAACTCAGACATGACTTATCTGCCCTTAAAAGCCGTTAACTTCACCTGACAATGAGCCAGAAAATTGAAATGCTCACAGCAGAGCTTGTAAGTAGAACCAGAAGTGCTTTGCCATAGGTGTTCATTTGGAACATCATGATAATGACCTTCTCATTTTATACCCTCTAGATTTCTTCTTCCATCAAACGTGATTACTCGAAGAAGTCAGTTTATTTGTAAAAAAAAAGAGCCACGGGTTTTGAAAAAATTAACATTCTGTTACACTTTAGCACAGAGTTGCAATCAAATTAAAATGAGGTTGAGATCACTGTACAAGGAAAAAAGATTGGAATGGTTTTGTTTGGAGTCAAAGCAGCTAGACAAATAGGAAACTAGCTTCAGAATAGCTGAGCGTTTTTATAACTGGAAAGCATTCTACAGTCATCAAAGTCTTCAGATGATATTTGAGATTAAATAGCATCAAGCTATTATTTTCATTTGCTTGCCTTAAAATGGTCTAGCTAGTAAAACTTTTCAAAAGGAGCAGGAATAAGTATTTAAATTATTGGTTTTCTGCTCTCTTTTCGATAGAACGGGTTAAATATATTTGAGCTTGCAATGGAAACATCTGATTTTCCTTCAGAATTTATGCAACTTATTAGCTTGACTTACTGCAAGCATCTGCACTTCTGGCCAATATATGACACTATTCGTAATATGACTGGTTTACATCATCTTTGTAATGCAATAAAATGCCACATTCACATTAGAGATGATAAACTGAGGCAAGAGCTAGATTATTTAGTTTGCCTCCAGCTATATAGAAAGTCTCTGGATAAGCTAGGAACCGATCAGTTGATCTTCACTGAAACATCCATCTACAGCGCGTACAAATTATATTCTGGGTATGATGTGCCAAGTGCTTTCCGAGTCTCTGCATTTGCCAGTACAAGGACAGGATGAGAGTGCATTGCTTACTCAGTGTTTCCCTGAATTACAATCTAATGCAACTGGTAATAATTTCAAATATACAGATACACTAAATTAACTTAAGCAGCTGGCTGAGAATTTCTGTTTGCAAGAGCTATTAATGTTATTGATTTCACCACACTATTTTTTCTCTTTAGCTCAATACATGACTGAAGCTGTGGCCAAATAGTTCAACATAAGCTAAATGTGAGACACTGGCTTCAATAACCCGGTCCAGCCTAAAGAGACCTTTTTTTTTTTGTTATGTTTCAGCATATTCTTATGAAATGTTTTAGTTCACTGTTTACCAGGTTCTCAGTGATTTGGCTGTCAGAGTTCAACAAATACTTGCTGGGCAGCTCCCAGCTTCTCACTGGAGAATGCCGGGGGAGTTTCTTTTTCACTGGTGAAGAGGTAGGTCTGCACGTGGGCAGCTGGGCACTCCCTGCCTACAGCCTGGGGGTCTCCATGGGCTCAGCGTGCAGCCCCTCTGCCGCCCAGCGCCCACCTCCAGCACACCTTCCCACCAACACTTCTCGCCCACCCTTGGCAGGGCCGTCCTGCACCCACTTGCAGAGCCCCCCAGGCACTGCAGATGGTCCCAGCGTTTGCCAGCCTCTCTGAAAGGCAACACCTGAAGGGCCTGGCATGAAGCAGGTGAGGTCCTGCCACCTCAGAGGGGAGGGCACCTGTATCAGGGCAGACCCTGCTGTGCTGTAGCCCTCAGCGTGACACTCTTCATTCAGAGGGGGAGAGCCCGACGCTGAATTATTAATGGTTCTTCTGTGAGAACTGTATCAGCTGCATCTGGCAGACCATAAGCACATTTTTCTCATTAACTTCATCAGTGGTCTGAGCAGAGTCCCCGCACCAGCAAGTACAAATCAAAGCAGTTTTGATTGTTATTTTTTTGTAAAAAACGTTGGAACTAATGTTTGCAAAATATATTTCCTGGCAGCCAGACAGGAAGATAAGCTTTTAAAATTTCCCTTCTGGACATAAAATGTTAAGTATTTAAGCACCAATTAATTACTAAGCAAAACATATACTCATACCTTCAAATAGCACTGTAAAGAAAACACAAAGGATCATTAAAATAAGACTTCCACTTGAAAAAATTAAATTTGTCAAAGAGAGTTTTCTTGCATGGCAGAAGATAAGGTAAAGCAATAGTTCTCATGTAATTTTGGGATAAGAATTAAAAACAGGAAAATAAATCAAACAGCGAAAGTGATTTCACATCTCTGTAGTAAATATTGTATAGAAATTACATGGATATAAAATTCTCTGAGCCTGTGCAGATTTTCCTACAGGGAGATGACTGTATGAAATCTACTTTTTCCCCATTTTGCTTTGCGTAAACCAATCTTCTTTTTTGGCCTCTCAGACCCTTTTCAGACAACATCTAGCTTCTCCTAAATTACTGCAGGTAGATATATCTGGATGGTCTTCTCTCTAATATCCAATGCAGGAATTGCTACTTTGACTCCTTGGGATTTCCTCTCACCTCCTTATCAATGACAGTTCCATGGTCGTCTTCTAAGCCAAATTCTGCTGCAGCTGCACCTTCCTTGCATTGATACCACATTTTCCCCTCTATCCTTCCAGTTGCATGGCAGCTGGGTTCACGTGTGAAACACAGTTATCCAGGTCTGGATCATAACATTGGTAATACAATTGTAACCACATCCTTCAACCCCCCTTTAGGAGCAGCAGATTATAAAGACAAACTGGCTGAGTGCAGGGATAGTTCCAGAATCACCCAAAATGTATTATTTATGACTGAATCAAAAGGAGACTGTGAGATCAACGCAACGTTCCTTCAGTGAATGCGCAGATACAGTACATGCTATGGAGAATGTGAAGCCAGACAGATGATCTGCATTGGTAAAAGATATGATGCATTCACTTTAAAAAAATAAAATTGCGGAAGCTTAGTCACAAGCCTGGATTTAGTGAGAGGTCTGGGGAGAGGAAAAAAGGAAAGGGCATGAGACAACTCAGGACGTCAGCAGAGGCTGTTATTGCCTTGCTGCTGGTACCACCCATCGTGCCCATTCCTGCAAGAATGATGTGGCAGTGTCTCAGTTTACCTTTCATCCTTTCACAGCTCTGTCTCCTTTTCTTGAATTTAAAGAAACTATTAAGATTCTTAAGGAAAGATCAAGGTTCAGGTCTTCAGGAAGGGATTTTTACTATCTCTGCAGTATTGCCCCAGCTGCCCCTGGACAGCACAGTTAATCTCTGAGGGTCAGCACACTTTGACTGGAAGATAAGCAAGAAGGAAACCTGAGACAGGGAAGAAGTAGAAAAAAGCTGGGGGGAAGGGAGTATTACAAAATGGGAGTGGAGATTAGAAAAAAAAAACCAAACCACCACGATTGTCTGCATTTACTAGAAGTCTGTTCCAAAACCACTGATGGCCCTTTTCCCAGAGAGTACTAGTATGTTCAGATATGTTGTATATAGGCATAATATACATACATGTTGTACCTCTAGCAACCATAATGAAGCAATTGCACGTGCCGGATATTTGGCACAGACTTTTTGCTGCTATACCTGCTGTGTGACTCTGCTCCCTCTCATGGAGTCCTTACCGTAACAATGCCCTTGAGAATTCACTCTGCAAAAAGCTCTGCCTCTTCCTCAGGAACTGCCGAGCGGTTTCCACATTCTCACATTTGCTATTTATTGATCCTTTTCTACCCTTACATTAGGAAGGTGGTAATGTAACAGCCCGATTACAACCAGTGCTGTATTGTACTGTAGTATGAGAGAGGTGTTGAGACACACTGACTCTAAGACCTAGAGAAATTCCCTCCTGTGCCTCTCAGCACGTTTTCCAATTTAACACTCAAGCAGACTCAGTTAACAATAAGACCCTTCCTTGATGCAGAAATGTCAAAGCGAAACCAAGACTCAGTAAAGGAAATTAAGTCAAGGAGAAACAGAAAAAACACAACCAATCCAGAAAGCATTGAAAAAATTCACTAAGGAGTAATGTGCAAATAGTTGTGGAAAAGGAAAGAACAACAGACAGAGGGGAAAAAATATGTAAAAAATAAACCCAGAGAACAGCAGACTCAGGTCTAGAAGACAGAGTTGGAGTTAATAGGCTAAATACAGTCAGATAAACTACACACAAAAGGTCAACATATCAGCAGGCTGGGAAAAACCCCAAAACTACAACGATGAAAAGCCTCCAAAAATACCACATACTGTAATAGGATATTGGAGTAAGTTTGTCAATTAGAAATGAGTCACAGACGAAATATGCAAAGGTATGCAGCACCTGAAGTGGTAGAGAAGCAGATGGTGGGTATTGAGGCTTTTTTTTCTATTTACCAACTTCTTACCACTTGATGGCAATGAATTTTGTTGCACAAAATGTGCCAGCCATACAGTAAATGAGCAACACTTGAAAGGAAACATACTGCATATTTTTCTGAATGGCAGATTTGACTTCAAAACATCTTTTAGAAACAAATTGGTCTGTAGTGAAATATATTGTGTGCTAAGTTCTACTGAAAGTACGCAGCCTCACAGAGTGCTGTTCTTGGAGATTATGTATTTCCCTGCCATTTGCCCTAGGAAATACGAGTTGAAGAGTTCTTGTTTTTCCCTTTACTACTCACTTTGTGCGTAGACAATTCAACAGATCTAAATGTGTTATTACATTGAGATAAGATATTGTAGGGCAGTCTGTGGCTCAGATGCAAATTATGTTCTGGAAAGAAGTAACTGGCAATAAATAGAAATTTCCAGAACTCCACTGGAATCGGTGGATTTATGCACATTTATTCTATGGTCAGCCTAATATGATCAAGGCAGGGCTTCTGAGAGGAGGAAGACACAATTATGCTAGCCAGCCTGAAGATATATTATACTATGCTCTCTTATCTTAATGTCAGTTTAGTACCAGCTTTCCTTGATACAATTTTTTAATTATTTGAAATTAAATCTAACTCTGGATATTTAGAGAAAATTCTTCATGAATTCAAATATTTGGAAAAATCAGTGAATATAATTTCCTTTAAAATGACACCTGTGACTTAACTGTAAATCAGAAAAGAATACTGGAAAATTTGTAGGTTTTCATATTGGCATCCTGCTTAATGAAACTTCACTGTCCGCTGGAGACTTTAGGGTGGCAGTAAAACAGAGGGTGCCTCTGTGCATATTGCCCCTACCCAGAGATAAGTCTACTTTCCTCTTTCAGTGTAGCCATTGTAAAAAATATCAAGTAGTATGAGTAGTCCTGCCTGCTTACATGACACCAGCAGACATCGACCAAATGTAAAATGGAGACTCTGGGATCTTTTACCACCTACCAATCAATGATTTGTGTCATTGCATAGAAATTATTTTCATTCCCCACTGACATGAAATGAATTCTAAGCAGCTACAAAGGGAGATGCCCCTCTGTCCCAATTGCAATCTCAAGAGCAGAATTGATTAAATATATTTATCTTGAAAAATGTCAGGTTTTCAGCATCGCAGAGTTATTTCTAGAGGTGCTCGTGTTATGTCTCCTATCCTGTGATCAGCTGCAACCCTGAAGCGATCTACCACCCCTTTATTTAAAAGAAAATGTTCATGGACAAAGGTAGTGTTATGAACACCTGCAGCCCCGGAAGAACAAGAGAACTCCACGCATCAAAGCAAAGCATCAAAAGAGGCAGCAAACCAGGAAACTGCAGTTTAACAAGAGCGCGTGAGATTGAATTTCAGCTGAATCAGATTCTCAGTCCAGGGCCTGATTACCTGATTTTGAACAAGTCACTTCACCCTTACCTCTCCCTTTCCTTATGCGATGTTTACAGTGTAAACACACAAGGCAGTCAAAGTGTGATGCAGGACAGCCCCTAGATGTATTTGTCTGCCCTAGCACTGCCATTATCTGGACGGGGAGCTCTGCAGTATAAACCCCCAAAAAACCCCAAAAGGCAGACATGGAAAAAAACATCTAAATCGGTTTACAATAAGCTGAACTTGTAAGCTATCATAATTTAAGTAAATTAAAATCTGTAGGGTTTTTAAGAAGGCCAGGTCACTGAAGTGCCCACTGAGCACTCAGTCTTGAGGTGCACTAAACATACTGATCCTCATCACAGGAGAATTTGTCACTTAACCAGCCAGTCCTCACGGGGGTGAGGAATTTCTCTCACTGCCTCATAATAAGCATCTGAGGTGGAAGAATGAAACTTACTTCATTAAACAAAAGGTAATTCAGTGGTTTTAATCATATCCCCAAAGAACAGCCGTGCCGCTGACTGTTATGTAGTTTACCAGCACTGGAAACATGAGAGTTCAGAAGTTATTCAGAAACACATCCGGCTAGAAGTGGCAACTTCTATTAAGAAGCCTTGCAAAATTCCAGCAGGGGCCGCTGAGCATGTTAGGCTGAAGACAAGCTAGGGTTTGGACTCCTTCCATACTTCATTTCAGTGACATATATGCTGAAAATTCCTCCAGGCAAAGGATTAGTGCATGCAATCCTCCATAGCAGTGCAGATAATTTACAGGTTATGTGCATCAAAATAATACAGAAAATAAAGATGGAGATATAACTTCTACAGAGTTGAAAATCTATTTTACTGGCAACACTTCTGATAATCTATAAATTTGCTAACTCATCTTAAAAGAGCAATCCCCTCCTGTGACATTATATAAAGGCACATGGAAGCTCTATGCCTCCCCAATTCCTCACGTTTCTCCAAAAAAATTGGTACAGCCTGATCTGTGCCATGAGTAAAAGGTGCCCGTAATGGCAGAGAAAATGGAAGCTACAGAGGAAACAAAACCTTTCCTTTACAAAATGTTTCTTACCCCAAATGTCTTGGGGTACCTGAAGGAAGAGATCTGCCAGCCTTAACGTGTGAAGAGCTGTCTTTCCTGGAAAGTTGGCTCAGTGGTTTCTCCTACTGCCCTCCCTATCGCAACATATCTGTCACTGGCCAAGACAGCGTCAAAGACGTGTCTGGAGATACAGGAGGGAAAGGGCTAAATGAACTCTTGTAGTTTGTATTTGCATCATTGGATGACAATTCCATGTGGCTACCGCCCAACCTCCATCACCGTCATCCAGAGATAATGCCACGTACTTTCAGTCCGTTCTCATCTTGCATTTAAAACTGATTTTTTTTTCTATAAAGTGTTTCCCCATTATACATGCACAGGGAAGGAGAAAGAGCAGCCTGACTTTTGCACAAGCATAGATGTTCCAGGGCAAGATCATAATTTATTTATTGGTTTAAGTCTGAATAGCTTCATCTGGGCTAATAACTCTTCTAAGATCGTTCTGTGTGTGATTTACTCTGGCAGACAAATTAGTAAGTGTAAAGAGATGGATAGAGCAGCCAAAATCTTTTCCATTTAAGTTCCAAGGGAATATAGCTGCTGCATGGTAGCAAAACATTGAATAAGAGAATAAAAGTTCAAAGCTAAATAATTGAAAACTTGGTCGGGTAAAACCATCTCTTTTGCTAACCAACCCCGCGTAAGTGTTTTATGAAAAATACAGAGCCGAGCTCAGTTCCTCGTTAAAACCTATAATTATTTTATAAAGACATATAGTAATTGAGGATGATTCAGAGATAGCTGAAGAAATAGCAGCTGTATCAATCTTCAGGGAAGCAGTTCACAGAACTACATTTTTAAAGACTCCTCAAGGGCAACTGCTAGCTATAGTCCATCTGTTCATAAAAATCAAGATGAGAAAAAAAAAATCAATTATGATTTAAATTTAAATCAGATTTCAAGCCTAAAGCTTTTAAATTTCTTTGTCTAAGATTGCCAGTGCACAGGCTTTGTATTTAAGACCTGTGTGAACTATTTGAAAGAATGGCTGGCAGGTCACACCATTACATGTTTAGGCCAAATTTGTGAACATTAATGAATTTTTCCCCCTTTCACTGCCGGACAAAATGATATCCTGAACTTCAGTTTCCGTAGCCCGGCCAGCACAGCACGCCATAGCCCTTTTTTCTCCAGACCCCTCCAGGAAAGTAGTTTGCTGCCCCGGCTTTCTGCCAAGGCAGGCTCCTGCCCCCCGGGGAAACCAAGTGGTGGCTCTCTGGCTGTGTCTCTGTCCCCTCACATTTCAGGAGCAGAGAGCCCTGAAAATCAAGTTCCACATTCCTGGCTTGGGTCAATGAACTGTAGGAAGAAGCTGGATGAAAAGATAATGACAGAAGTGAAACAGAGGTCACATCAAATATCATTTTGCAAATGAACAGATTGGTTCAACGTCTCTCAGATCATAAGACACTGCGCATAGATATTAGTAGGAAACAGAACGCATACAGACAAATTGATGGGTATTCTCACATGCAAGGGATGCAACTTGGGGATTAATAGAACTGAATTTGCTGTGGCAGCATAAACATCAAATTACATTTTTGCTGGGAGAACAGCAATGCTAAGAGCTAATACCATAGCAAGACCTCTTCAGAGTTTTTAATTGCATTAGCAATGCAAGGTCAGGTATTTGTCCTTTTGTGAGACCAACTTCATGTTATAAACCTGCAGACAAAACTCTGCATTCAGATGGTTTTATCAACATTGTCTGTGTTACTTGAAATACATACTGCAAACTCTGTGGAAGCAGGAAAAATATTGTGTGTAGCAATAAAAACTGCAAATCAAACTCCAAATTTCCAAAGGGACTAGCAGAGTTTCACTGAGTTGGAGTGAGTGATGAAGATTTACATCAGCTGAGAGCTTGGTCCATTATTTCTGTAGTACTACATAAATCGTCATAAAACATGACAGATGCAGTATTAATGATGAGCTGCTAAAACTTAACTGGAGTCTCCCTCAAACCTTGCTGCTTCAATCAGTGCTAAATATGGCACTTCTGGAATAAACTGCTCCTTCATTCCAAATTCGTCAAATTTTCTATTTTGCATCTCCTTGAAGTGATGGATTTTTGGCTGGGACAAACGTTAGAGTCGGGTCTTTGCTGGTCCTGGTCTAGAGTTCACTTTGAGAGTACAGCCTTCCTCTGCTTCTGAGGAGGCGTGAAATTTGTGTGAGAGTCAGGTAATCTGATGGGCAAACAAGTTCCCTCGCACTGAGCCCGGAGGGTGAACAAGCTGACACTAGATGAGGATGAAGGGGAAATCCACAATAATGAAGAAGGTAACTCCCAGAACCAGCTTTCCTATCCTTCGCCCTCCAGGCAGCCAGGAGAAGGGTGTGCAGAGAGCGTGAGAATGGTACTTTCGCACGCTTCAGCAAGACAGTAGCTCTGCCCGCAGTACCGCTAAATAAAGGATGGACACCTATCGGTGCAGGAAGAAGGCATGTGGGTAAAGCAAGAGGATATTTAGCCAGCCCTCCGGTCTCTTGAGGGAGAAGCCCATCCCGTCTCACTGCTGTGCTTAGTCACAGCCTTTTCAAGACTTTGGGCTTGCAAGTGGCTGAAGGGACTGTCATGCAGAAGCGGTCACCTTTTTCAGAGGAGCTTGGGAGGCCCTGTGAAAATGGCACCTGCGCTGAGGATGCCATGCCTCCAGAAATCATGCCATGCTTCTCCAGTGCTGCAGCACTGGCTTTAAAAAATCATACCGTTCCCAAATAAAATTAGGTTATTTTGAGCTGGCTCTTGGATTTTAGCTTTAGCATCCTGGTTTTCACATTTTTCTGTACAACAGGGAGTGCTGGAAGTATTTTCCCTGTAAACGGACAGGCTTAAGAAATCACAAAAGCTGCTACGTTCGGCTGCATCTCACAAGAGTCTCGAAGTGCTGCAAGAGCAAGCAGTAATGTTGAGCAGACATACAAGAAGTGCAGCTGATTTCAGTGAAAGTACTCAGTATGCAGCAGTGGTTGTGTGCACGGGTCACCATGAAATAGTACACATGTATGCAGCATTAGCATATTAATTCTATTGCAGACAACAGTACTAATATGGTCTTGAGTCATTTACTAATCACTAAATAATTAACTTTTACCACCAATATATTTTGATTAATCGTTTTTTCTGTAACAGTTGAAAGTGGATCAGACCACAAACCATCGATATAGCAACTTTTTCTAGTACTTTGCATTTTCTTGTGAGATGAACTAGATAAATTAACTAGTCTCTTCTCAGCTACAGTTTTCATCACTCGGATGAATAAGTGTCATTTAGATCAGCAGCAGTCTCCATTCTAATAGTTTATGTGAAAAAGAAAATTGAAATTCAAACATTTTTGCAAGCTACTTGTTGTGAACAGTGTTGGCACTCTTGAGCTGGAAGATGCTGACTCAACAGCACTTTCATAGATGAGAATTTCCGCAAAGAAATGGAGAAAAATAGGGGATAGGGAAGAAAAAAAAATCACATCATAGGGCCAAATCCTGGCCCACAATAAAGCTGTTCTAGGAAAACATTGGTGATGAAGAGCTGATATAGGAGCACCTAGCAATTGTCAGAATGACATTACCTCGGATCCACACCAATGCCAGCATCTGAGGGTGGTTTAGCATGCTGCCTCCAATCCAGAGGCAAAGCCTCCTATTCAGACCTAGTCATGGGCAGCCCATCTGGTAAGAGGCTGCATTCGCCGTCAGCTCCGGGGTCTCCAAGTTGTACAAAGCTACACCAAAGGCTGAACAGGTCTAGAAAGCTTCTGCTGCTTGTTGCAAGGTGTTAGACTTTTGCTGCAATAGGCAAGCAGTTCCTGCAGCAACTATACCTATACCCTCCCAAATTTACACACTGTCTTTCTCCTCCGGCACAAAATGGAAATTTCACAAGTAACTTGGAGAAACAAAGCTTCTCCTAAGAACTGTTTCCTTAGAGGACAACAGCATTGCTAGAAATTGTTGCTTGTGTGACTTGACCCACAAGGAACATAAATGGTTGCAGATGGAGCAGACTTTGCATTTTCATTTGATTTCTCTTACAAATTTTTGAGAGAAATATTAATAGCACACTAATGGTAGCAATTACTGTAATGAATGTAACAGCTGGTACCAGCAGCTGAGCATACGTTTTGGTTTTATACTTTCCATGTACTGCATGAGGTGGCTCTGAGCAGTTGCAATCACTGTCTCTCACTTTTCCTCTCAGAGGATTCTATTTTCAGCAAGTCTGTGCTTATGGCAAAAAGATGGAGAGCTACTTTTGTAAATATGTCACCTCTCAGGAGGTTACTCACAGCTCTAAGAAATAGGTAACATGTTCAAAGTATGGTCAGTCTCTCAACCTACTCTGATCCTCTTGAGTTCCACCACCAAAGCAAGTATCTTTCAGTTGTGCATCAAGCAGTTTGTTTGTCCTCCTCTTCCTAAAGAGAAAATTGAGTGGAAGGACTCCTGCAGTAGAACTAGGAAGCAAGAAACAATTCTGCTCACTTGGAAATATTTACAAACAAAATGATGTCTGGGCTCCCGCCTGTTCTGCCTTTGAACAGACCCCGTGACAGTAAATGAAACAGAAACGTAGCACAGACACTAAAAAAGGGCAGGAAGGAAACAAGAATATTGTTCTGGCCCATCTTCACTCAGATTAAAGCCAGAATTTTAATTAAGAGTGAATTAGCTCCTGCTCTGCAGGACATGGCCATCTAGCAGCCATTAGACTGGTAGGTTTTAGTCAAAGCCATATGATGATGCCAACCTTCTCAAAGGCAATTCGGTTCAGGGGCTTACCTCCAAATTCCCAGAGGTTGCCACATTTGGCATTCAGCATTCCTGCTTTAAACTTGGAATTCAAGCCTATTCAAATGCTTTACTGCATTCATATGCTTTTCATGCTAACACAGTCTAGGTACTAAGGAGCCTGAGGCACTTCCAAGCTTCAGTAAAAGCCTGCAGGAACAGGCTACATTGACTGTACTTGTCGTCCGTTCATCAACTGAACATTGAAGGATAATATTCATTGAATCAGAATTCTTTCTTGCCCTAAGATAAGAAATTTCAGATTGCTTTTTAAACCAGGCCTCAGTCTCTTAATCAATCAATCAACCAAAACACTACAGAAGTACTTTGTTTCTCCTGAAGAGTTATGTGTTCTAAAATTACCTCAAATCTTTCTCAGAACAAAACGGTCCCAGAATTCACCAAGTTCCCAGGCTAACGTCCACGTCTATTGTCACATTTGGACTTCACCTCTTGGAAACTCGAGTCAAAGTTGATTCTTATAGCCCCATCTTCTAAACCAACAGTACTGGTTACCCCATGCTTTTGTCCTGAAGGACTGTTCTAGCTTACACTGCCATTATGAAATGTGATGACTGCATTTTTAAAACTCCTCTCTGTCAAATGCGTAGGGTATTTGACAAAACATAAGTTTTACATTTAAACTTTATGTGCATTCAGCAGGACATTACGCAGCAATCCTCAATGTCAAAAGATGGAAAAGAGAGCGTAAGGCAAAGAGTGGAGGGAATACGCCAAGATCTTGTTGAAGGGAAATTAATTTCCTAGAAGCAGCAGAAGACAGAATACTGTTTTTTCATGCTAAAATACAGCTTTAGGATCTTTAGTGTTCTGACATTGCTGGAACACAAGTCTCAAAGTACAAGGCTCAGAGAAAAACAAAGACAAGTAGCATATCCATTAAGGTCTGCAAAAAACAAAAGGACAACTTAAAGGCAATCTGTCAGTGTAATAGCAAAACAGGCACAGTTGCTGACTTCAGCGAGGAAGCAGACATTTTGAACAAATGAGAAGCTCTGAAGAAGAATTGCTGGCAGCTGTGTTAGAAGGACATTAAAATAATAAAAACCTGTGGTTACAAGGGCAAGCGTTGCAGATACAGGTAAGTCATAGACTATTTCAGGACACAGGTTATTGAACCTCACAACTATAAAGGACACCTACAACGTGGTCTCACATGTCTCTATGGCAAACACATGATCAAAGAGAGACATCCTCAGATGACTCAGCTGCCACCGTGTCATTTTTAGACACCTTTGTCTGGCTTGCTTAATCCCAAACAAATCCTCTCAATGAAAAGCAAAGCAGAAGTCCTATTTCTGCTCAAGTCGCTGAGTGCCAGGTTGATGGTAATATAGCCCTAGAAAGTGTTGGCCGAATGCCACCACTGCTATAAAGTCTCTTTTGTTTAATTTTGTTTTCTTTAAAGACATGGAACAAAGACTATGTTCTAATTCAGATTCTAGAATATCATCCAGAAATGTTGTGGTAGTGTGACACCATTGTAAAATTGTGGTAAAAGCTGTACAACAGCAGCAGGTATTCTGATAAGTCTTATATCTTTGAGAAAGTATGGAAAACAAGATCAATAAGTGCACACTGAATTGTAACAGATCAAAAAATGTACCTGACATTAAAAATTAACATAAGCTTCAAGATGATTCTGCATAGCCTTTTCTATGTTTTATTTTAAAAGTACCAGCTATAACACAAACACCTACATCATGGGCAACTGTCTCACTGGATTGGTATGGGATTTTGCTATTCATTCAGTGCTGAAAAGGAGATGGCTCACAGTCCAGGTGACATGTCATCCTTTTTTTTTCCCTTTAATTTTCTTTACTGCACTATCTGCACAACAGCTATGTCACAGCCTAGTGGAAAGGCACCGTACCGTGCATCAGGACATCTGGATTCTTCTCTTGGATCAGCCACTGGCTGACACTGACCTTGAGCAAGTTTTTAATCTTTATTTTGTCCGGTTTGTTCATTCTGGACCAGATTGGTCTCTGTCGCTATTAATGCGGCGCCCAGGGCTTTATGTAACCCAGCCTTTATGTAACACATTAAGACAAGCTGTAAATATGCAGGAGGAACAATACTACGTGCATTACAAACAGAGAGGAACGCCCATACAAGCTCAGGGGGAAGAATTTGTGCCTCCTTCATAAGCTGCTGCTGCAGTTCAGCGACTCGAGAGCCCCCTGCAATGCTGTGCCTCACATCCACAGCTAGGACAGGTAATCAATTCACCAGCTGTATTCTGGCCAAATTACAGTATTATCACTTCAGACCAAGTGGAAGAGGAGTTTGGTGGCAAAGATACAGTGTGGAAGGTCATGTTCAAAACCAGACTATTTCCTCTTTACTCAGGGCCTTACGAATTTACTTGTCACGGTCCTAAAGAGCTAACACTACTTTCAGACAGGTTTGTAGGAGTAGCATGCTTTTCCACAGGCTAGAGAAGAAAGAATTACCATGCAAAATAGTAACTTAAAGAAAATCAAGTGCAACATTTTGTTTAAGGGTATAATTCAAATGAACCATTAATACACTTGGAATTGTTAAAAAGGAATTAAAAACTCGACCATGTCCCAGACTGGAGAGATAGTAACAAAAAGGATGAAAGAGGGAGAGATAGTAACAAAAAGGATGAAAGAGAGAGAGAAAGAGAGACAGGGAGGGAGGGAAGGGAGAGAGAGAGATGACAATGCCACAGACCTCAGCATTGATACTGTTTTCTGAACTACATCCTGAATATTTCAGACATTCCCCATTTAATTATGTTCTGCTCTGGGTTCATTCCTTCCCTGACTGATGTTCCAGCTACTGAAAGCCTCTGATGAAGCTAGACCTCAAGGGGTTGCCCGTGGGCTGAATGCTAAGGCATATTGTTTTTAAATCTTGAGTTTTATTATATTCTGGCCCCCGAGACAGAGAAAGCAAAGCATTAAATACAACATATTTTTCAAAGCAATAACTATGATCAGGAGTATGTCACTGCATAAATCTACCACCGAGTGAACAGTGCGTGGGAGAATACATTTCTTGTCCCTAAATGCAGTCATAGACCATGCCTGTGGGACTGTCCGTTTCATTCTCCATTTAAAAAAAAAAAGAAAAACGGTGGAGTCTCACATACTTTTCAGAGCCAGAAACACTTGCTGTACTGTTGCCCCCATATAGCTGCTTCTTGTAATACAAAATGCAGTTTGAAAGTATAGATCTTCTTTGCTTCTGTACAGTTGATTACTCCCAATGCCCTGCCACACCTGCTGCTTTGCGTAACACAATTGAATTTTGCCATGTGGAAAGATACTGACCCCGTGAACCAAAGAAAAAAAGTCAATGAACCCAAAAACCCTCACCCAAGATAAAAACACCACAGGTTTCAGTCTTGACGTAAGAAATTGCTGTGTTGTACATGCTGTCTACACTTAGTTTTCAGTATTCCTTACAAGTATTTGTTCTTTATGTCATTGTCAAACAAATCCCTCGAAGAGAACCTTTCTGACCTTGTGATAAGCTGACCTTGCTTTGTTCTTTAATATATTATTTTCTTGCTCGCACAGCCAAGTTTTCCATTTCTTTTGGTCTAGGACCTCTCATATCCTTTCCCATCAGTCCCACCATTTCTGCAGAAATCAAAAAGGCACAAACTAAAGCTAAGCTTTAGTTTAACTTTAAATTGTTAAAGCTGAGTTTCAGGCAATTTTGTGAAAATTATCAAAAAGTGTAAAGAGGCTCTGTAATTAATAGAGAAAAACCATGAGCATGAACCTCAAACAGCATGTTTTTTCATTCATCTATTCAGTCAACAGCAAAGCTCCTTGAGCTTTTTGTGTAAAAGATTAGGTACTTAATATCACAACTAGTATTTTTAAACATAGTGCCTTGCTTCAGACTCTTAAGTAACAGCCTGAGTGTCAGGTAATTTGCTGCAGGCTCTATAGTGTGAAGACAATCTTCAGTTTTCCAACACATTTTCACAAAGAACCTCCTTATTCCCGCAGTCAACATTTATTGGTGTTTGTATGATTTAAGAAATAACTTTTAGCGCCTGCAGGCAATCCTATCCAAGCTACCCACACTGACCCATGGACTATACTGTCCCTCAGAAAGTACTCTCACATCTGTACACAAATATATACCACCATTCAAGATAAAAACGTTGTACTACCTACAATAATAGCACTAGCCGCTGAAGGAAGTTCAGTTACAAGCTATTTTCAGGGTATATTCCTTCTGGATACAGAGCTGGTTTAACCTTTGCGGACAGCAATGCTTGACAGTCTGCTCAAAGGTGTCTGGATGTCTGAACTGCGTATTTTCCTTTTTCACTGGGGTGAAGACTATGTATGATGTCAGGTAGCCAAGAACAGAGTGGTTTTGGCAAGGGTACATCCAAAAGTAGCGGGTTTGGGCAAAGATCATCTAAGAGTCAAAGACCTCGAGCATGTTTCACAGGAAAAGGAACACAGCAGTATTTCTTCCCCAATTTCACGAGGGACCGAGCTGAAAGCTCAGCTGATACTCTGCCAAATCAGCCCTGGGGTCTTCATCATGCAATTTATCCACTCCCCCATAATCAGCATGGAAAAAAATCCACACGTTGTTTCTAAATTAAGTGACTTACTGATGTCTTAGTAACTAGTCTATTTTTATAATACAGCAGCCTAATGAATGTTCATAGTCAGCCTGCAGAAGCTGGAGAGGAGAAGGGCAGCAAAAACCCATGAGCTGGAGCTCAAATGTCAAGGAGCACTTCTGCTTTCAGGACGCAGTTATCTGAGCTGTGCGGTGCCTTTATTGCACCAGCATGGAGCAGTGCAGAAGTCTGCAGGAGCACTGGTCTTGAAAATGAGAACATAACCCAAATTCTGCGCTGTTAGACAAGAAAAATAATCTCACCAGGAAGCCTGCTGAAATCAATAAACTTTTGCCAGGTTTACACAGAGATAACAGGGATTAAAAATTTGGCCTTTCACAGTATATGCTTTCAGCAATGACCACATGGATGTTGTCATATACAAATATCTGACTTGTTAAAATGAGGTTCAGCAATGCCAGGTATGCGATTTTGGTATTTAAGTATTTTAGAACCAGCATAACCATTTAGCACATTGCATTCAAAATGGCTTTTCTGCCATGGATTGTGTGGTGAAAATCCAAACGCAAGAATATCTTTCCCTGAATATCATTGTTTTAATTGTATTCCTGTGACTTAATATTTATGCATTTAGAAAGTAACTACTGTGGCATTTTAAAAGGTTCATGTGAACGGTAGGCTGACAAGTGCTTGCATATCATTCTAAGTAAAACTACTTCACATTGTTCTGCTGACTATAACAACTATAATTACTCTTTTATTCAAAACGCTCAACATGTTTCAGGAAAGAATACAAAAGCTTCCCTTAGTGTTCTAATGAGTCTGCCTTCCACTGAAGAGCAAATTCTTAAGTAGTAGAACATGTAAATTAACAGGATTCCAAGACTTGCCCCAAATAAATACCACCCTGTCGTTTGCAGTTAATTTGACTGAGTGTGACAATGCTGAGCACTATTAGGCTTCTGGGTGCTGAGCTTACAGAGAAGGAAGGTAGCAGCGTGACAATCTCCGGATTGTGCTTAGACAAACAGTTATCTGTCATACTCGCCGGGCTTTTGCTTGGTTTCATTGGCGTGCTCACTATAGGCCTATGGAGAAGAAAGATAAACCTGGGCATTCAGTCAAACTATTAGCTGTTTCTTTGTTCAAAAGTTGCATTTGAAGATAGCCACAATGTTCTGAAACCTCGTCAGTATTTTGAAATTACTGAGCAGCTCACAGACAGTACATCCCTGAAACCCATGGAAATATTACTGCCTACTTCACAGAGCCGGGAGTTCATTCCTGGTCTGTTAATTTCCTGTGAAAAACTCATCATGAGTTTCTGCTGCTTGCATTAACATTAGAAAAGCACTTAATTATTTTTGCATAAAAACAGTCACTTCATGGAAATCAAGCATAGGAACACAAGTTTTAGGGACTAAATAACATTTCCAGAAATAAATAAGTTCATAGCCATGCTTTTAGATCAATTTGACATAGAATAAAAATCTCATGTGAACACAAAACAATATGTAGCCGTGTCTTTGAGTGTCAGAACAGCCTGTTCGGGCCATGAAAGTGAGTCCTAGTGGAAATTCATTTTTGAGAAATACTCCATTACTTACACTAACAATTAGACTTATAACTTAGTGACGTTTCAAAGAAACTTCGTGGAGCAGGGAGCCAATAGATGGTTTGAAATTAAAAGGAAAGAAACAGAACACAAAATACAAACAACTTTACCTCGACAATTCAATACATATTGCACCCATATTTCAAAAACTATGCATATTCCTAGTCCTCCCATTTCCAAAAGGACATAGCAAACTAGAAAAGATACTGAAAGGGAAACAAAACCAATCAGCCACTCTTTTATGGAGTGCTGGGGGACCTTGCACAGGCCGGCTG
>RSEF01000005.1:11728672-11790539 GCA_003993805.1 Himantopus leucocephalus
CCCTGACCCTCCTCCTTCTCCCACAAGAGGCCATCTTTCAGACAACAGGCCCCCCAGCTCCCAGAACAGCCATATTTGACCACATGCATCCCCATCACAGTGGCCTCCTGATGTTATGAGCCACCTCGCTGCTGTTTGTTCCNCATCACAGTGGCCTCCTGATGTTATGAGCCACCTCGCTGCTGTTTGTTCCGGACCCTATAAATACAGGGACCCCAGCAGCTGGCCCATAATTCACTGAGCTTTGAGGCCCACCAGTTCCAAGGATGCCTGGAAACAGGAGGTCCAAGAACAAAGCATGTGGCTGCCCATCTTTGTGTGGGGACAGAGAAGACGCGTGGCTGCAGGAACCGCAGAGGAAGAGGAGGTGGCTTCAGATGGGAGCCGCTATCAGCCACGTGTATGATGTGGCTGATGATGTGAAGCCCATGAAGGTGGATCCATCCAAAGACCAAGAAGAACCAAAAGAAGTGCTCACTTGGCACCACTATGCTGTGCCAGGGCTCTCCTCCATGACACCACGGCAGTGACATCGCAGGAGTACCCAGCGTCGCAGAAGCACCCAGCATCGCAGAAGCACCTGCTCCAGCCACCACATCTGCCATTAGCTAGGAGGCCCAGCCTCTGCACCTGGCCATCCTGTGGACCCAACCATATCATCTCCCGGCATCAACAATTATTGTGTTGATTGCCACAGGTCATGTAAGCCCTTCCGTCCCATCCCCCATCTCCTTCCCTATTAAAAAAAAACCACACACCAATAAACCAAGAAAATAACAGTAAAAATGCTTTCCTTGTCTCTTGTTTGGTACTTTGGCAACTACATCTGGACCCCTCTGTCTCCTTGTGGTCACCCCAGTCCAGGAAGAACACTGATGTGTGGGGTGGTGTGGGCCCAGCCCTGGGCCTTTGAGATGGTGAAGGGAGAGGGCACACAGCACACAAGGGCAGGCTGAGGGAACTGCCTTTGGTCATGAGGGTGGCGAGACACTGGAGCAGGTTGCCCAGAGAAGCTGTGGATGCCCCATCCCTGGAAGTGTTCGGGGTCAGGCTGGCTGGGGCTTTGAGCAACCTGGTCTACTGAAAGATATGTCACCTCACCTCTGTGCCTCTGCACATGGAAGACAGGGAAGTGATTCAAGACAGCCAGCATGGCTTCACCAGGGCCAAGTCTTCTCTGACCAACCAAGCAGCCTTCTATGATAGAGTGACTACATTAGCAGACAAGAGAAGAGCTACGGATGTCATCTATCTGGACTTCTGTAAAGAATTGGCTGGATGGTCACGTGCAGAGAGTAGTCATCAATGGCTCTGTCCAGATGGAGATCAGTGGCAAGTGGTGTCCCTCAGGGGTCCGTATTGGGACCAGTACTGTTTAATATCTTCATCAATGATACAGACAGGGGGATCAAGTGCACCCTCAGCAAATACGCATATGACTCCAAGCTGAGTGGTGCAGTTGGCACACCTGAGGGACGGGATGCTATCCAGAGGATGGACAAACTTGAGAAGTGGGCCCTTGTGAACCTCCTGAGGTTCAACAAAGCCAAGTGCAGGGCCCTGCACCTGGGTTGGGGCAATCCCTGGTATCAAGACAGGCTGGGGAATGAAGGGATTGAGAGCATCCCTACCAAGAAGGACTTGGGCATCCTGGTGGATGAAAAGCTGGACATGAGCCAGCAATGTGCGCTCACAGCCCAGAAAGCCAACCATATCCTGGACAACATCAAAAGAAGGGTGGCCAGCAGGTCCAGGGGGGTGATGCTGCCCCTCTACACTGCTCTGGTGAGACCCCACCTGGAATACTGCATCCAGCTCTGGAGTCCTCAGTACAAGAAATAAATTGATCCGTTGGAGCAGGACCACAAAAATGATCAGAGGAGCAGAACACCTCTCCTATGAGGACAGGCTGAAAGAGTTGGGGTTGTTCAGCCTGGAGAAGAGAAGGTTCTGGGGAGACCTTGTTGTGGCCTTTCAATACCTAAACACGGCTTATGAGAAAGATGGAGACAGACTTTTTTAANACAGGCTGAAAGAGTTGGGGTCGTTCAGCCTGGAGAAGAGAAGGTTCTAGGGAGACCTTGTTGTGGCCTTTCAACACCTAAACACGGCTTATGAGAAAGATGGGGACAGACTTTTTTAGTAGAACCTGTAGTGCTAGGACAAGGGATAATGGTTTTAAATGGAAAGAGAGTAGATTTAGACTAGATATAAGGAAGAAGTGTTTTACAATGAGGGTGTTGAGGCACTGGAACAGGTTGCCCAGAGATGCCCCATCCCTGGAAATGTTCAAGGTCAGGTTAGACAGGGCTCTGAGCAGCCTGATCCAGTTGAAGCTGTCCCTGCTCATTGCAGCAGGGTTGGACTAGATGGCCTTTAAAGGTCCCTTCCAACCCAAACTATTCTATGATTCTATGAAAAGTATAGAACGTTTACTAAGGAAAGAAAACGTGGCATTGCTTGCCTTGGGATACTATGACTGCTAAAAGTTTACACACGTTCAAAAACTGGTTAGAAAAATGGCACGAAAGTCCACTGTGTGTCACAAAGCTGCTGCCTCTGGTTCAGAAGTGCAAAGGAAGAGAAGGGCAGATCGCTGGAGGCTGGAAAAGCAGTACAGCATCCGTGATTGGTACAGTGTACGTGAGCTCAGAGTACAGCATGAGCCTTCTGCAGGCGTGTGTTTCCTACTCATTGGCTGTGAGCGCTGCGGTTGACAGAGCAGAGGACTCTGCATCCCCGGGCAGACCCTGGACAGGCTCCTTGTGACCATTTTCAGCTAGTCACTCAAGTGAAGAAACGTGTTTCGAAATTCCTGGATGACTTCAAAGCATGTTATGGACGTCAGTGAGAGTCAAACTCTCACTGACTTTCCAAAGATGGTATTTAATTCCCATGCACATGCACCTCTCTCCCCTTGGACATTCCCTGAGAGCAGTAGGCAGGTATACGCTCGGCCACCAGCATGTTCGCTGTGCTGTAAGAAAAAGTTGTTTCGGCCCATCACTCCAAGATTCTCACCTACCCTCCAAAGAGCCACGCCACATTATGTTTTCCCCCCTCACAACAAAAGAAAAACGTTTGAGTTGAAAAATACTAGAATTTGTTTCTGATCTCTGTCTCTGAAAATCTGATTAAGAAAAAAGACTTCAATATTTATAATGAAGACTGCATGTGCCTTGAAAATAGTGAAAGACAGCTGTGAAAAATAAATATATTTAAGGGCAAATCCAGGCCCTTAACTTCTCAGAATAAGACATGGTGAAGCAAGGTGGAGAATTTCTCCTACCTCACTTTCATTTGTAAACAACAAACAGAAGAAAAACCCAAGCCCCACTCAAAACAAAAACCCAAATGCTTTCACTTGTTCCCCCAAGCTAAAAAAAAAAAAAAACCCAAACAGTTATTGATTCCATATTTTAAAAACAGGTCAACTAATTATGGTGGGAATGAATGACTACAAATGTATGTTTACAAAGTCTTCAAGGTTGTTAGTAGTGTACTAATGTTTGAATTGTTTTTTACAAATGCATCGCTAAACATTTCTCCTTTGCCTGCACTCTAATGTTTTTCCTTGGCCTGTACAAAGATTCCAGTTTTAAAACCTGTCTAGCTTAAGCTCAATATTTTCTATTTTTGCCACACTAAGCAATCCAGATGGGCGGTTTAGAGACTAACGAGCTTTCAAAAACACCCAGTTTCATTAATTTCGGTGCTCCCCATTTATCACTGCCAGACTGCAAAGAGGAATGGGGGCAAAAGAAGAAGTGTATTGCACAGAAGATTTAAGGACGGATTGTGAGTTTTGTTTCCTCCTCCCAAACTCTACAGCAGCTATAAAAAGTGAATAATCAAGTGGCCTGATTACCTTCTAGAGCTACAGTAATCTAATTAGTAAATCAAAATGATACACGCATGATAAAAATAATGCATGCGACAAGATCAATGTTACAGAAGGGTGCCATGCAAAAACTGTCCCTCCAGACAAAAACTGAAGTAAAAATACTTTCTCTGTTCCCAGCAACACTTAGTCTAATTTCCTTGCAGGTCGAGGTAGCCTAATTAGCTCTAAATGAGGAACACCCAGAAGAGTTTGTTCTATCATACATTTTTTAAAGCCTTTAAACATGTGATTCGCTCAACTGAATCCTGGAGTTTGAAATTCAGACTATTTTGGCGACCATGATACTGCCCTTTCCCTCAGAATGAAAGGCGTACCAGCTCTTGCAACACTCCAGCTCCTGCCTGATGTTTCTTTTTAAATCTCTGTCTTGGTTTAAGCCCGATGAATAAATACTTCTGTGGCATGTTTTAATTGCACATCCTTCACATCCTTTCAGCTCAGCCCTTTGCCTGATGAAGCACCATCAGGTGGCACAGCAGAAAAAAAACAGCCTGAATGCCAAATAGACGAAAGCATTTCTGGTGCCTGACTGAAATCAACGCAGTACTTCACATCTTGAGGCTTCTTCTGGAAAAGCAGCAAACGGGAACTCCTTTGAATTATGTGCCCAACCTCCATGCTACACAACTGCGGCACAGGGCTCTGCTTTCTCTAGCAAAATCACCTCCTTATCAGGAATATTCAGAAGTTCTCTAGCAAGCAAACAAGCAACAAAACTTCACCCAACATTTTTGAGTCATCTGTGCCAAGGTATCTACAGAGCTGGCCCTTGTGGCCTTTGCAGTCATGACTTTGCAGGGCTGCTAGTTAAGGGCACAAATTTAGACACAAAGATGAGCTCTGGTGTTCTCCATTTGCCAAGGACAACTGCAAAATTCAGACGTATGGCATTTCAGGCAATGTTCATGCATACAATAATATACTATACTGAAGAAAACAATCATATTATTTTCCATATGCTGGTGTCTGCAAATTAAAAAAAAAAAAAGCACCAGAGTGATAAAACTATTTCACATTTATGAAATATATCTAGAAGCATGAAGCAAGAGCCAGTAAATCAGTGGTAATTAAATTGATATCTTTCAGCTCGGGCATCATCATGCAAATAAGCAAATGCTATATTTCAGTACTTGTGAAATGCTGACATGCATACATAAATCAGGAATCACTTTGCCAAGCTGTTCTCATGCTCTTTCAGTTTAAAGTGGCAAGAACCTCATCTAGGCAATCTTACAGTAAGTGTCACTGGCCATAGATAATGTTGATTTTTTTCCATAAACATTCAATATTTTGAAAAACACAGATATCAACAAAAGTATGGCTTTTAACTCCAAATGTTTAGATAATTTTGGAAATAGCATACTAAAAGAAAGAAAACAGCATGAGGCATCTTGAAAAACCAGGCACGGGCTTTTGTAAGTGGTTTTTGCTTTCATTCCTATATAGTGCTACTGGCTATTACTGGTTTATAACTATGACTATTTCTGATTTGTGTCTCATCAGAGACCTTCTGGGGTTTTCCTCACATACTTTCTTTTAAATATTTCTCCATAGATTAAGTAACTAAATTTTTTTTTGAGGATGCTAATTTTCCCAATTTACAACTGCGAAAATAAGTGTCTACTTCCGTTGGTTACAATTCAGTTGATACTGATCTGTAATTTTGGATAGTCTTTAAGATAAACTAAGTGCTATAATTCTCTGCAAAGTTACAATTTTCAGCAGAAGGATTATAGTTTCTCTGTTCAAACAATTACATGCAAAAATGAAACTCAAAAATAAAAGCTAAGAATAGCCAATTAGTATGTATTTCACATTTCTTTTTCTGTAATCTATAGCAAGCAGACCCATCAAATCAGAAAGAATAACTTCCACTCTAAATTCCTATTGTTATCCTCCTTCCAAACATTTAGAGGCTACATTATCAGATGTTGCTTGAAGTTGTATAAATGAAGTAAAAAAAAAAATTACATTTTTTTTCTGATCTGCAATGCAGCACCATTTTATGTTCTATTCTTAGATGAAGAAAATTATAGAAACCACACAGCTTGGTTTTCTCAAGTACACTGTATTAGAATGTGCCAGATTAGGATTTTCCCTCCCAGTATTTCAGTGCTGGTAGTTTACACAGTTTGCAACCTGGCATACAAAAATTCAGCTATTTCACTAACTGCTTTTAACCACATTGCATTTCTAGATCAGCACAATCAATCTCTGAATTTTCTTCACTGTTAGAATGGACTAAAGGAACCCTTAACATGGTCCTACTCAAATTGACTACAGTGTTTAAACCTAAGTCACAGTGTTTAAACATGTTTAGATTTTCATCATCTATCCATCATGTTATCCATCACTGTAGCACCTACACCTAGCCTAGTGTTTATAGGTGGTTTCTACTCACCTATGTAATAGCTTGTCTTGTGGCAAAACTCTGTGGAGGGCCCAGACACAGAACTTCCCACTGTCTTAGGTAAAACAAGTTAATTTGCAGTTATTTAACTGGCATTGACAGAACTAAAAGTTGTATATTAGGTGTACAGTAAGAAGTGAGAAAACACCTTAGCAGTACACTAAAAGCCCTGATGGCATTGGTGCCGTCTGAAACCTCATATGCTGTAGAATCATAGAATTGTTAAGGTTGGAAGGGACCTTTAAGATCCTCTAGTCCAACCATTATCCTAACCTGACAAAAACCACTTCTAAACCATATCCCCAAGTACCATGTCTACCCTTTTTTTAAACACCTCCAGGGATGGCGAATCCACCACCTCCCTGGGCAGCCTATTCCAATGTTGAATAACCCTTTCAGTGAAGAAATTTTTCCTAATATCCAACCTAAACCTCGCCTGGCTTAACTTGAACCCATTTCCTCTCGTCCTGTCATTTGTCACTGTACAGACAGCCTGACCCCATCAGAGGACAGCTTTGCCTTCTCCACCACCTCTGGCAATTGAGCCGGATGGGCGAGGGCAAAGGATGTGGCCCAAAACACCCAGGACGTGGCTAGACCTCAGAAGCTCCCTTAGTGCCACGCACGCTGGCTGCCCTGGACTGCGCTGAGAGCTGGGCTGGCCAGGGCAGTGTGGCTGCAACGCTTCCCGCGGGGCAAGCAGAGCAGAGGTGGAGGCTGGACGCCAAGGCTCATCGCGAGCAGTCATACATTCACACCACTGGGCCACTCAGTTCTGCCTTCTTGGCACCATTCCCTTGGTACCAGCACAACTGCTTGCTAATAATTAGGTTAAACAAAAATACAGGCAGCAGGAGCAGAAATTTAAATGAGACATTTCTAACAGAAGATTTAAAAGAAGCTGCAGTATGGTATTTCATGGGAAGCTAATGCATTTACCTCATTGCTTTGAATAAAAACATTTCCACCTGGTGTATTTCTATTTAAGATTGCTTTGGGATTACTTAGTTAAGGTCGTGTTTGAAAAAACGCTGAGAGCTGTCACCAGAACCAATGACAAATATTTATAGAAAATTTTTAATACGCTTGAAAAGATAGAGACAACTTTGGAGAGATGCACAGAAACCGAATGGGAAAGGATGTTTTTATTCCAGACAAGATTGAATAAACAGTTTTATCTGCATTTTCTGACTTGTAAAGTCTTTTCAAGCCACTGGTAACAAAAATAAATAACAAAGAGAATAGTTAATTTCCGATGTTGTCCAGTTTATGCAAAATGGGTAACATGCAGTAACACGATCTAAACTCTAACAGAAATAAGGCTCTATAAATTTCATCTCATTCTCCTCTTTTGTCTTTCCTGGTCATATTATTCTTCCCATTAACTTTAATCACCACAACTGAACTGACATTAGCCAAATCAACTTCTTTACTGATACTTCTTAATAACCACGCTCAACTTGATCCTTGCGACTTGCTTATCTCTCTGGCACAGTTCCTCCAGTTCCAGACTGTCTGTAGAGAGCTGCTGCCTTCCTTCTCACATACTGCTTTCTGAATCAACACATAAAGCTCTTTATTCCCATGATACACCTTCCCTTTTTCTAGCCTGGCTGAATCTCTTTTCACACACTCCTCTTTTACTGATAGGGATCCTTCTGTCTGTGACAACCTTCCTGTCTCACATACCCTCACTGGCTCCATCCCATTTGAAGCTTCAGATGAATTTCTTTTAACCCTTAATCATAGATTGTTCATTATTAAATTAGAAAAGCAAATTAGGAGTTTTAAAACCTTCCTTCAGTACTCATCTGAGAGATGTCATTATTGAATTAAGTCGTGCATCTAGCATTTGGAGTAGCCAGCAAGTTGCTTAAGCAGGAGTGAATTAAAGTTCTCAAAAGAAGTCCATCCTTCCTCCAAAATCCAAGTTAAAAACTTATTCCTATTAAAAAACATTCTTTAAATACTTTCGGATAAACATGAGAGAACTAAAACACACAGCTTGTTCGAAAGCTTTTTTGCATTTTATTTCCAGACCAACTGGAAGGGGAAATCAGAGGAAGTCTGTGTGACCAGCCTTCAGAATTATTTAAATCCGAGAACTGCAAGCTTATTTTGTCAAACGGGACCAGACATCAGGCTTCCGGTTTATTTGTAACCACTATTTATCCATACCTATGCATTAATTACGTCTGGATCACGAACAGAGGGCCATTTCCTCCTGCACCATGGTTTCAGAATACCAATCTGGCTTGGTCCATATGGACACTGCAGGACAACGAGATGAGAGACTGACTTCACTTGCCTTCTCAAGAAGTCAAGACCCACCACTGCATAACCCAGTACATTCTTCTGGCCTAAGGTCTAAACATTTGCTAGTGTGACATTTAGGGATGGCCCTGGCACACCCCGTTGCAGGGATCCTGCCTGCTAACACATGCCCTCTCTCAGCACACAGCACAGCACCAGCTCCTTTCTGAGGATGCTATATAAAAAAGCACAAAACCAAATTCCTGAATTTTGCCACTGTGGCAGCCATGATAGTCCATCTTTATCTAGCCTAAAAGAGTGTAGGAAAGCCACTACCACCAGTCCAGGGCCAAAAATAAAGTGGGTTAACGGCCAAGAAAGGCCAGATGGTCTGGTGTCCCCACTGCCCTGCTATGTGTCTGCTCCTGCCTGGAGTGGGGGCTTAGCGACGAGGGCTTGGGACCTCGCCCAGCGGTACGGCCTTTCACCATGTCCTTTCCTTGCACCGGCCTCTTCCCTTCTTTGCTGTTGATTTTTATAACAACCAGCATTCTCTACATATTTTCCACTCCAGACCCCTGTAACAGTTCTAGGCAACTAACCAACCCCCTGCAAACCATCAGCTTTCCACCTGACAGGTTCTTACTTACCTAACATTAACCCCCACAATCAATCTTTCTGTTTCTCACTCAGACAGTTCATTAAAAGGTGCAGTCAATAACCTGACATAAAGCATTTGCTGTATCTTTAAAGACATTCTCAGGAAGTACAAGTGCCACATCCTATTCTCCAAATTAAAACCAAGTATGCTTTGCTAGCAGAGATGACTAGAAATTTTTTGTAATTATTTAGTCAAAAGTAAAACATTTTCAAAGCAGCTAAAACCAGACAAGACATATAAAAGGATTCAGGACACTTGAAGGACGTTGCATTGTTTAGGTAGCATGTTCAGGTGATGGATAATGGAGTTTCCATTGCAGAAAAGCTGTCATCACACTTTTCTTTGAAATAAATAGTATTTGATCGACAGTCTGTTAACAGACCTATTACTACAAAAGAAGTAGCAAATTCTGCGTATGCTATTTTCACATTCTGGCCATAACTCAGATACGCTGATTAAAATACTAGAGATAAAATGATCAGGGGGTTTTGGGGTGGGTTTTTTTTTGTTGTTTTTTTTTTTTTTAGGAAGACAATTTAAGGCACAGACAGGCTTTGAATTACAAACAGCACAATCTGGTAATTCACCCTTAGTTTTAAATCTGCAGGTATGACTAAGAAGAGACTGGGCTTATGGTTTGAAATAGTTCAACACTCACCATACTACGAGCTGACCACGCATTTGGAGGTAGCACTGCACGAACCACAGAGCACTCCCACTGACCCCACATATTGATCAGCCCCAACCCAGCCTGCTCATCTCTTCAGTCCAGCTGGACCATCGTCCCAGTAATAAACCTTTAGGCAATCCAGTCAGAATTTTCTGGCCAGTCTCCATGTCCCCTGCTGGTCTGGCTGGAAAAGGTTTTCAGAGATAAAAGCCATTATTTTTTCAGTCAGCAGAATTTATTCTACAGGAGCAAGAAAAATCTCTGTCTTCTGTTTATGCATCTTCTTCATATCTGTGGGGCATGGGGAAAATCCCCTCTTCTCAGAGAAATAGGGCTGAATCTCTTTTTTATCCCTATTCCAATGTGGAGGCCTAATGGGTGACGAGAAGAAAGGTGGAACCCTGAGGGAGAAGCAAAGCTTGCAGCTTTGCAATAGCTGGAGAACCTTTCCCATTAGAAGCAATCAGACATAGTCATATACATGGGTCACTGAACTAGCCGGCTGCAAAAAGGAGAACAGAAGTAAGCCTGTTTGTCTCCAAAGAGTCATATGAGAGGTGGTGGTGGTGGTGGCTGATGGTGATGCCCCATGAAAAGGAGCGAGAGTTGCAGAATTCCTTGGCAGTTGCAATACTGATTACGGAGAAATGCAAGAAAACTTCCTCTTTTCAAAGTTTTTATGTCAACAAACTGGGAACAAAACAAATTTAGACCCATCTCTGTTTTTTTGTTTATTCATCTGCAAAAATTCCTTGGTCAGAGATCACAGACAAGCTCAGTATGATCCCAGGGTACTTAGGCACACAAGCTGCCAAAATGGTACTGGTCCTGTACCACGGGGTCCTCCAGATTTAAACACTTCATTGCTCATCAGGACAAATGAGTCCAGGCTGCAAAGCCATGAATACTACTATTTTGTATGCTCATATCTAAGTTGCTTCTTTTGGTGCTCCGTGAGTCTCAGCAGTGTATAATACAGCCATACCCTTGTAGTAGCGTTGCCTCTTCCTTGCCCTGTGGAAGGCAACCTTCAGTTTCAGGGGTTGTCGCAGCAGGAACTAGGTCTCTCCATGTGAAGAGGAGACAAAAAGCTGATGGCCGGGGAGGGGAAGAGTAATTTCCTAGGGCCTTTGGAGCCATCTTGTAGGCCTGCTTAGTAAGCACACATCACCCTTGACAGACAAGCGCCAGTACATGGAGCAATACGTGCAGCTTGACTTCGCCGTTCAGTATTTGCTACTCTACCTTTCACGTTCTGCACTCCTTGCCATGAGCACACCTTCTGGCCAGCAGCCTATAGCAGGGGCCTCCATCTTCTCTAGTCAAATAAATAAATAGCTTCATTTAAAATTATTAAATTTAAAACATTTTTGCCACCAGTGACTGGAAAAGTGCTCCTTGTGGCAATCACTTGTCCGTTGACGGGTAGTGTTTCAGTATTGTTTCTTCTCAGGAGCGGTCAGATAAAGTCCAGCTGCCTTTTTCACAGCTAAATACAGATGCTTCAAAAAATTTCAAGTTTGCAAAGACATAAGCATAATAGTTCCTGATTTGGTCCCCTCTCCCATAGTCCTCCAAACCTAAAATGCATCCACCAAACTGCCTGATAAGCCATGTGTGCACTTTACTAATCCCAGTTTTCATCTTATCTCGCTGACAAAATAGGAACACTCTCAGAATGACAAATGCTATTTCACTTCTAGAAGTTGGTATTCAAGGTGACTGAGTGAGAGACAAGGAGAATTAATTTTCTCCAGTATTGTTATGGCTGATTTCTAACTCAGCGGTGACACACAGATACCCAAGACATACATAAATGTCCGATAAAGGAAATAAAATTCTTGTGTCAAAGAATAAGATATTTCTGAAGGTGGCAATAAGAGGTTGGATGGAAGACATCGGTAGAAACATCTGAGAAAATTTAATAATTCATAGACAAAGCAGCAAATTGTCTCATCTTCTTTAAAGTAAAAGTGTGTGCACCATGTATTCTTTATACCCTTTTTAAAGAAAGTTATTCTTAAATAGCATAACAATGGAATTGCTCTGGGTAACTTCACAAATACCAATTTATACACAAAATGTGTAATATTCTATGTTAAATTAGATTGGCTTTTCTCTGGACTTTGCTCTGTGTCAGACTCCCGTGTATTTAATGATGCTCTAATATTCATTTTCTTGATGCAATAGCGTGACTTGGACTTCTTTGAGTTTTATAAAAGATCAATATGGCAATAATGAGTAAACCAACATTTAAAAACAAACCTAAAATTTACAGCCAGCTCCTGTTCATAGAGCCAAATTAGAATTTCTTGTAAACATGCCTGCAGCTTCTGAGGCTACTAATCAACATTTTCTCCTTATTATGGTTGTTGAGAGTTGCTGACAGCTTAATGAACCAAAATTTCAAGTCAATCTGAACTGAGAGTATTTCTGGTAATATAGGCACACCCGATAGTGTATTTTTACACCGCAAGAACTTTGCAGCATGTTATTAATTACCGTGCAACTGACATTTCATTACAGTCGCAGAGCGTATTTCACCAATGGTTAACCAAATGCTTTTCAAAGTACCATTTCTAAACGGCACAGAGTGGCACTGAGAAACATAGATTAGTCCCCAAGATGTTAAGTAACACTGCAACGAGTGTTTTACTAGGCTGAACATGATTTCCAGAATCAACAGCATGAAGATTATTTGGTTTGCTATTAGCATGACAGCTCACCAGGCAAGTCACATGGCCTCTTCTCCTGTAAGGGATCAGCATCTTCTAACACAGACAAAAGGTACCGGCCTGAGTTTCAAAGAGAAAGGAGCAGCGGGAGGGTCTGGGGAGCAATCAGCTATGTGTAGCTTAAACATTCCACCTCTGATTCTGTGATCTGACAGTAGATTTCCTTCAAAATACAGACATTGTTTGTCTGCAAGCCAGCTTGGTCTTCCAGAGACACTTCGGTGCTATCTCCCTGCTTGTGTTCTCTCCAGCTCTTTTCTCTAGGATAAGCTTAAAATAAAAGCCCAAACCTGACGGTAAGGGGTGAAAATAAGGTGGTTCTGGCACTCATCAGTGATGTGAACTGGCATATGATTGATAACATTAACTTGATAAATTCCTCTGTGCTGAGCTGTAGTCTGTGTGTGACTGATACAGAGACACTGGAGTGCCAGGAAAGAAGACATGCATTTGTGACAGATGGGTGGATGTTTTGCAGTGTTGAAAAAGAAATGACATCCTTCTCAAAATGTCATTTTTGTTCTTGCACTGGCATCCCTGGGCGTCACGTAGCTGCTGGCAGAACGGTCTCGGCAATGAGTGACGCCCTGACTGAAGGAAACCGCAGAATGCAAATAGGTGCTGCAAAAGGTACGGCTGGTTAGGTCAGGGTTGATTGGGATGATGACAATTGCTGCCAATTACAGAGGTGATTTGTTATTCCACTGCCGCTTCCTGATCTGGAAGGCGCTTAGAGACTTCCCAACTTCCCAAGAGGAGGCAACTTTGCCTCCCTGTAACTAGCACTGACCTTTTGAGATAACCCGCCAGGGCCCAAGGCGCAACCTCTCTGCTCTGCCATGCTGAAGCCTGGGGCTGTACACAGGCATCACGAATTCGGCTGGCTGCAAGCCAGGACTCCATCTGAAAGGCCACCTCCCTGCCAAAACTGTGCTGTCTTAATTCAGCCTTTTGACAAAGGAATAACATGAAAAAACCCCTGGTCTGGCGCTTGGTTTCAGTTGAAGCAAGCACGCAGGCCTGCAGGAAGGACCTGCAAGGCTCGGTAGTTAGCCAGTGGTATCCCGCCCCACAGGAGCTGCGTTTTGTGGGCAATAATCTATTTCTTTCTCTACTTTTAGCTCTTATTATTTCAAGGAAAGACTGCACCTAGTATAATAACGTTTTACTCCCGGTTATCCACTCCTGTGAGCGATAACAACACAGAACAGTCGGTCACTAACAGCCCAGGTAGCCTGAGACTCCTGGACTGCCCAACACAAGCCTTCGCTGCCCAGGTGAAGTGATGCTCCCTTGCTGTCGCACCCTTCCCTGAGCATCCGCTGCCGGCCACTGCACGGCTTTTGCCACACACACCTGTCAGCCAAGGCTGTAGGACACTGCATCTCCGTGTGAGCATAAATGCCGCTTGTGAAGAGCGAGCAGCGCTGCCACTGAACAGACACAACCTGTTGACCTTTGAATTAGGCCCGGAATCTTTGAACTAGCAACATCTTATGAACGAAGCCTCGGTTCTCTGAGACCTCTTTGCGGCGTGACTTGACCCGGCCTCAGCAGCAGCGGTGGCTCAGCACGAGGCGTGACCTGCTGTGTCACTGCTTTCTTGGAACAGGAACCCCTCACGCTCATGGTGCATCTACAGCGTTATGGGGGGCGATACCGTGGCACAGCTGGCGCCCGCCCCCCGTCAAAGCCAACTAGTTCCTCCTTCCTCCCGGACAAGCTGGGCGGAGGAAGCAAGCCACGGTTCACTTAATATTTCATCAGCTGCTTTTCCCCCCGCCGTGAAGGAGGGAGCTGCCGGGGGGGTACCGCAGGGCAATGGGAGGGGCAGCAGAAGGGCGGCGGGGCCTGCCACAGACCCGCGGGGAGGCGGGCCGTGCCCGGGCCGGGCAGCCCCGCCGCCGCCCCACGGGCAGGCCGCCGCCGGGCCCCTCCCGCTCCCGCAGGACCCCCCTCGCTTCGGCCGCCGCCGGGTCAGCCCGCCGGGGGACGCCGGGCCCGCACGACGAGGCCGGGCCGCTCCGCCCGGGGGCGCCGCGGTTCCCGTTCCCGTGGCGGCGGCGCGGCGTTCCCGTGGCAACGCGGCGCGCGGTCGGCCGTTACCGGCTAACGGCCGCTCCCCGGCTAACGGCCGCCGGCGGGGCGGGCGAGGCGCTGCTGCCGGCTGCCAGAGGAGGCGGGTACCCGCCGTAATCCTGCCCGGGCCGCGGGGTACGAGCCCCGCGGCGGTGCCTTCCCGCCGGGGCAGCGCCGGAGCCCACCCTCGGCGGCCGCCGCTCCGCTGAGGTGTCAGCGCAGACGCGCTCCATAGCGGCGAGCACCGGTTCAGTGCCACCCACGGGCCCTTTAGAGAGACGCTCTGTTAAAGCCCGTAAGTAAAAACTGCGATTCCTGGAGAAACAATACTGCGTTGCAGGAGAGCTCCCTGGCTTGGCGCCCGTTAAAGCCTGCGAGACCCTCCATTATGGGGTGCGAACACGCAGTGTGTTCCCCTCCCTCTCACACAAGCTCTGCCCGCTGGCGTCCTTTCGGGGACCTCACTGAAGTGCAGACACCTTAGCCGTAAGTGCCCAAAGCGGTCAACAAGGAAAAGAAAAAAAGAAAAAGAAAAAAAAAAAAAGTCACAAAACGAGTTACATCTTCCCAATAACATCTGCTAACTCTTTCAATTCAGAAAAGGATTTTCCAGTTGCTCTCCATTGCCTCTCTGCCTAGTTGAGAAGAAAATGGACACTAAAAGCCATTAGAAGAGCAAATCCTGGCCTTTATTGAGATAAAACAGTTAATTTCAGCCTTAAGTGACTATCTTATCACAGCTTTCCCTAAGAGCAGCTTTGCTATATAATTTTAAGTACCTCCTAAATCATATTTAGCATCTTTTCCCCTCCCAGTAAAGAAGCTGAACTAGCAGTACACTGTGCTTTAACAAAGATAACATCTAGGTTATTCTGTCTTTTGTGGAGAGTCAACAACGCTAAAAATAATTGTAAGATTATATAATATAATAAAATAAACTGACCTGCCTAAATTACACGTGTGTTCATTTCTGCCATGTTGGGTTTTCTGACCATTCAAAAACCCATGCTGATCCAAAGAAGCAAACCACCGCATATTCCACACGATGAGCCAGAGACAGCTTTTTGCGTAAGACATTTACTTCGGAGAGTCTACCTCCTGCTCACATGAGATACTATCGAAAAGAAAAGCGGCCTTGATGCATCCTCTGGGAACAAAAAACCAAGGCAATTCAATATCCATGAAAAGATTTGGGAACTGCTTCCCTAACTGCTAAATACCACATTAGTGCAGCTAAGCAGCTTCCCTTAAAAAGTGCAGTAAAAAAAGAACCACAGGTATCTAAGCTTTACCACAACCAGACACGTTAGCCCTGGAAAGCCATTCTGACCTCCTGCCTAAAGAGATTGGGAGTATCACCCAGGAATTGCTGCACCAAACCCAATCGTTTGTTGTTAAAATCACATCTGTATTTCAGAAAGACAGCCAAGTCTTGATCTCGGGCATGTAGTAACACGTCAGCCATTACACAATAGAAGATGATGTGCTGCTTCTTACAGCTAGGATACTTCACTTTGATAGTGACATTAAAATTGCAACAATTAACGCTAATGAAATCACCAATTATGTCTTAATGCAATAACAGGCTGTAACAAAATTAAGTAGAAGTTATCCAAGTGCTTTTTCCTAACATGCACATTCAGGCCTCTACTTTGATCTATAATTTGGCAAGAAAAAGAAAAAATGCAAAACCAGTGGCTTGGAAAGAGTATCGATAGCACTGCACACTCGCCTCTCTTCCTCCCCTCCTAGCTTTGTTGCACAGCCGGTGCTCTCATACGAGGCCAGTTTCTCGCTTTTGTAAGCAGGCTGTATTTCCATCTATCTTCTGGCAGGAGGAAAACACCCCCACATTAGAAATCTTTTCAAAGACAAAGGCAGAGCTTAGCACTACCTGGTTTACCAGAAGTCAGGAACAGGAGTCTCAGACCAAGGCACAAGCAGCTGAGGTACCAAAATTCTTCCTGCTACCATGGTATAGAAAAACCTCTTTACCCATTAATGACGTTTGGCTTAAGGCACCACTAGTGCATCATCGTTGGTCTCCACTGAGCCCAGAAAAAGTGTTTAAAGGACACAACCAAGGCAGCAGGGAGGTCTGAAACAGACTGCGTGCTTCAGCCAAACCTCTGATCCTCAGTGCAGTCCCTCAAGATCCTGCAGTCCTCATGCTGGCCAGGGGAACCAAGACCATGGAAACATATCTAAGAGCAGAGTCAGCTTTAACTAGAGTTGGTCTGATGCATGAGGAGCATGCGTCATTTCCTTTCAAGGGTAAAAAGGAAGTTCATAAATGTCACACGCATGGACAACAACGTATTTATCCAGATTCTGAGGATACTTAACCTTTTTTCTTAATGAAGGGCCTCTGGTTAAGAAGATCCCCTTTTCTATAAAGGCATTCGGCTGGCAGATTTATGGAGGAAAGCTTGAAAACCATGACCTCTGAAATGTTCAAAAGTCTTGGAACAAAATATAGTATCTAAATTATTTTTCAAGATCATATTTTTGAAAAATCCTTGCTCTCAATGTGCAAATTCTCAGACCCACCAATACTTCAGTTTTAGCACTAAATCACAGTAATTGCCATCTAGATGGCACAGTCCAAGAACAGTTATGAGCTCACAATTTCCCCTGGCAGGAAAGAAAGCAAGAACATGGGAGTAACCAAACTGCTAGATCCATTTAGTTTATTTTCTTACAAATGACAAGAGATTTCTGTTATTTCGTTCCCATGAGCCAGTTCTGCTTCGCTCTGATTTCTAGGAGCAAAAGGGGGGACTAGAAGGGAAAATTGATGGCAGAGGAAAGGTATCAGATACATGGTTTGCCTCTTTCTTGTGTTAGGCTTGATCCCATTCTAAAGGGTTACTACCTCCTCTCCTTGGCTTGTAATGGGTCCAGTAATGAGGATGTGTGTTTTCTACCCTTCACTAGCATATCTGCTAGTAGCTTTTTGTGCTAATGCCTCCATCCAGTAAAAATGGTTTTTCTTTGAATTACATGCCAGCAGGTTGATTCTCGGCACAGCTGAGTTATTTCTTTAACCGAACAACAAAGTCTTGTGTATGTGAGTATAGATAAATACATGAATAAGTCCACATTGCTCTTTTAATATTAGACTTGATAATATGAGTGGAAAACTGGGTGGTGAAATATTCTTGGCTGCTTCTCACACTGTTCGCTTTGCATCTTCTACTGGCTGCTGTCAGAAAAAATCAGTGGACTAGTTGGACCTCTGCCCTCACCTGAAGCAACCCTAAACCTTTAGAAATCAGGAGTCCTGAAGCTTCTATTTCGCACTATCTTCGCCCTATTTTTTTTTTTTTAAAACAGAAATGGAGGTACTAAATGGGATATTGAAGAAATCCACAACGCCTTAAAAATAAATAAAATCACTGTAGTTAACAAGTACAAATCTGAGGGATGCAGGACAGAGGGAAGGAGAAAAGCTTTTCCATTTTAAAATCCGCTACAGTTTCTGTGTCTCCACAAATCCTTTCCCATAGACTCTGTCTCAAAGCCGAGATACTATTTTTGTAGTTTAGCCCATGAAAAAGAAAACTGTAAACATAGTACAAAGCATGCACACAACCATAACTGCAGAAATACAGAATTCCTCTAAAAGTAAGATGATACCATGATGCAACTAACATAGGCAGCACTCATGAGCACAGCGGAGATGGTTTTGAGGCGCGCTTATTCCACATCCAGAGACCTGCAATGAAGTCTGTCAGAGAACCAGCACAGAGCAGTGCTAATACACCCTGCCTTCTCCGACTCTTCCAAACGTCCCGCCAGCTACTGTTATTAGTATCTACACAGCAAAGCAATTTTCCGAGAGTATTGGGCATTATCCGTAGATCTTATAGCACTTAGGAATTTCAGGTAGCCAATCCTCTCTTTTATGGGCAAAGAAGCTAGAACACAGGCACTCAGCAAAAGGTTCAAAGTTAATCAGAAAGCCAGTGACCAGGTCAAGAATGTAAGAAAGAGTTATAAAATTGCTCCCATATGATCTTCTATTTCCATCTGGAAGTACGCACTCAAAGCTTGCCTTTGAAGTATTGTGAAATTCTGCTGGACTTCAACCCCACATACATTGTGCTGAAATTATAAGCATTTTAAGGGCTAAAATTCAACATTTGTTTTCAATTTGTCCACCTAGATCTTGGATCATTTAATTCAATAACTTTAAGAGTTAGTAATAGGCACATATTTCAAATTACATTCCTTTGTCCCCTCAGGTTAGACCTTCAGAAAACAGTCCCTATGTATACAATAGATCAGTGTCAGGGTGATAAAAAGCAGAATTGTAACAAGTTTTTTGTGTGTCTGGCTCTTGGCATAGTAGAATTTACACACAGTTACAATTGTCAAAAGAGAATCGACTTGTACAGTCAAAACACACAAAACGACACGTTAACAATTATTAAGAATTTGAATCTACTGTGGCGTGATACCTGTAGAAGCTAATGCAGACTTTTTTATATGAAGACACAAGTGGTAGTTAGGCTGTCTTAATTTTAAGAAATACCTTTACAATATCACTTTTTTTTCCTTTTATTTAACAAAAGAGCACCTGACAAATGCTATTCATCAATGTTTTTTTTTCTTTAGAAGAAAAAGGTACAGCTAAGGAAAAAAAATCAACTTTTCTCGATTGCAGTAACTCTGTTTTTGTGTTCCATCAGAGCTTTTCAAGCAGAATTTTTTTTTTCTTTAATTAATGGTAGCTGAATACGTCTCACATCAGCTTATCTCTGTCACCATACAGAACAGCAACCTCAAGATGGCGATATTTCTCCCTTTTTAGAGGCTGAGTTGACAGGTGGTATTGCAGGAGCATCGTCCTTCATTGTGAAGGCAGCGAGGTGGAATTTCGTTATCTTTGAGCACATTAAGGTGTGGCTGTCCGCCAGAAATTTCTGCATACCCCTCTGATAAAAGTTCTTAACTGCCATTATCAAGTCATGAACTTCAATTAGAAAGTCATATTATTTCCAATTATTCTGAAGTGTTTGTTTTCCCTTTCCAGCCAATCTATTTCTTTTGCAATTTCATCCATACACCTTTGTTTTTCATATTGGAAATGATTCACAGAACAAAACTAAAAAACAAGTCAGATACTTTTCCTTACTTAGAAATATACCTAAACACCCCAAAACCTGCAAATAGACATTCTGTTCAGATTAAAAAACTAAACAAAAAAAAAAAAACCCAAACCAACCAAACAAAAAAAATCCTGAAACTTAATGCATATCGGAACACTAAGTGACCATTTCAAATCACAGGAGAACAACTATTTCCAATGTCAACTTCAGATTTCCTTTTGAATAAACACTGCATCAAAGGTGTTTGGTGGCTTCTGTGCCCCCCATAAGGCACACATGAACAAAATGTACACTTCTACCAAAATCTCCTTTTCCTCACTCCATCGTGCTGTCCAAGACTTTTCTTGGGTTTTATAATTCTAGCTGGCATTAGGCTTCACGTCTACAAAAATACACTCCTCTCTAAATTACTCTCTGCCAAAGCATGAAAGCCTTTGCCTTTTACCAAGTTTTAGGAGCATGGCACACACAGAAACACACCTGTGAAATATACTGTCCCGTTCCTGAATTTTCATTAAATAATAGCAAAGGGGGGAAAAAAATTGTGAAAGCTTTAAAATATAACACAAAGCGTGTACAGCTTTTGCACAGCTTCTTCTATCACCTTTGGCCCTTTGTAGTGCCTTGAAGGGTGGTAGCCCTCAATGACCTTTGGCTACAGTACTAGTGAGCAAGAAAGCACTTTTTTCTGGTCCTATAGGAAAGCAGTCTTTATGGGAGTTTAACATTTCTGTAACACACAGGGTTGCAAAAATTATTCAATACTGAAGAAAAAAAAGATTATCACTATTATTAGAGGAGAGGAGAACTGTTCCTGTGAACCCCTCCAAGCCACAGGCAGGTCAGGCCTAAAGAGTTTTGAAAGAAGAGGAGTTCTTTACAGTGATGGGTTTTATTTATGCTTAAAAGGTTTTCATTGACAACGGGTGACAACACTGACAGAGTGGGGTCTGGAACATCCATGTACAAACCATAAGATTACGAGTTAAATTTGTGCAAGAGAGATATGAAAGAGCTAGTTTTAGTTCAAAGCCCTACTTTCAGGCAGCTCCCACTGTGAGCAATGAACATTACACAGCTAGATTTGGGCATATGAGAGAGACTAGTTTTCTCCAGGAGCTGATTCAGCTAGAACTCAAGTACTGGAAACTTACAATTTTGGAGTTTCCAAGGTCTGTTTGTAAAGCTGGTGTCTGTCCGCAGGTTGTTCCTGCTCTCTGTACAAGGGCTCACCCTATCAAATATCCTCTAAAGGAATTGTGTCCGTTCTCCCCCCACCTCCCCCTGGATATTTATGCTGTTCCTGTGTTAGCAGTTGTCTTATTGATTCACTGTGAAGCGCCTGTGTTAACCTTTATAACTGTGAGAAGGCCATCTTTTGCACTAGAAGCAAACAACGTTTACTTAAGCTGCCACCAAAGGCTACGGCTTTATAGCTGTCATTCTCACTTGCCCTTACGAGGCACACGTTCAAGGAAGTCTATTGCCTGATCATCTTTTGTCGCCTGTGACAGTTTCACAACTTTTCTTAGCTCAAGTCTAGCATTGCCACAAGCCATCTTCCGTGTTTCAAAACAGTACAATATATACTATAGGGGCTTTCAGGTGCTTACGTGTACGTGGTGTCATTCAGATGATTTCTGGTATAAGGTGTTAGGCTCTCTGCCTTCACTTGAGTGTTTCTAGTACAAATTAGTAAAATTGCTTTCAAGTCCTGAAGAGATTTAGCAGCTTGCCTTAGCTAAAGAGGTTTTTGCTTAAGGTTTCAGCTTAAGGTTGCTCTTAGTAACATGACTGTGAACTGTCTGAAGAAAGCAAGCAGCTGAATTATGCTTGTGATGTAGCAAAACCCTGTTGGAAAAAGACACTTGGGACTAGCACCATGTCAGGAATACTTAGCTTGTTTAAGGACCTGATAAAATACTTGGCAGGATCAAGACAAAGAACCCAAAAGACAGAAGCTTTGTTAGTTCAGTCGTAACCCACTTGTCTTTTCGGAGCCACTCACAACAGCGCACAGGCAAGCTTCACTCTGGTGATGTTACCATTGTGTAGGGCTATGGGCAAAACAGAGGGAGAGCATTAATCCCTACTTAACACAGTCGATATTTTTAAAATAGCAGTAGGAAGATACAAAAGGTGAGTCAATAAACACAACAGGTTGATTCAGAAAATTAAGCAAGGTCAGGATCAAGGGCTGCTTCAGGATTATTACCTACAACCTGGATTCATTCCACCTGTGTTTATGTGGCTCAAGGGATCTGAGTTGGGGGATAATTCTTAGGTGGATTGAATTGGCCCTTGAACTATACATCTCTCATAACTACACATGAGGCTGAAGGCAACTACTTTTCTCACCTGGATGAGGACAGACCTGGACTTCAGCATATGTATTTCTCAGTCTCCAAAGCTTCTCAAGCCTAACTGCAGTGTAAGTTACTGACTGCTCCAAAACTACTGCACAAAGTAGCCATGCTTTGGTGTATGAAGGTACTGTATTGGAGCTGGAGACCAGTCCAGCAGCTGCTAAGCATCCCAAACTTGTAGTGAGGTCAACAAAGACTGAGGATGCTCCTCACCTCACCAGCATAAGCCCACTGAAAGTAAGAGACAAAAGTCTTTGTGAGAAGGAAAACACCCTAGTGCTGAGCAGTCATCTAGTCTGGGCACTCAGTGCTACTTCTTAGGTGTTCCACTATGGATCTGGTCATGGCACTGGTGGTAATTATATCACCTGAGTCACTATAATTAGACCTGAACTTTACCAAAATAAGAGTAACTCCTGAGTTTCCTGGTCCCTTAGCTTTATACTCTTGGTTTGATTCTTACTGCTACCAATTCAGACTCCTATGAGGTTTAAACACAGTTTAAATGTCTTTAGANAAAAAAAAAAAAAAAGCCAGCAAAAAAAAACCCCAAGACAACAAAAAACAAAATACAGCAACAAAAAAACCCATTAGATATAGTGTTTTCATATTCAACAGAACACAACACACATCTAGGATGCTAGGGAATGAGAGAAAAGGACTGATGCTGTTCAGACATGGGTAGCAGGCATGTCTCCTGGGTAGATGATGTCTGGTTAGTAATGCTCGTCTCCTTGCATCACATGGTGCTTCTCCCACTCTCCTTGTAGGCATCTCTTAAGTCCTTTCATTTAGCAAAATGTTACTTTCTTCGCTCCCATTTGCTGCTTCCCAAATGTTTCTCACTGTCCAGTAGGCCTATAAACTCCAGGTACCTTAATGGACTTTATTAGTAATGTTTGACTTTCTATTAGAGCACAGACAAAAACTGTTTCTAATTTGATGTCTGCCAATCCACAAAAGAACCATTCTTCTTGAAAAACGTAGGCAGAAGGAAGTCCTCTATTTGAGGAGATGTTATGGAGAAAGTATAACAATAAAAAGTCCATTACCCGAGAGTGCAATTTAGAGAGACATCACTGGAAGAGCTGCTTTAATTAGTGTCTCTGTTGTATCTGTTGCCATGCTTATACTGCAGATGTGCCTTCTGCCACATGGTATCTAACAGCAAGGACTCCACACAGGGACTGGACCCAGGGGGGTTTTGGTTGTTGTTTTGTTTTTTTGGGGTTTTTGTTTTGTTTTGTTTTGTTTTAAATAAAGGTGCAACACTTTGCACCATCTGAGCTTGAGCCCTGGGGGGCTAGCTGAAAGTCTCCATGGAACACTTGAAATGGAGACATGTAAGGAACGAAGATCAAAAAACAACATCTAGCCAGGAAACACAGCCCTTTACATAACCTGCAAAACAATCTCATGCTTCTCCAGCCTAGTGCAAGCAACGAGCCCACTGCAAAGCATGTAAAAGCAGAGACTCTGCAGCCACAGCCAGAGGCAGCTAGTGAGGAATCACCTCCTTTAGAACTGGATGCAGCACTCGGGGTGCTGTCTCACCACTGCCAAGTAAGTGGGGATAAACACCTCCCCAGTCTGCTTGGGTATGCTCCTTCTAATGCAGCCCAGAACACGGTTTGCCTTCCCTGCAACGAGAGCACACTCTTACCGTAGCTTGTTGTCATCAGAGCTGGTAAGACTGGGACAGACCAGTCTTTCCTGAAAAACAGGCAAGGAGTAGGTGGGCATGGGATAAAGCCTACTGTAAAATGACGCATGATTTGAATCCATTCCCCATGTAGCCCAACCACCAGCACCAGCTGGTGTCTGGCACTGGAGCTGCACCGAGAATATTTAAAATCGTAGTCTTCTTATGTAATTACGGTGCTATCTCATAGCTACTTTGTATGCTGAGGAAAGGCAGGCACTCAGCTGCTCAGAAAGCAAGGCTGGAGCTCTATTTACCCAGCTTCTGTACGCTCTTGAAATACTGCCCTATGGTTAGTAGGCTTGTGCCAACAGAACCAAGTCCTGTTTGCTCTTTACTGCGAGGCATTTCCCACACCTCTTGGCTAAATGCTCGCTCTTTCTTCCACCTCCTTTGCTTCAGGCTCCAGCCAACTGTCATCTCCTGGGAGCCAAACATTTACTGCATAAAAAACCCAACACATGACAACTAACCTCTCTCAGTGCTTCTGTCAAGGCAACTGCTGCCTTTCAAGCTGATTTCACTGACTAATTAAGCATGGAGACACACCAGACTGCCAACACTGAATGGTGGCTGCAGCATCCATCACTCCAGCAGGATTCAATCTAATGGGCTAAAAGCTACAGCTTGAGAGCCCAGAAGAGCTTGTTCACTGGAATGGAAAACCTATTGTTTACCGTGCTCTAAAATTCCCCAAGTTATAAAGAGAGAAAAAAACAAACAAAACCCCCTTCCTTCTCCAGCCTTGAAAACATTAATTATGAATTACCAAGAGAGAAAAAAACACCTGCTCCCCTTTTATCATTAACATTTTATGTATTACACCTTTCTGTTTCTTTCCAGACATTAAAGCTCCCAAGGTCTTTCACAGGTAGTTAAAAAGTCCGTGGCCACCCTAAGTCCCATTTGCCTACAAAAACGTTTCATCTGTTGTTTCCACAAAGGATAAAGTTTGTTTTCCACCCACATGTATGCTTGGCTTCCTTTGTGTGTGCACACATGTATTTTGGATAAAGTGGCTTCCCTGTGTGTTTGGTAGAACATTCTCCTTCCTGGTGACCAAGTAGTTCACACAGAAACTTCATGCAGAAAATGACTGTGAAGCTTAAGATGTTATTTGTATGTTATTTTTATTACCTTTTTATTTATTACCTCCTGCAATGACTTAGACCATTGTGAAGACCCTGAGAAACACATCAGAATCTAAATGGCATTCAGTTACACAACGCGTAAAGCAACTAGACCAAGAAGAAAACGGGAGTAAGTCAGGCACAGGGATGCTATGTACCAAAACAACTTGTAGTGCCCCACATAGCTCCATGCTCACAGTCTCACTCCAACTACATGAGAATTTGAAAAAATAATTTCTCCTCTCACAGGGAGGAAATAAAGTCTCCTAAACAGATAACACTACTTATGTTTATTAAGGACACTAGATTGTAAGATTAAGATTGTAATTGGCCACGCTTATCCCGATCAAATCAGTACCTCTGAACACGTTTGTGATAACAAAAATCTCAGAGCAGACATTTGTTTTAATGGAAATATTTTCAGACTGAAGAAGGAAGGGTTTCAGTTACCCTATTTGGCATAAAAGGACTAAAAGGCAAATTACTGTCAGTACATTTAAGTTGCAGCTCTATTCAAAGAAAAACACCACTGACGTTTACAGAACGTAGAATAGAATTTTCACTAAGTACTGAAATTTCACCTGAGTGTATAATTTCAAATCCGTTGAGATAGGTACAGTATTACAAAAGTGTATTTTTGACTCATCAGTGCCAAAAATTTTAAAATCTGAAACCTTACAACCTATTTTACATTTATATCCCAAATGAAATGGCAAAGATAAAAAGAATAACTTCCTTCTAGAGCTAATAATATTTGGTTAAGCTCCAACAGAATCAACCTCTAATTTGGCTCTGAGAGCTGAGGAAATAATTAGTGAGTTTGGATATTTAAGAGAAGAAATCACAAAACTTCAGCAAAAATATCATGTTTATAAGGGTCTATTTCTAAGAAGATGGCCAAAGAGTGGTTATGTGGATTGAGCAGGTTTTCACTGTAGACTATTAAAAAAAACCAAAACAACTCAACCTACAGAAGATATACAGAGCTAAAGGCTATTTTGAACATCTCCTGTAATGGATTACTTTGTTATGAGAATTTTAAGTAACATTTCAATGTACTAAAGTGACAGACTCACATCTACTTTTTTTTTTAAATGGGACCCTAATTCCCAGTTACAATTTTGCAGTCAGAAAGTGTAACCAGTGGTGTCACTACAACAGGCGGTTAAAAAAGTGCTGCTACACTGGAGAAAGGGCAGGACAGGGTCTGCACCTGGGGATGCACAGGAGCATGAGACACCATCGACCAGGCAGGGAGCAAAGCCAACTAAGCTTCTGCAGAAAAAAAAAAAAAAAAACCAAACCAAAACATAACCAGGAAGATATCAGAGAATACCTGTAAGAAAGTAGTTTTGACGGAACCTCTCCCTGTTTGTTCCAGCCTCTCCAAATCTGTTTCAGTCTCCCTCAGGTCAGCTTTCTTGCCTCTCTTCAGCTATTTATCATCCTCCTCTTCGCTCCCATGCCTGCCCCATCCTTCTGTGTAGCCCACTGTAATTCTAATGCCAGAAAAACTCAAACAGATACAAAATACCCGTTGTCATTTTCTCATCAGTTGGCTATACATTCTCCTGCACCTTCTTGTCCTGTATCTAGCCTCCCTACTCCACTAGCAACCTGCACAAGGCAGCAGCTGCCTCCGGTCTCTCTCTCTGCACCACCAGGTGCAGTGGGAATGAATTCTTCTTGATTCTCCTCCAGTCACACTGTTGGGCAGATAACAGAAGGTTGAAACCTGCAAGAGCCCTGACTGTGACAGCTTCCAAGCAAACTTCCAGAGTCACCATCAGACTCCGTAAGGTGCCACTTAATAATGGCCACAGCTAAAAAACGAGAATATCTTTAAAAACAGATGTTTCTCTTATGAGCAATCATTAAAACACATTGAGGTGTTGCATATATTCATAATTGCAGTTTTCCAAGTCACAAAATTTAAGAAGGTACATTTTTCAAAAAAAATCAAGACATGCCAGCTTTTCCAGAAAATTCTTTCCTGCCTCAGAGATGCAAAGAACCACGCTATCAGATGTATTCACATCCTTCCACCCTCCTGGTAAGGGCTGCATTTCCAGTGCTTCCAGATAATATTAGAGAAGAAAATGCTGTTTGTTATGCTGGCTTCTAACACCAGATCTCTACGCTAAAGCATCTGCTTGCCACATTACCACGCTTTTGTAATTTCATCTACATTCCTGATCAAGTTGCAAGAGCCATTAAGCACAAATTCAGCTCTTGCAGACCTGACTACAGGCAGTCTTTTTGCCTCACGGCAAAAGAATATACTGCTGATTCATAAGCATCAACATTGCAATAATAACAGCTAGACTATTCTTCTATACTTTGTGCAACTTCAACAAATAGAAAGTACTGAAACACACACAGAGCAGAAATGACCAAATCTCCGATACAAGCTCCAAATGCTCTTTTGCACCTGTGCCAGCACCACATCTTATAAGGACATATCTTCGTGGCCTCTTAGCCTCTCTCTTAGCAGTGTTTTTCCACCTCAGTTAATTAATACCTGTTAGATAACTAGAAATAGAAAATGCTTGGAAGCTGCCTGCATTTGTTAACCAAAGAACTGAACTGAGTAAGTTTATTTCACAGTAAAACAAAGATAACTTCACTGAGTTTATATGTAATTAAGTCCAGATAGAGGGGGAGAGCTCCTTTAAAAAAATAAATTACTAAAAGACAGAAGTAATAATTCCATGAAAACCTGGAACATCTAAATACAGAAATAGCTTGTCTTGCAAAATCATCTGCTTTCTCCAACAGTTTTTGCTGCTAAATTATTTTTCCAAAGAATGGTACGGTATAGGACAATATTTCCTGAGTTTGTGTTCCCCAAGAGACTGTACACAATTTCTGAAGTAGGATACAGCCAAACAGTCCAATCGTTCTGAAGGTCTGAGTTTTCNACAGCCAAACAGGTTCTGAAGGTCTGAGCTTTTATATGCAAGCCATTCATCCCTACAGCCAATCCCCCTCTCATGACACCCTCACAGGACACAGGATAAAAGGGTTACCTAGGTCCATTTTCCTGTAAAAGTTTCCTTTCCATAATTTCCCAGGAGTATTTCTCACCTACAGAAATTGTACTTGCTAAGTACCCACACTTATCTGATCAGTGACACAAAGTGACTGCGTTCATGCCATAACCCAAACAGAAGAGTTATATCTCAAAGTTCAAGCCCAAATAAACGTTTACTTGCAGACCAGATTTGTATTTACTTCCTCCTCTTCTTCTGAAGGAAGACTCAATCAGTCAGCTATGTCCCAAGAAATAGTATTGGCCCTGACCAGTTCAGCTGGGATTAATTTAAGGAGCATGATAGAGCACGGTCATCTCTAGGAGCATTTGATTGCAGAATAGCCCTGCAATAAACATCCATGTTACTACAGAACAACATGAAGAGACACACTCAGCTGCTATATATTGCCATTTGTCGAGAAAACATTGAAATCAAGGCTTCAACATACTGGAAATCTAATTTTTTGCTTAATCAAGATTAGTGACATTTTGGCATTTTATGTCTTTTGATCCTAGTTTAGGCACACACTAAAATCACATGCTTTAAGATCTGCCAGGTCAGAAACACATCTGATCGCTGCGATGAGCTCGGCCTACATCTTTACTTGCTACGGCACTGAAGCTGATTTCAATCACCTGCCTGGTGACACCAGCTGTATTTCAGAAATTGTTGTTTCTGCTTTGATGCCCTAGTTTGAGCATGAACAGATATGCTTCAGCTCCTCATGCTTCTCTCTCCTAGCAAATGCCTAAGTGCATGTGTTTTATAACCAAGGAAAAAAAAAAGCACTGGGGTAACTTTACTGTTGAATTTGTAAAATTCTCATTACTATCAAATCAGAGCAGATGTTTTTGCCAGCTTAGGTTTATTGAACTCGACTAGCAAATGGTTCCTTTTGAATTAAAAAAGGTCATTTCCATGGTTGTCTGCAATGCTTAATGCAAATGAAGTCGCACACACAAGTTGCTGCGTGGAGAAAATGAGTTAAATTTCACCGATGATAGACAGTAACCAACAATCCACTGCTGAGCAAAAACATTGCTCTGTCACTAACAGAACACAGCAGGGTATTGCTCTAACCCTGAACGTGTTTAAGTGTTTATTTAAGCTTGCAGAGCTGGTAGGAGAATGCAAGCATACGAATCCTCGTGCTTATATGGGTAGTTATTTGGGCTAAACACTGCGAGACACAAAGGCATACTTCTGTCAGACAAGAAACAGGAATGGCTGTTCAGGAACCAGTCCTCTCTGCTCACAACTCTGTCCGTGTCCACAGGTGTTCTTGGGACACGCTGGTCCTGGGTTCCTACCCACTTTACCATTATGGAAACATTGCATTTTATTACATCTTTTTGTCAGGATCCACATAGCTCAGTGGTTCCCCATCAGATGGAAGAGCCTTCCAGTTTCCCCTACCTGCTCACCGAGTGCAGTGCTCTCAGGATTTAAAACACACGAGAATCAGAGCTTCGCTCTAAGGTAGCTGAGAACTGACCCTTTGCACATTTTACATTAAAATTTTACATTAAGATTCATTGGATTGCATCAAGACAGCAGAAGATTAGTTCTGTGAGAACATACCTACCTCTCTACATCACTCATTTTAAAATAGCATAATTTTTGGTGTATCCTTTAAAATAACTCTCAGCTCTCTCTGCTGATGTAATGAGGTCTGTCCAATATTTTAATGTCAAAAGCAGTTTTGTATAACAAATCCCCTTCTCCCAATCTTAAGGAAAAAACAATTAAGTCTCTAGGAACAAAATCAATAACAACATTAAACGAGGACTGGCTGGTGAAGCATGTAAAGACAGTTTGAAAATTAGATTTTTTTTAATGCTGAGAGACTAGGGTATTACAACTAACATAAGAGGTATTCAATTTCTTCCCAGCCATAACTGAACGCACCAAATTGCAATGCTAATATAGCATGACTTTGATAAATGTTAAGGTATTTTTCGAGTAAGTTACTCAAATCACTGATGCATTTGAAGTATAGGTACTGTTTGAAAACAGCAAATGAGCCCTTACCAAAGAAAAATTAGTGTTGAACTATAAAAGCAAAATCAGGCAACTTTATATGACTAGGTGGCCTTCCAAAAATTAGCCTTTTGCATTTAGTCAGCCTAACAGCAAGTAGGAAAACGCCCTCAGTAATAAAGAAGGCAGGATTTCTTGACCCACAATCCTACTGGCCCCACAGCTTTTTGTTTCTTATTATTCCTGAGAAAGGCATACGAGAGAACTGCTGGCAGAGATTCTGCAACACCATGGCACGCGACTGCCCAGCTGCAGGAAGTAACCTGTCCTGCAACAGCTGTAACAAGCACCGAGGAGTATATTCACATTGTTGGATCAAGCTTTCTGCCTCCTCATATCAGAGATAAGAAATGAAAGACATATGGGCCAAGATTCAGCAGTTCATTAATTTGCTGGTCACTGGTAAAAGGGCTGTGCCATGACCCTGACAAAGGAAGTAAATGCAGATATTCTTCTCGTATTCCCATAAAGCCATCAGAACATCAGCCAATATCCAGTCTGTGCTTATATGACTTTACAATTCTTATTTTCTGTCCCTTTCTCCAGAGCATGGATCTGTTACAGAAATCTTTTTGTGTGAGTGCTTTTACTCTGTGGAGGGCAACAGAATCCAATCCCATAGCTGAGATTTCTTGCCCCTACAAGAATTGAAGTGTTAAATAACAAAAGCATAGGCAAGAGCACTATTAAAACTAATGCATCTAAGTCTGGGCCAGAACAGTTTGGTATAGCAGACCTGTTAATATTAGATGTTTCCTGGCATTTTCCTGCCCACTAAGCAAGAGAAGCATTTGGAAGAACTCCAATCCCAGCGGAACAGATGGGGAAATATTACAGTAATTTCCTCTTGGCGTTTAAACACAGAGCAAGACAATTCACCTTTTTGCTGTTTTGGGGCTTGGCTCCCACCCCTCTCTCTGTTGTTAGAGCTCTCCTGTGACGGACTAAGCAAGATGTTCCCCATGCATCTGTCTCCGGAATAGTTGCCAAGTATTATTTCCTTTTTGAGATTCTTCTCTTCCAGCACTCATACACTTTCTGTGCACTATTTTAAACATATCTATATCCTGCTTTCTATTTTAATGCACAGTATTCAGCCTTTTAGCCAGTGATTAACACGGGAGATCCCGGTATCTCCTCAGGGTGCATCCTTCCATGCCAGGGAAGTGACAAGCCATAAATCCCACCTGCTCCTTTGAAGAGAGCAGGATTTGGTCCTTCTCCATGACCAGTCCTTTAAGAGATGTATCTGATAAAAACAAGCAACGCTCCTGCCTACCCACCCACACCATGATGTAGTCCCTTGGTTTTTTCTGTTATGCTCTGTGTGGCTTCCACTGGCAGGAACAACAGAGCACGTATGCTGCAGAATGGAAAAGCAGTTTATGCAGAAAGTTTGCTAGTTCTTCATCAGGCAAACATCGATTAAATATCAGTAAGAACTCAAGTCAAGAGCAAGTGGAGATCAAAGGGGGTGCTGGGTACTTTTTGGTCACAATGTGCCCTCAAGATGAGGAAACAACTCGTTTTTTTGTCCACTTGCATTCATCCTTATTCATATGCACGAGACAGGAAAGCAAGGTCAGGCTACATGTAATCATTAACTCGTTTTATCTATAGATGACACGTGCAGTTAATCAAAGAGTTTTAAGACAAAAATACTTGTTTGACACCTGTTTGGGTGAGTGGGAAATAACCATGGATGGGAGCATAGTCTTGCAGACTTGGTCCTGCTGGGCTGTGAGCAGTGCTGCAATTCCTTTCCCTCCAAATATAGGGCTATCGAATTCCTCTGGAATTGCCCTGAACAACAAAGCGAGTGCCTTCCTGGTCTGGAGCCAGGCTGCAAGTCAAAGAGGCAGAGGCAGATGCCTTTCCTTCTCTGGGACAGCAAGTTCTGCCTCCGCCTTGTGACCATTACTTGCTGACACTGCAAGAATCAGCTGGGACTGATGGAGCACATGGAGGCACTTAAAAAAACAAACCCAAGGAGCTAGAAAGGAGACACATTACCCAGCACTGCGGAATCCCTCTCTGGCCTTCTCTGTATTTCTTCCCCAGCTCTGACAGGTTCAATGGCTCTTTGTTTATGTCTGGAGAATGGGCACCTTTTATTGTCTACACAGAGATTTCCAGGTAAGATTCTCATCAGTTTCAATTATTATTTCAGTGGGAATTTTATGAGCTATAGAGAACAACACTTGTTTGCTTGAAGTGTGGATAGCTGCAAGAAAACTGCTAACTGGGAGTTACTCACATTTATTGGTCTCTAAATCATTTCACTGTCTCATCAAAAGTACTAGGTTAGAACATGCCTCTATATTTACTTACAGAGCTCCTTTCATCTCAAAGGGATTACATCAGCAAATGCTGACATGCAGCTACCTCGGGGGTGTTATTCTCTTTCCATAAAAGCTATGGAAAGACTAACAGTGCGAAGTGTGAAATCCAGTGAGAAGAGCAGAAGAGTTGTGCAGGCTCAGCCCAAGGGGCTGCCTGGCTCAGTACCTTGGCTGCAGCAGAAGAAATATGTGGACGCTCAGAGGAAAGAATGAATAAGGCAAGTACACGCCTTAAAAGAAAAATGATACTTTCTTTTCCAGCCTTCAAGTATGTTCAGTTCGGGGCATTGCCCCGAGTCAAATCTCCCCCTGAATCCATATAAAAAAAACCCTTTGCATCCACAGCTTGCTTTGGCAAGTAGCTACATGTCTGTCGCTTGCTGTGCAAAAAAACNTGTTCAGTTCGGGGCATTGCCCCGAGTCAAATCTCCCCCTGAATCCATATAAAAAAACCCCTTTGCATCCACAGCTTGCTTTGGCAAGTAGCTACACGTCTGTTGCTTGCTGTGCAAAAAAACCTACTTCCTTTTCCTTGTTTTGATTGTGTCTCCCATTAGCTTCATTTGCTAACTCCTGGTTGTTGTACTAGAAAATAGTTTGAGGCTTAAGGACACACTAAAAATGGGAGGAAAGAGCAGAGCTCATCATATGTAGGGTTGTCTTTTTTTACCAAATAAGAGAGGAAAACAGACCTTGGCAAACCCCCCAAATCCTTTGAGAGCAAATATTTATATAGAAATATTATGATTTCTTAAAATACCAAGGGAGAAGAATGAGGGGGGAAATCCTCCTTCAAGTACTTGAACAGAAGTTTGGACAAAATGTCGCTTTTAACAGCCTCAGACACAGAGAAGGGGTTTTTTTTTGTATTTAGAATAATTGCCCAGAATCCCAAATAGAGCGAGTAGCCCCTTACACCTCCTTCCAAATGCCAGGGTATGGATTCACTGCACCTGACAAAAAGAGTGCCACTTCTTGACCCGCAGAGCAACTTTTCCTTCCTTCCTTCCTTCCTTCCATCCATCCTTCCTTTCCCTCCTCCTCCCTCCGCACCAGAAGTGTGGGTTTCAGTTCAATGTACTTTACAGAGAGGTGTGCCATAAACTTGTAAGCACTAAGCTGCTTGATTGTTTACTTACTGGCACCTTCAACTACCTCTTGACTGCATCATGAAACCAAAGTTTGCTAGAAGGAGTGGTAAATGCTGCAGCTAAAAAACTTTCTGGCAGCACATTCTGTCTATAATGACAAGAGCTCTTTATTTCAGTTAGAAAAATAAATGAGGTTTTCTGCTTTAAATTGGAGCACTACAGGAGGACTTGGAGACCTCAGGAGATTCAAAATATGGATAGTAATTATTTTATATATTTCGGTATGGCACCTCTAGTCCTCAAACAGAAAATTGGCACCGCGTTTTCTCCCCTGTTAATAGGAGTGTCAACATCTTAGCTTTGCAGGGAATGCAGATTACGNTTTCTGCTTTAAATTGGAGCACTACAGGAGGACTTGGAGACCTCAGGAGATTCAAAATATGGATAGTAATTATTTTATATATTTCGGTATGGCACCTCTAGTCCTCAAACAGAAAATTGGCATCACGTTTTCTCCCCTGTTAATAGGAGTGTCAACATCTTTGCAGGGAATGCAGATTACATTCCATGTTACATTAGTCGCTAAAACACTGTTTTGCATTAAGTATGTGCAGAAAACACAAATTATAGTTGCCTTGAAGCGTAGGCTGGATTTTAGAATATTTCCTCCTCCTACTTTACATACAGCAAATTCCTTACCTCTCACCTTGTAACTTGACTTAGTTGATAGGTTACTACATCCGACAAATTATGCTTCTGCACCTAACTTTTCTTAATAGCCTCTATGATTCCGACAGCTAGCTTTAGTAATCCTTACTACAACGTGCAGAGTTTCAGAGTGTTTGTAAAACTGGTCCAAAATAACTCCCTCATCCCTTTAATGCCAGCAGGAAAGTGAGTTTGGATGCATTCGCCTACGTGCTAAGTATCAGGCAATGTGTTGATGAAATACCTGCCCTGTCATGCTTGCAGATCTCCTGTATGAGCCACAGTGATATTTTAAATATATTTGGGCAGCTGTTAGCTTGTCTGCTTTAGCTGCCCTTATGAGAAGTCTTGAAGCGCCATGTGAGCGTCACAGTTCACAGAAACAGACTGAGATATTTACAGATGCAGATACCATATAAAGCAAGTCTAAAAAAGGCAAATGGCTGTAAAACTGCTGAATAAATATTGTTTATAGTTACAATTAAATGCTACCATTCTTATTTCTCATTGAGATTAAAAAAAAAAGTAATAACCAGGTGTTTCTGCAGTTTTTGTTTCGAAGCCTAAGGCAAATCATCACAAAATGTCTCACCCTCAGCCCAGGGGAATAAGTATTGTTCTTCAATGGACTTTGGCTCAACTGAATGAGGCAAACCATTTGCTTTTTCACTTTCTCTTTTTAAAAATCCAGTATTTGTTCCTGTCTGTATAGCACAGGCACTGTTGCAAAATGGGAAATATCTTTTATTGTTAAACATAGGAGATTCTGACAGACAGACCCCCGTATTACATTTCCAGGTCTTTACTGAAATTTGGCACTGAACACGGCTACTCAAGCCAGGGGAATATTTATCAGACAAGTCCAACAGGAGAGGAAATTTCTGAAACAGCAAAGGGAGCCTGAACCAGCATTCATCAGCGTTTCACTTCAACCAAACTTTTAAAAGATGGATTTGCAAGCCAGGGCTGCCCAGACACACCGCTGCATCTTACTGCCAGGATTTGCCTTAAAAGACCAAGACACAGTGTGACTGTGGATGTAGGGCCTGAGCTCTTTCGTACCGCGTTACACACGCATTCCCTCTCATCCGTTATTAGATTTTACCATTCTTCCTCTCCTCTTCCAATATCAGTTGCACCACTCCTCCGCACCTATTTTATTATAAAATAAACATGATGCTGTACAAAAAAGGAGATGCCATTTGTTTTGCTTTCAGATCCCATGAATCCTTTTGCGATACAGCAGGGAGCTATGGCTGTGCTGGCAGCCTGTGCCACAGCAGGTTACATTTCCCTGATATGTCAGCAGCACATTTAAGAAGGTCTGTCATAGCATCCTTTCCTAGAGAAAGGTGGTGGGGTTAGCATTTGATGTATCCGGTAAGCAGAATGAAAGTCTTTCTCAGCATCTCGGGCATAGCACATTCCTAGGTAGGGCCTCCAAAAGTTTCAGTAGATGCAATCAAGAAAAGGATGAAGGCTTTTTTTACCCTAAATGTGATAAACATATTCTATTGATGCTCAGTATCAGTTAAAATACCCAATATATTTTAAGGCTTTAAATCTAGAGCCAATAGTACATTAATATAGAGATTTTACAAATATCTATAATCACCATTTTAAGAATAAGTTTTCTTTTATATGTCTTGAATGTATTTGGTTAAAATATAACTAAAGAGGAAAGAAAACTATAAGCTGGAATCAACTGGGAACAATTTCCCATGTCAGGAATTCCAAGTTTTTTTGCTAAGAACTCATTTTAATGAAGAATTGAGAACATTAAATTTAAAACTCCAAAGTATGATGTTTCAAGCACCAGTGATTCACTTTGACTTGCATTCTATACTCTATATAAATCAAAACAAGATGTTTTGACGGCATTCTGTCAAGATTATTAGTGGTAATTAATCTATTCCCATGAAACTTTTCAATTTCAGCAGGAAACTAGAACTGTCAAGATTGTTGATGGCTCTGGTAGAAGCACTGTAACAAAAAGCTATTCTGTCTCAGGTGACTGTTTCTATGTGTTGATTCAAAATCTGCATCTGTCTGTATTGACACACGCAATTTGTTACTGTGCTTAGCTGTGGATAGATTTTATGTTATATACACCAGCCTGTAAAATTCAACATTGTAAGGGAAGAAGATTCGGATATTTTTTGTAGTTATGTTAATATCTGCAACTCTCATATATGCAGACTTCACAGACTGCCAAGGAAAACTTTGCAGAAGCAATGGTCTCGCTCTACTAGAAAACAAAACCAAACCCCTTTTGATTATTTTCTATTCCAAAGACCATCCTTTCTAAATTTTTATTACTCTCTTTTCAGGCTCATACTACACTGTCTGTCTGGCCACACAGATTTTCAACACAAATGTAGAAGACAGACATTTGGCAGCTCTCATAAATGCAGACAGATACTTCGTACTTACTGGGGCAAAACATAATGGAAGCTTGTAAGTTCCACTCAATAGTCGGCTCAGCTTCTTGAAAAATGGCACTTGCTTTATTTCCAGTCGTGCTCGCAAGGGGCAGAAGCGAACAGCTGAGTCCCTGGAGATGGGCTATGCACGCAGCTCCCCCGGGGAGAAGCCTGTTTTTAATCCTTCACCAGAGGATGCTGGATATGGCTTTTTGCCTCTCACCTGTCTTCCTATATTTCCCTCCCTTAGCCTGCTGGCTTCATCCATCTTCTCTGTCCCAGTGCCTCTGTTTTACACCATCATACCCTAAATTCCCCAGTACAGACCACCTGGCAGCCCCCACAGTTGCATCCTCACAGGTAAAGGACAGGTCTAGAAAAAGATACCCTCATAACGGCCATGGATTCAGAAGAGGGAAGTCATGTTTTTCATCGCTCACACAAATTCCTGAAATGATTACTTTGTCAATTTAGAACGTTGGTATATAGCTTAAAGCCAACCAGAATTATCAAAGATCAATACATACACACACGCATTCCCTGTATATTTTCCAGGTTCAGTACTCCTGGTTTGTGCTATTTAGCAGCTGCCCAGCTGCGCACCCAAAAGCGTGCGCGACGAGGCTCTCACGTCAGAGCTGATTTCATGTCATTCTGAATGAGCAACTTTGGCACCACTGTGTTAGAAGCAGCTAGTCTATTTGAAACCTTTTTGAAGATGTGTATCAAAGAAGAACAAGGAAATCTTTTTGTGCCCTCTGTCATCTTCCCTTACACCAGGCTGGCCCCAAGACTGGGACTGGAACCAGCTCTAAAGCACTGTGCATAAGTAAGGCGCTGCATGCAGCTTATTTTTGGGTTTGTTTTCTTTCTGAGAAACATGCTGGCAATCCTCAAGAGTAGGTGGCAGCACCACCATCAGCCAGGCACAGCTGCTCCTAAACAGTCTCCCCCTCCATTAAGTTACCAAGCACCGTCTGTGCTGGACCTTATGAAAGGTTGCCCTGCCCAGCACAGAAATTTTAGCAGTAGGGAAAGAGTTTGACATTTTGCATCATTTAGCGAAATGTCAGACATCTGCAGGGCACGAGAGGGCACTCGGCGTTCCCTCTCCACCTTCTGTGTCCTCCCGTGGGGATTTGGAGTCTGTGCCCAGGCATCAGACCCGCTCCGCCCCATCCCTGCGCTGTGGAGGCGGCAGCAGCTCTCCACTGCAGCAAATTATTATTTCTTGTTGATGCCATATTCCCCCATATGTCCTCCGACTGTGTCTTTACAGCACATGGCTGTAAAGATTAAGGTTTAGAATAGGCTTAAGTGTGATGAGCCCACCCTTGGAGGCCTCGCGGTTTTAAGGCTCTGGTCTTAACTCATCGTTTTCCAGTTAGAGCTGAAGGCAGTTGCCTAGACAACAGCTCTGATTCATCAGCAGTGAATTGTCAGGGCAACCGTCTCTGGCCATACCTGGGATGTGCTGAACAGCACTGTTGCGCAGCAGAAACAGCTGTCAGACATGGAAGGCCACCCCAAAAACATTGCAAGTTAAAAAGGTAAAAGCTTCCACTGGGGTATCTGTTTGTTAAGCCACAGATGGATTCTTTGCACCTGTTCACAACAAAATACCGAGTACAGCTGCCCCACATAAGGAAAGAAAAATATTTTGGCAAATAAAATAACCGTATCTCAGCACACTATGTATCCACATAACGTGACTACGTACAGCCCTTCAATGGTTTCTACGCAGCATCCTTTGTTTACACCGTCACCACCTTCTGGGGGATATTACTGATGTAACGTGGGAAGAAGTTCACTGTGTTGTTTCACAGAGATTTTGCTCTCCATTTCTTGTTGGCCTACAGCAAGGCACTTGTGTTGATTTCCAGTTTTAAATATTTCTTCCACCATGTTTTCTTTTAGAATATTTGCACTTTAGGAAAATTAATACATACCCCAAATNAGGGGGGAGGGGGGAAGGGGAAATCACAGTAACACGTAGTCATCTATTATTTAAACTATTTTATAGGCTGTTGAATATATTTGAGCTTTTTTTTTTCCGTCCAAATTTAGCCAGTCTTATGAGATATCAATTATTCATTTTCCCAATGTATTTCAAACAATACAATCATAATTGAATAAAATACCCACTTACTCTATTTGACCAAGTCTCTCAACCAATAAAGAAATCACATAGCACAAATTAGAATTCTGGCAGAGCTCTTGAGTAACTGTCTTTGGGTCCCTCACCTGTACTCTGCATACTGCACTTTCTCATATCTCATCTCTGTGGGAAACTGATTAAAGAAGAAGAAAACTGTAGCTGAGAGTTTGATTTTCTCTCCACCAACTAATGTACATCAGAAAAACTTTTCCAGCTCCAAGATCCAAACCCCCTCCCAGTCAGCACCTGCCGGCTTGGTCTCAGAGCCTTACTCAGACTTATGCCAGAGTTACACTGCTGTGCCTGTCCAGGTTATGTCCCCTATTTCTGTATCCATTCATCCAAATCTATACTCTTTTTCCTAAAAGAGTGTCCCAGGTGCCAGCCTATCTAACCTCCAGCACCAAGTTCACTGCAAAGACTAAAAGAGATGACACCCTCATCACTTAATTGTATAGAATTAAAGGCAGGTGTCCACATTTTAAAGTGTATATTTTTGCTATTTTAAGGATGTAGGGTTTGGGGCTAAGGCTTTTGTTTTATTTTGCTCTCTCCCGAATTTCCCACAAATTCTGCTCTCTGCTAAATTCCCCCATACCCCTGCTTCCAAGTGGCCTAAAGAAAAGTCTATAGACAGATATTTTGTTCTTTCATATAGATCCTGTTCTGCTATAATGGAGAATTTGGACTGAAGGGTTCTTGTTTGATCAGGGACTGCACAAACTCATTGAAACTTCTGGTATTAAAGTCTCCGTATTTTTAATGTGAGCGAGAGGCTGCTTTGTGAAACATTTTGCTATGGAGTTAGGGAATATTGTCACATTCTAGACTAGCTTCACTTGCCACAACTTTTCTTATTGCTTATCGTTATTTGGGCGTCAGGGTCCTATTTAAGTCACTTTCAGTTGCAAGTATGAAAAAACAGCATTGCTGGGGGTATCTGTCTCTTTCCAGCTCTGTAAGAAGGATATACTTCAGAAATGCTCCCTTGCTAGCATGGATAGGGAGAAGATGTGACATTTTGAGCACGGCAGTGAAGCAGTGTCCCCTACCTGTCCGTAAGCCATTCTGCAATTGCTACGAGGCAGACTTCCCTGGATTTCCAATGGTCCAGACTGCAATTTTAACCAAATGCTTGAAACCCAGGCGCTTGGCAAACCCAGCTCTGAAAATACTAATCACACTCTGCTGGACACTCAGCGCTTCCCTTTCTCTGCCAGCCTTTGCCAATATTGCAAAACGACTGTGTAACACAAATAAATGTTTCATAATAAAAACCTACCCCTCCAAGCCCCTCTGAGCCTCAGGCCAGCTCAGCGTGGCCGCAGCTTTGCTTCTGGCAGTGGGACTGTCCTCCTTCCAGTGAGCCTCAGGCACTCCCACCACCTGGGGACAACCTGGGGGACTGGGACGTTCTGCTTTGGCAACAGTTTCTGCCCAATATCATGTAACTTGAGTGTCTCAGAAAACCACATGCCTACTGACAAGGAACTGGGGGTTTCTTATACAATCATTTTCTGGTCAATATTTTGTTGCCCAGTGGAGTGCAAGAACTAGCTATAGCACGGTATCTTGCCAACCAGCCTCGGGAGCCACAGGCAACCAAGCACAGCATCAGCCACATCACTCCTCCTGCATGCCACAGGTCAGAGGAACTGGAAGCTGTTGGTTCTATGAGGACAGCTCATTCCTGTCCATGAGGACCTCTGGCTATTTTTATATTTCTCCTTCCTAGCCTGTGTGTGCAAATATCAGGCTTATGTTTTGTTGACTAGAAGAATCTGTAATGACACAGGAATGAAAAGCTGCATGCAGTATTTTAAGGAGGCCAAGGAATTTCAGCACTTCTTTGAACACTTTGCCTTTTTCAGCATTCAGACAAAATGTTACTAACTCCCTACGGTTCTAAAATGCTAGCTTTCCTATTCACTTAGCTTTATTTTTTTCTAAATGGCCTTTTTGTATCAAGGATTCTGAAGACTGGTCAACTAAGCTCACTCACAATATGCCAGGGTTATCATTTGAAAAACATACCTGGATTTGTTTAGCAGACTGATGCTCTGCTTAAATCACAGCTTAATCAGAACAAGAGTGGACATTTGTTTTGTAAAAAGGGACCTATATTTGCAAACTTATTGACTCAACCATGGTTTAAAAATTAAATTCAAGTGACCTGGGTTTAAACTCAACTGATCTGAAAAAATCAAGTCAGAGAAAATAAGCAACATATCTCCCAGCTGAAGCAATTACTTAATTAGTGGCGGTAAAGTAACGAGCATTTCATCAGTTTGCTGTTTAAACAGCAAACAAGGCATTATCATGTATATCTGGCAAACAGGTCTTGGTGAGTTGAGAGATATATTTAAGAGAAAAGATAAATGCAGATAACAGGAGCCATTTCACATTCAAGATATGAGAGAGTAAAAGCTGAAAAAATATCTCAATTATTTTGTGACAGCTAAAACAAGAATTTTTTTAGTGTCACCAGGCCTTGAAGACAAAGCTATGCTCCTTCTATCTGCCCTAAGATTTCTGCCTTTTGCCTTTACAAAATTTCAAGTTATTTCTAGATGAATGTATGTGCGTTATCTTCCTGATGACTTAGTAACAAACAACTTTTATGCAGCCAGTGCAGAACTGGAGTTAGACTCAGATATTCCTTTTTTGAAATCTAAAATACACTGAAACCTTCACCAAGGGAATGGTACTTTGTAAAATCTGCACCCTGTAGAGGGCTTGTAAAGAAAAACCTGCTGGGTCATAAATACCAGAGTGGTAATAAGTCCACAAAAAATCGTTGGTTCAGCAATTTTATCTGTCCTGTTCTTTTGTACATGGTGTAGGAAACGCATGGCATTTTACCAACATCAAAGTCAGCCAAGTCAGGTTCCGTTACCTGNTGCTGGGTCATAAATACCAGAGTGGTAATAAGTCCACAAAAAATTGTTGGTTCAGCAATTTTATCTGTCCTGTTCTTTTGTACATGGCGTAGGAAACGCATGGCATCAAAGTCAGCCAAGTCAGGTTCCGTTACCTGCAACAGGTGTCTTAAACTGCTTATCCAAATCCCACGTCCAATTCACGGGACACAAACCCCACACTATGCAACAACATTTTAAAAGTCACAAAGCTTGTGCTGGGGCCGCTGTGCCACATGAAGATGGAGCATCAGCCTCCTGCACTGTCGCTGGTCTGGCACGCTTAAAAAAGGGCAAACCTCCATCACTGCTAAGGACAAGAGACGTAGCCCACAGGCTGAAGTAGGCAAGCCAGTCTCCACCATCCTTCCTCTGCCTGGCGGTTTACGTGATGGAGGTTTGCCTTGTTTTTATAGCAAAACACTGCTGGCTGGAAAGGACTGGATAGTGTTACTAAAAATGTTGCCTGTTTTAGCATGGGGGATGAGCAGGCTTCAGAATTAGTTAAATTACATACACTTCTGCACCGTTCTCACATTTCAGTGTGACAGTCTCAATTACAGATGACAGTTCCTATTAATGGAAAAAATGCACGGAGTGAGGAAAAAAGAAAAAAAGTTTCTGGATCTGGCAGGTCTCAGGAGGAAATCCCAGCCCCATGACAGTAGCCTCCTCATTCTTGCTCATAAAGGCTTGACCTGCAGGGAGGGGGGAAAAGCCTGCTATGTCATTAATCACGATATCTTTCCGATATCTTGTTCTCAGAGGAAAACAATTAATCTAGAGGCCTCTGAAAAGCAGGAGCAGCACACCATCGCGCTTTGGCATGACTGCATGAGTATGACATAGTTGGACAAAAAAAGGCTTTTTTTTCCCCCTCCTACAAGAGCCTCAGGGAATTCGGCTTCCTCTCAGTAACTCATGCAATCTACATAAAGCTATTTTTTGCCACAGGCACTCAGTGCTGTGTGACTGAGCGCTCTGGAGTAACACTTCTTGGTAACACTTATTCTTGGCAACCAAACAGCCGCTCGGGGGCTTGCTTATAAAACAGGCCCAAAACGGGGGAAATGCGCAGGAAAACTGCTCAGGACTGCCATCCCCCAAAGCTTAATGATAGCCGGAGAGTAAAGGATAGTCCATTTTCTGTAGACATATTTCCTAACTTTCCAGGCAACTCTGCTACAAAGAGTGCTGAGCAGTTTCAGCGATGGCCGTGAGATGCACGGGAGAGCTGGGCTGCCTGTCTTCTCGTCCATGGGGCTGCTAAAGACACGGACTGTATTTTTCATGATGCAAACTCCAGGGGATGAGATCTAATTTCCAGATGAGAGTAATTTTTTCTGATGAGTGCCTTAAGTCAGGAAGTAGGAATAAGGTGTATTTATTCAATTAAACAGAACTTTGACACTGATTTAATCAAAAAATGTGAAGGAATTATGCCTTGCAACACCTAGCAAGGCAGCTGAATGTGATCTATATTGGCAGGTCGAGGGGAAAAAAGAGAATGCACATGCAGGGTTTGAGGCAGGGGAGCTACCTAAGCTTATGGCAGCTGGATACACAAGTAGGATTTGGTTGCATGTTTGGGAGGAGGGTCCCCCCTTCCCTCTACCCTTTGCTAACAGGTATATTGAGAGTGGGGGAGAGGAAAGGTGGGCGAATGCCATCAGCACCTCTCCCCACCCCATTTCCTAACCAAGGTGCTGGTCTTTCCTTCGTGTTTCCTTTGAAAGAAGCGCTCGGGATGCAGTCAGCACTCCCATCCAGACAGATGTCACAGTGAAGGGCAGCACTCGAGAGAAGAGCGCAGTTTGCAGCTCTGCACATAAGCACAGGAGAAATTTGGAATGAGCTGAGCCTGTTCCAGCTTCTGGAACCACGTTCTTGGGAGACGGCTTTGCTGGCACCATCTACACTGCTACTTGCCTTCATGTGGCGGTCACCATTTGATGGTGCCTTTTCCTACTTGTTCTCTATTTTAGATGGCATGGTTAAAAGAAACAAAACAAAACCAAAAAAAAAAGAGACAAACTCACCTTCTGCACACCTTACAGCTGATATTTCTTCAGTCCGAGACTAAACTCTTCCATACTGACAGAGACTGTGTGCCCTGGGAACAGAGGAACTATCCAAAGAATAATAGAGCAAAGAAAGAGTCCCAATAAGCATAGTGTCCTCCCTTTCCTGCAAAAGAGTTCATTTAAAAAGAAGCTTTCCCTGGGCAACAGTGCATACAATGGAAGAAGGCAGCAAAGAGTGGGGCTAGCGTGGTTCCAAGACCTAAAAGGCATTTCCACCAAAAGAAGGTCTTCCTGGGAGAGTCTGTGCAACCCATCAGCACCACCACATGCCATCAGCAGCATGCTGTCAGTTACTCACCGCTACAAAATCATATTATTTCAGATTAAACTTAAAAAATAAGGCACGTCAGCCTGCCGTTTCCAACAGTGCCCAGCCCTGGCTATTTTGGAGACATCAAGGGATCCTCCCTCCCCTGCACTCTGCCATGCAGCGTCTTGCGCTTCGTGGTGCTCACCTGGAGCAGCTCCTGGTACTCCCAGAGCTCTGAGGCCTCACTGAACATTTCCAGTTACTGCTGCCTGCAGAGCCAGGCTGCTGGCACAGGGAGTGCTCCTCCTCGTCCTCCACGCAGGCCAAGGCAAGTGAGGGACCATGGCTCTACAAACTGCAATACAACGACCTCTCTGTCCTTATGATCTAGGACTTATTTCTGAAATGAAATTAATTTGATTTGCCCTTTCAAAGAAAAGCATCTTAGTCCATGTTTTAAAATATTTTTAATTAACAGAATAAAATAATTATTTTTTGTTACTAAATAATCAAGAAGTATTTCTAGTTAAAAAAACCAAACAAACAAACCACACACACAAAAAAAAAAACAAACCCAGAAACAAACCACATCAAAACACAAAAAAAAGGTCAGTCATGAGGTAGATCTCCCCTGCTACTGAGACGCCTGTCTGCAGCCCTACCATTGCACCTGCAAGGCTTTCACCGCGGCAAAGCTGTGCTCACTGCACAACCACCACAAGGTAATACTCTTTCAGAACATGATTAATATCTCAACATAATAGCTCATATTGCTCTGGCCAACTGTCAGATAACACGCTTGTAAGACAGCGCAGATGTAATTCAGAAGGCAATTGAATCCTCCATGCGACAGCTCAGGCAAGAGCTAAACCCAGTGAACAGCTGTGAAGATCCACCCGCGCTTTCTCTGGCCTCGTCCATTGCTAAGGTGCAACAAAAATAATACCTTTTTTTTTTTTGGTGGTCCATCACCAGGGATGTAACTGCAGTAAAACTGGAAAGAAAAGACAAGACAGTAAAGTAGCAGAAAAAAGGAATACAAAGGAGAGGACTTGAAAGAGATGGGAGAAAACAAACCATCTTCCTAATCTTCATGTATTTTTAAAGAGGCATTTCCTGCACCAACACCTTTCCAGACTGAGGGATGAAAATACGGTTTTGGCTAAAAAAAGGCTCATCTAGTGGCCCTAAAAGTCTGCTTTCAGATACCCAGAGGGTGTTTGAAAAACATTGAAGGAAAGGTAAAGCTCACAGTTACATGACAGACTGGATGGCAGAGATAACACGGAGCATGCCGGCAGCTCTCAGGGAGCGTCACAGAGTGAACTTCACCCTAAACATCAAATTCTAGAGACTTCTCGTCTTCTGACACCCAGTAAGAAACATCGCTCCTACGCCTGGGAGAACAAAAGACAGAGAGCAGCTGGTTGACTTCAGCAACCAAATTCCCTAAAACATACTGCATGACACTTCTTGCTTCCTCAGCAATGTTCTGTGTCTTATATTATGAGATTATTTCTCTTTAAAATCCATAGATCAGAGTACTCATAAGCCCGTCTGGGGCCAAGATGGAGAGCACGAAGCTGCGGTTAAATGTCAGCCCACAAGGCTGTAACTAAAACAAAGCTGAACTCAAATTTAAACAAATCAGTACTGCTCCAGTGAGATATTCCCCTGGTACCTTTGTTCTTCGCACTACTTCTGGCAGAGCCGGGCAGCGAGGCCGCCCTCGTGCACAACATTCAGGCAAAGGAGAATTTTAAGTTATTCTAACCAGCATTTAAGAACAGTCGCACCGTCTCACAGTCAGTGGGATCTGAGCACAGATTTGAATAGTTCATTGCACAGGGACAGGTTTTTCACTTGTCTCAAACAAATAATAAGTTATAACATAGAGCTGCTGTAGCTTATGCATGGAAAAATTTGATGGTACACGTGGACAGAATCCAAGTAACATTAGAAAACTTTTTGCATAATATCTATACTATATTAAAGGCCTGAATCTTAGATACTTCAGCAAAGGCTCATTAAAGGGTTCTAGTATTGTTCTCTGCTAAATAGTCTGTTTTATCACTCCCTCTCTCCTTGCCTATTCTTATCCAAGTCACCTACCCTGACTTTCCAACTACCTACACAAGAGTGGTGAAGAGAAACTTAGTAAAAAAATCAATTCACTGTATTTTCAACACTGACATACGTTATTTCATTTACTGTAACAGAATTCAGAATTTCTCTTCTGCTGCACCGTGACTGTAACGACATCAAAAAGGTAAACTCAGATGCTACAGCTGTAGGACAAGAGCAGTCCAGAGACCTGCAAACGCACTCAGAGCCTCATGCCGCTACCGGAGCAACATACCACTACTGGAGGCACAAACACTTTTATGCTGCTCAGTACATCGAATACTAAATGCATAAAAATACTAGCAGCTGCTCTGTGACAGAGTCTGAACCAAAGAACCAGCCGGGAAGGTAACTGATAAGATGCAAACTAATATTCTTTGTGATGTTGTTCTTGGCAAGATTCATAAGATCCACAGAACAGGGACTTAGGCGCATATTTCAAATCAGACAGACAATCCCACAGTTTAACGGGGGCAAAATGAAGGCAAAGAGAGACTTTTAGCAGAAAGATAGTTGTCAATGCCAAAAAATCTAGCTGAGGCAAAGATAAATGCACAGCTTCCGCTGGGTTTATCACAGCAGGAACAGCACTCGGCATCACTGCACCCACAATCTGGGGCTGTTCCCACAGCACAGCTTCCCCAGGCTGGACTGGAACGCTTCACACAGGAGGGGCAGAGAAAACACAGCAGAGCACCCATGCATGTTAATCAAAGATGAGAGCTTACCTAAACAACTGCATTTTTGCGTACTGAGATGGGAACAGTCACAACTTGTCTCCCACACATACAACATCCTTATGTTTGACTCTTAATTCAGCATCTCATGGGCATTACATTAGCCAATCTACAGCACAATCAAGACAACAGAAAAGCCTCACTGCAATGGATAAGAAAAAAAAAATGCTTCTGCTTTTGCAGACATTTTACCCTAATTACCCTAATTAATTTTGAAACAACCTATTAGTCCATATAGATTTTCCAGTGAATGAATCAAATGTATGGNAAAAAAAAATGCTTCTGCTTTTGCAGACATTTTACCCTAATTACATTTTGAAACAACCTATGAGTCCATATAGATTTTCCAGTGAATGAATCAAATGTACGTAACACACGGTAAAGACACTACAGCAAACAAAACTGAGTTTGGTTGCCACGTTTCAGATTCAATTGCCCGCCCAGGCACAGACGTGTCCATTCGGGATGCCTGCAGTCCCAACCTGCCTAGAAAGATGGCTGTTGGACAAATTCTGGTTTCGATTGCTCAGAAGCACAAGAGTGGTTGCACGGAGCGTGGCCAATGTTTCCCTCTGCCTTATTGGTGGCCAAGAGCTGATGCCCAGAGGAGACAGTAAGTATCAGGAAAATATCACTGCCTACCCTCCCAGCCTCCCAAGCAAAAGGCAGCGTACTTGCATTTAATGATACCATATTTAAGATGATGTATTTAACAATCCCTGTAGTCAGACTGAAGCTCAACTCTAGGAGCTCCAAAAATCATGAACAGAAGTAGCTGTGGCTTAAGCCTCAGCTCCCTTGCAAAGAGCAGCCCTCCTGCTGATGGGAAGAGTGCACCTTTGCACAATGTACAACTCAGACACCAACAAAAACAACGTAATATTATGTGGTTGCTCATTATTTTTCCTAAGAGAAAGCAAATAACATCTGTGTGATACAACTCTTTCCAAATACAAGTGGACAGTGGCAGCAAAAGCTCTGGCTTTTAACAAATCTGGAACATTAAATCTCAGTTCTGATTTAAGACCGGTTCTTATTTTTCAGTCCAAAGTTCCTTTTTGTGCTATGTGTACGCATATATTCCAAGCACGAGTAAATTGCCTTGGATCTCAGTTCACTCATTTCTTTGGGAATCATTTTACATTTGCAAAAGGATTAATGAAAATAGCCCAGAGTCTGATATGAACATCTTTGACTGTGGTATTCAACATCCCGTGCTCCTGAAGCTAATCCTCTTACTGTGATTAGCAGAAGAACAGAAGGGTTGTAAGGAGGGACTTAAATGGGCTTTGGCCTCAACCTGGGTTCATAGCCCAGACCGGCTTCTACGCTTCTTGTGTGAGTTGCCCGAGCTGGATTTCAAAATCCCCACTAATTAAATACATTTAAGGAATCGCTAGGAAAGAGAGAAGAAAAATAAAGCACGCCACAGAGAAATAGAAGTTTATACTGTGTGTGCTCAGGGTGAAAGGAGTGAAATTTTTTTGGGGGGTGGTGGTGTGGGTGATGCACTTACTGGAAAAGGTGGCGGTGTGTCTGTGCAGACTGAAGAACACACCTCAGAAGCAAACGACTGCTGCCTTCAGCGTCCAGGGCAAAATCACAGCTTCCAAGAGGAGGTGACGCTTATCCATCAGCAGCCGGAGTTCAGGCCTGTTTGAAGCACAGTGTGTCGTGCAAGGAGAGTTACCATGAGTACCTTAAAATCCTCTCCTCACACAGGATGTTGGAGCCCAGCTCCAGTCCCGTTGCTTCCCAGTTCCCTCTCAGTATTTACCTATTACTCAGTCATTGCTAGTAAGACTATAAAATATTCATTATTTAGAAGGCTTCATCTTCACAAAGCTGCATTGCGCAAGTTAGCTCTTCTGAGATTCATTTAGATCCATCTAATTACAACCAACTAAATCCACTGACCACACACATCATTCTTGGTAGACAACAATGATTCACATGAACACAAAAATCAACTCACCTGCTCTATGGCGAGACACAGGACCTGTTTAATAATGAACAGCTACCAGTTTCCCTACCGGCCCCTCTCTCTATTTCCTCCTTCAAATTTATCTGCACCTTCCCACCAAAAAGCCTGTTTGGCCGTGAATGCATCGTTTCACTGTACAGATGATGACTTCATTCTGAAAACTGGTTCAAAACTACTAGATCCTGTAAAGAAGCCTAAACCACAACAAAGCCCAAGTTCCATTACTTCTTCCTAAAGCTAGCCAAGTTATATTAAGAAGTAGAACACTTAATTTGTTCAACCAAAGAGATTAAAAAATATGATGGAGTGAGAAATTAACTTTAACCAGCAACCTCATCTTGAGAAAGTCCATACGGTTGCACTTCAATAGTGCTGCGGGGGCGGCGGGAATCAAGAGAGGAATAAAGTACAAAAGCAGTTTTATTATTAGGAAATGGAGCATCCTGCAGACACGTAAAATGGTGTGTGTGGAGCCGGCCTCTCCTGAAATAACTATCTGATTAACACCTCTTGCAGAGTCCCTCTGGACAGCTTCCTTATGCACCCTCAACCTCACAGAGAAGCAGAGGTCCTCCAGCTCTCTGGGAGCGCCTTTAACCGGGGTCAGGCAAATTCCCTGTGTTTTGTTAGGATTTTAGGTTACAGCTCTGCAAAATAACCTGCAAGAACATACATAGAAAAGCCACGCTAAGGGTTAAGGAATTGGCTTTGCTACTTCATGAGTCCCAGCAGAAGATGTTTGAACAGGATTTTTTAATAGGATTTTAAAGCTGGAAAACTTTAACTTCAAGAAATATGTTCTGAAGGATTGCCAGCAAGCTGCGAAGACAGGAGTGAACCTAGGTAAGTGGGCACAATTAATCAAGGGCAGATCAATAGTTTAATATTAATATCAATGTCATCAGTGCCCACAGGGACTATAAGGAACTATTCCATCCTGCGAAACACAGCAGTTTGTGTTCACAGGCAGCAAAAACGCACAGCAGGAGGGAAGATGCTGGGGGTGGCGGCGCATGAAACGGTGAGATTTCAAAATGAACTGGACTTCCCGAAACAGAAGAGAGCTATCTCTGGAGTAACAGCATCTAAGTATGACTAGAAGACTATTACCACACATCTTGTCTCTAAGGACCCACAAATTGCCGCAGGAATTTGGACTGACACTNGGTGAGATTTCAAAATGAACTGGACTTCCCGAAACAGAAGAGAGTTATCTCTGGAGTAACAGCATCTAAGTACAACTAGAAGACTATTACCACACATCTTGTCTCTCTAAGGACCCACAAATTGCCACAGGAATTTGGACTGACACANCAGGAATTTGGACTGACACTTTTACCTGAACAGCATGCAATTGGATGTTTGACGCGGTGCGGCAGTTTGTCAGAGTAACATGACCATAACATGACATAGCAAAGGGATCAAACACGTATCACAGCAAATCTATGAAGACGAGGAAATAATTTTATTTTTTTTAAGCCGGGTAACTTACCTGGCTGAATGTCCATGTAGTAGACCCCTGGAGACAAATTACAATTTCAGAAATACTTTTGAAATTGATTTTGAGTTAATTTGTTGTCGTTTTATATTTCAAAGATCTGCATTCCTCTGGGAGCGCCTTTGTTTTCGTACCAGCTGTTGAAGCCTTCCCCTGTTCTTGACCTTGCTCTTCAAGCATTGCAGATATATCCAAATATTGACTAACATCCCTCTCTTTTACAAATACAGGTGGCTGCTGGCAGAACTCAGTCTGGTCATCTCAAAGCCTCACGCTATACTCATTTTTCAAAGACACAAAGAATAAACAAAACTCAACAGGTATAAATGGACATTATTTACTGGCCTGGGGCACTTGGGGTTAAGCTGGGGCACCGGGACGCTTTCCCACGTGAGCAGTGAGCCCTCCTCCCCGTGGACCATGGGCTCTGCTCGCCAGGATGTCTCCGAGACAGGCCGTGCCCTACACCTGCTGGACATACTGCACTTGCCACGAGCCAGGAGCACAAAGCCGAAGGTGACAGGTTTTCAGGGTGCCAGAAGCATAAACCAGCTGCCACTCCTGGTTCAACCTTCTCTAGAAAGTGATGGTTATGGAGGTACTGAAACAAAGAGGTGCTTGTTAACTTGATGAACATGACCACGTGCATGGGGCTATGGTTTTAGCCCCATGGTATGACATTTGAAGTGGATTGATGGACCCTGCCTACATGGGTACGGCAGAATAAAGATCAGTTTTAGGCTTTGCAAAGGACAGAATGAGCTGAATATTAATTTTTTTCCTCTTCTTGCAGAAACATCCCCTAAAATCACTGGTGAGCAAGCTTCCTCAGTCCCCATCAACCTGCCACAGCCACGTGCACGGCTGCTTGCTGGCCGGCTCCACGTGCAGCACCGGCCACCTGCCAAGTCGACAGCCCGGATTGCTCTTCTGTCCCAATTCGTTTCTGAAGGGGGAGAAAACCCTCTCTGTTGGTTTTTAGCAGTGCACATTATTTCTCAGACTTCCATTAGTAATGACGTTTACACAAATCATATATTGGAGAGAGAAAACTTTTTTTTATGATAATGCCGATCACGAGAGTTGTGGTTGATTTTTCTTTAAGACACAATCTAATTCTGAAAGCTGCAGCGAGAGCACAAAGAGTCGCTGATAGCTCAGAGCTGCGATGTTCGATCTTCCTTGTATGGTGCGCATGTTCAGGCACAGAAGAGACTGTCAGTTTTGTGCCCCAGCACTGAAAATGAGGCACTTTTAGCGCGTATTTTAGACACGGTAACAACAGGCACTCACACAGAACATGCAATAGGACCGAAGAAAGAAAGAGAAAAGTGCTAATAAGAGATACCAGAGCAGCATTTCTCATGGCCTATCACAACACCATTACCTTCATGGCCATTTCTGCTGCTTTTATATTGCCACTTCTACTCTGAAGAAATGCTTGAGTTAATGTTTATGGTTCACGAGAAACCCTGAAAGCAGGTTTTAAGCATAAAGCTTTACAGAGGCCTTGGAACTTTTATAGAGGTCTACAGATGTACTGACAAAAAAGACGTACATTTTGTTTCTATTTTTCTCTCCATCTTCTTCTGAAAGAAGTCTTGTCACAAAATTTGTTAATTGGCATTTGTTAATGAGCTCTCTGGCCATGAAGAAAGATGACTGTATAACACAATGCTGAGATCGTTTTCTATATTGCCCTTCAAGCTTCATATTTAGACACTATACTGCTCACACCACATCTTCACAAAGAAAAATTTACATTTTTAATAGCATGCCTTTTAAAACTAGTTTAAACTTAATAGGCTGCCAAAAAAAATAGAAAAATAGACAAAAATACATTTCTGTCTTGATACTAGAATTATAGCTGAACATGTAGGGAGTAACAGGAGATGGCAACAGCATTTATTCCACATTTCACTTCAATAGCCATCTCCCCCAGAGTAGATACGATGCAGAGAAGTAGGTCTATATTGTGTGATAATACCCTTTAACCACTGAAGCTCTCCACTTCCTTTCACTAGTATTTGAGACAAGTAATAGCATTGGTATTGAGCCAAAACTAGAAATACCTAAATTTCAGTGAGATGTGAAGGAAGTCTAAAGTATGTGCAGATGAGGAGCCAGCCACTGAACAGGGGCGCTGTCTATTCTAGGTTTGGTGATGTGGATTTCAAGGATCCCAGTCCAATTCTCAATGGGGAGCGCAAAGTCTCACATTACCATCCCTGAGAGGGGGCACACTGAAAACTTCAGGTGAGCTACCAAGTTTTACATAGCAGTGAGGTACATCAATTGCTGTGGCCCAACTTGTGCACTGATCTAAAAGCAGAGAATGAAATGACTGTGAGTATGCAAGTGGCATCTTCCAAGCTGAGTTAACTCTCATAAGTGATTGTCCCTTTTTGCTGTAAACTCTTAACTAATAAGTTACATACTATGGGTAAAATGAAGATAAGCTGGAAGAGTGGTCTTCCCTTTAAAAACTTACCCTTCACTCTCATCGCTGAGCTTCAGGCAGTGATATTTACTGCTCCAAACACAATTCTTATGTTCATCAGGATTGCAATACTGTACATGAGGCAAACATGTTTAAAATATTTTCTCAGGTATTTCTGTTTAAGAAGCTTTAAAATTTCTCCTTCAGTGAAGTGGGAGCAGAAGTTTCCTCTCTCACACCTCTCCCTCAGGCTGTCACAAGCCACCATACAGCCTCCCGAGAATTCACACACCTCGAGGATGTGCCACCAACAACGCAAAGTGTTCATCCTGAGCACAGGAGGTTGCACATGAACGCACCCTCAGATCATTCCTACTGTTTGGATTTGAGGAAGAAAACATTGTTCCCAAACTCCAGATCCTCCTATGTAATTGATATTATGATACTTTATTATGAAGAAAAATAAAGAACATATTTCCAGCAAATGAACTGTGCAGCATTCATACATAAATCCTCATGAGTTTATCCATTACGTGAATGTTTTATCCTGGCTTCATTTCAGGGTTGGCTGATTCTATGCTCTCCTTTTGTCCTGTAGGACAATTTCCACTTCTCGTCCACCCAAGTGATTTGTTCAGTGGCTGCAGCTATAAAGGCACCTACTCCAGGACACAGCTAAGGACACAAGATGGAAGAGGAGAGAAGGGGGCGGGGGGCTAAGGGACTTCCTCCTTGACCTGCTTCCTCAGCATGCCACCTCCCCTTAAGAGCAGACTTAGTAATCGTTATCAACAGGGGTCCAGGGCATCATATGCCGCCTGTCTCCTGACAGCAGATCAACACACAGGGCTTGAGATGCTGCTCTTTGCTGTAAAGCACGCTCGCTGCAGCAAGCCCAGGGAGGTAACAAGTGTACATGCTTCGGTATTTCACAGCTGCTATTTCAAAGAAAAGAAGGAAGAAGAAATTACAGTTTCCCTAAAAAATTCCTTTTGGATGAAGTTTGGAGGACAACCGTTATTTACTCATTGATGACAGTCTGTCCCAGAAAAGATCAAGGTAGAGGAGTTTAAAAACCTTCAAAAACAACATCTAAGATCGAAACCCTCCAACACCATGACCCAAATACACAGGCACAGCTTTTCAGCACAGGATAAAAAAGGCAAAACAGAAATAGCAGCTTCAAAAGGGAGCCACAAACAACGTTCATATCCAGAACAGACCAAAGAGATCAGTAGAAAAAGTTTTCGGCTGTCTCCGACAGTTGAAATGTCCTGGGAGTAAGTTCCCCAAAATATACTTCCAAATGCCAGCAGATAAAACCTACATTAGTCATAATCTGGTAATTCACAAGCCCAGCATAGCTGTGCTAAATCCCTTCAGCAAAAACATAGAAAATAAGTATGGAAATGAAGCAATGAGGATAGGGGAGAAAGACTGGGAACGTATTGGTCTCAGGAAGAAATGTGAGGAAGCAAGGAAGCAACTGTGGCTTTTACTGCCTCCACAGCTGGCATTTTATTGGGGTTTCTTTTTTTTTTTTCTTTTTAAAAAAAGCATCACTAACATTTTTGTTCATGCATAAGTATTCAGTTTGCCAGCAGGTTACCCATTCCTTCTGCTGCAAAACTTTCCAGTGCTCCTGCAGAAAACCCTTCTGTCCTAGCCGTTCTGTTGTGGCCCTTCTCATGCAAGCTCTGCACAGTCCACTGACACCTGGAAAACCTTGCAAAATCTTGCCATCCACCACCAGCTCACACAGTTTCTCCAAACGCATACCGCAGATTCCCAGTCTGCAGTATTTGCCTGTATATTTGATTTTAAACTGGTCTCCAGCATTCATGGGCTGACTGAATTCTGCACCCTTTCCTAAATTGTGCCTTCTCAGAGCTTGGATTTGACTATGTCCATGGTATGTGAGTTCCCTCAAGCCTTCATAAGCACACTTCAGTGGTCAAATTTGGGTGGCATTGTTGAGACTTAATTTTCTGCCCGTCTAGTCTCCAGCTGCTGGGAGTGATATGGAGGAAACAGATGTCTCGGCTCATGAGAATGGCTCTTCAGTCTTATACCAGGCAAAACCTAGTCTCCATTTTCACCTTCCTGTCACATTAATGACTCTTCTCTCTGAGCTTCCATTTCCACCAGGGTACAACGGGACGCGCTCTGTAAAACCTCCACTTGCCACCTCCCTTTCCAGAAAGCTCCAGCACCTGGAGGTTTCTGAATACCCCATCTTCTGCTGCTCATTTCACTCCTGACGCTGGATGTTTTCAGTAACTGCTCCGCTGCAAGTTGCCGAGAGTAAGTCAGCTTCACACAGCGTTCACGTCCTGCCTGATCAGTGCTGGGTGTCACCAGCAAGAGTGCTGGTGGGCAACAGCCCAGCTGTCAAAACCTGCACCGGCGCCGAAAACCGAGAACGTGAAAAAGGGCGGGTTTGGCTCTGCTCTGGAAGACAAGCATTTCTGCACACGCGGGGGGCATAGGCATGGTGAGCAGGTAGCACTTTGCTCATGAGGAAAAGAAACCGAATAGAAAGGAGTAGTAACTGTCCAGAAAACAGCGTATCGCCGAGGGCAGAGGGTGAATGAGCGGCATTATCTTATTCTAGGAATTAGCCAGCTGACTCCAGAAGTCCTGAGTGTTTCTCGGACCTTCAAAATACCCCCAGTTTTTGTTTAAATTGATGCCTATCCTCTGCTTTCGGCTGGCAACATTCAGAGTGACAAGGAAATTATCACAGCACCGAAACGGGAGGAAGGCAAAGATGTGCCTGAGGTAAGACTGGCCTTTTAGGAAGGCCAACAAGTCAGTTGTGGAAATGCCACACGCTATCATTAAGAGTCTTTTCATATTGTACTTGTTTCTTTTTTACATACACACTGGTGTAGTTTGGGGAGGGGTCTGGGGGGGAAAGCTTTCCTTTGGTTAGGGGAGCAGCTGAGATGAACTTTGTTGATCAGTCTCTCCTCATTGCACGGGGCTTCCTCACCTCGAGTTTCACAGTCAGCGTTTGAGCTTGCTCTTCATTGCACACACTACCCGCAGGAACGAGCAGTGGTTTTCCTCTAGAGCAATCCTGCGCAGCAAGTCTAAGGAAAGACCCCAATCACAGTGCTAGATGCTGAGATACACAACAAATGCCGGATAAACCCCGCTAGAAAACCCTCTGCGTGCTGCACACAAGTGCTTTCATCTGCAAGGCACATGCTTGGCCGTTTAGAAGGGCCATAGCAACCGCCCTCTTTTCCACGTGTTTCTACTGTCATGCATCTTACGTAGCCCAGAGGCCAAAACCTCTGTTTAATTCCCTTCATCTTATTTAATTGACGGTGAGCATTTCTTAAAATTATAGATGCAGTGGTATTTATGGGAGGCAGCACCTGCTCCATCGGCCCGGTCCTTCCATAACTGCAATGCTGATTCACAGAGGCCAACACCAAGAGGAGAAACCTGGGTGTGTATCCAGAGGAGAAGTCCTCGGCTTTTGCACAGCGCTTGGCTGTTCACGGTGCTGCCCCGCGCATCGGTGCAGACAGATACGCGCCTAAACCCCTCTGCCTCCAGGGAAATAGAGGGGGGAACAAGCAAAAAAAGCACAGTGACTTCTGCAGGTCATGCAGTAATGAGCAACAGAGCTAAGAACTGTAAATATTATGGTTTTACTAAACAAAAAAATATCAGTTGTGCTCTCTTTGCTGCTAGCCGATGTTGGAGGAACCCTGGCCTGAAATACTCTGCCACAGAAGAGCTACCCCAAAAGCAGCTGTGACATTTTGTGTCCACTGGTGAGGAGGAATAACCCAAGCATTATCACTACATTTCACAGGACTCTTGTAAATGAGGTAAGCATCATTAACCCTGCTTTACGAGCAGCAGCGTTTCTTGCCCAAGGTTACAAGTGTCCCTTGAGGAAGAAGCAAATTACGTTAACTTGACTAGCAAAGATCCTACGAGCCACTGCACTGGAACGCAACTTTCATGAAATCTTGCAATAACTTCATGTTCTCGTCTCGTCACGTGGGTAGTCATGGGACGATCTCAGCCCGTGGGGGCTTCACATGAGCCTGCAGGTCAGAAAGGCATCCCGCACCCCAGCGGAGCAGAGCCCGGGGGAGCGAGCCCGTGTCCCCAGGCTTCGGCACGCACCGCAGATGCTCAAAGATGCTCAAAACGAGCACCTCCCGTTTCCTTCCCTCCCTGGCAGAAAGTTCCCCCAAACCTTTTTACTGTCCTTGCTCAGCAAGACCAAAGGCGGGGCAGTGAACATGCTCCGCCTGCAAATGACATCCACCGGGGTTTGGGATACAAAAGAGTTAGCTCCCACTCCTGTCAGGGTCCTGGGCACAAGAGGGATGTGGGAGGACAGGCTCAGTGTGCGAGAACAACTCTGCACCATTTTTCAGAAAGGAAAGACTGTGAGTAAAAACAGCAATTCACTCCTCAGCCTCCCGGCACGGAAAAATATATATAGGACGCAGGCATTGGTTCATGGAGCTTGGATTTATTAGGAAAAACCTCCAAATCTGGGAACCGGCCACCAAAAAAAAACAGACGGGGCACTGAAATACTGCATTTCTCCCCCCGGACGCAGTGTGAAAGCCAAGCAGGATAGGCACGCGAGCGCAGCACACCTCCCAGGTGCAAGGCTAATAAACAGCGATCAGCAACTTCTCTGTCACGGTAAGGAAGACTGAAAGCTGGAGAAAGAGACTGCAAGCAATACATAAGGTTAAATCAAAAGGCGCTAGCACTGGGAGAAAGCATCCAAGAGGAGTTTTTGTGAAAATTCTGGATTGTTTACTGTAGGGTTAGGATAGCAAAACTGCTGCAAAACTTGGACTGCATGGGCCAGACCTGAGCACTACAGGGTCTCAGTACTGCTGTTTCTGAGGACATGGCATCAGATGGAGAGCATTTTCTGTGTGGGAGAATATGTGCATAAACCCACTGCTTGTTGTATAACTCAGCTTTGCATATACATAAACATACACACATTTTAGTAACGAAGACACCGTTCCCATTGCCACCACTGTATGCGTCGGTATATTTTTTCTGCTGAGGCAGTACGAATGTACTGAAAATGAGTGAAACTCTGTAGATGCACGTATAAACCATATAAACCCACGCACCCAGGGAGCGTGGGCGATACTGAATACGTGTTTAAGCACTGAAAACCACTTCCAAAGGTTATTTCTTCAGAATATTGTGGTGGCTTGCAGTAGTGATTCAGTGAGATGCTAATACTGCTTAGCATCTGGCTCCATTTCAGGTGTAACATCTACACAGACAAAAAGTACGAAAAAAAAAAAAAGTGTGATGTTTGTACCTTTTTTTTTAATCCAAGCTTGAAGAACCTGTCAATCACAACCGTGAATCACATAAAAGCAAAACTAATGCTACAATAATTTTCCATCCCCTGGAAGAGGAAAAACACGCGTACATAGTTGCATCTCGATATGAAACATGGTGCGAATATTTCAGCTGTCTCAGTGAGACACCTAATTCAGCCCCCTCAACTCTGTGGCACCTGGGCTGTACATAGCGCTCCTCCCAACTTTCGCTTGAAAATATCACTCTTTAGCCACATCCTGGCTCCCTGGCTCCTTCTTTTCCCAAGCTTTAATTTATATTTGTAGAAAACATCCAGGTGCCGGCTTTGAACAGTGGTTATTAGAGATCAACTTTCAGAAGTCGAGGCAACTGCTCAGGCAATCACTGCATCTCAGTTGCCCTGCTCAGAGGACAGAGCCCACGAAACCTCTGTCTTGTACCGCTCGGGGCTGGGACTAAGCCCCAGTCCTCCCACAGCAGGGCCAAACTACCACCCCGCTTCCCCAGACAAACGCCTGCTAGACAGCAGCAAACACCACTCCAATCGCTGAGAAACGGGGGTGCCTCAAGTGTCTTTCAGACAGTAAAAGCAACATCAGTCAAGGTTTATGCTTTCCTGAAGAGGGCTCTCTGTCTCAGTTTATATAAACAGCTTGCCAGTTTTACAATATCAGCAAGGAAAAAAGAAAGAAAAAACAAAAACCAAAACCAACAAACCAAAGCAAGATAGATGGTACCTGTTGTAACTCCATCTACTGTAAGACATGGTCATGTTGCTGCCGACACCATCCATCTCCGGCTCAGCTACGGCACTTCCAGCATCGCTCGCCTCCCGCAGGCACCGGCTCCTGGGCTCGGGAATCAAACACCTGCCTGAAGACGGGCCCACCGCCGGGATGCAGGTGGACGCCTCTGGCCTTGCACACCGGGGCCAAAATTCACCGCCGAGCGGCGGCTTCGCATCGAGCTCTGGATGTACGGAGCAAACCACTGCCTGCGCCGGGGAGGGCGGGATGGAGGGAGGGGGGAGGCTCCCGGGGACCCTGCCGAGAGGACCGGCGGCAGGATGCTCTCAGCCACCCGGCAGACACAAAGGCGCTCAGGTAATAAACTGGAGCAAGGGTGGTAAGCTGCTTAAGAGATATTCAGCGAAGCCGTGCTCGGGAGCAGCAGCTTGCACGCCTCCTGCTCCAGCACACGCGGTTTATTTATTTATTTATTCCGGTTGCCACAGATACGGGTCCATCCCTCTGACATCAGCCATCTCCCACCCCACAGCGGGTCCCTGGGTCTCACCAACGTGCTCTTCCAGGCAGACAACGATCGCATCCCCTGGGCGCAGGGGCGGCGCTGGGTGCCAGCCACAGTCAGGCAGCTCGGCAGGATCGCGTCCCTGCCGGGGACACGGCCCCACCGCACCGCCCGCTGCAGCCCCTGCATCCGACAGGTCGGTGTACAGACTGCTCCAGGGGCCACTCTGAGTGCAGCAAAAATGCTTCGTGTACCCCATTGCAGTCACTGGTTTTGCACAGCGCACAGCCCCAGTTTGCCCCAGAGCAGGGGCGTCAGTGTGACATCCATCCAGCCTCAGCGTGACTCTTCTAAGCACAGGTCTCGGGCGTAGGACCAAGAGACAAGCCACGCTTTGTGGCTCCTGCCCACATTTCCCTGGTGGGGACCAGCAATGTTCAGTGTCGGGGCCTGTGCCGAGGACATATGTGCCTCTTGCAGAGGCATTTCTCATCTCCACCAGCTGCAGACAGCACAGGGTCTGCTCTGCTCCCAGGTGCCTGTGTCTGCCCACTGGTGGGAATCAGACCTTGCTTGCACACCGAATATTTTCTGATCAGTTCCGATAACCTCAACACAAGGGGACTGTGCAACAGTAGTTCAAACTGAACCACTTCCCACAAAAATAAATAAATAAATAAAACATCTTCCTTCAAATTCACTTGTGGTTTTCCTTTCAGAAATAAAACCCAGCAGTTCAGTAGAACTTGCTCAGCATCTCTGCATTTTCAAGCTGCTTTATTAGAGGTCTGCCCTCAAACCGTGCAGTAGTTTCTTGCATCTCCTTTAAAATATTTGCTTGCTGTCAGCTTCGCAGTGAAGTTTGGTTGCTGAGATGCGCGGCTGTGCAATGACAGGCACACAGACGCAGCTGGATCATGTCCCTCTGGATAGGGCACCCTTCATAGCTCCTACCAAAGAGTTTGGTTTGGGCACCAGATCCCAAAGGCAAGCCTTACAGTGGACGCTTACAGGATGAGGACAACATCTACAGGGTCAGGTGTAGGCAGGCAGAGGTTTTTCTCTCCAGAAGCTGGTTCAGAGCTGCCCGGACCTCGCCGTGCACAGCTGTGCTCAGGACGCTGCATCCCATTCACGGCCCCAGGGCACTGCACTCTGCCCTGCGCTTCACTCTTGATTTAAGGAGTTACAGTTTGCCAATGGCCCGTAATACCCTGAGCACAGGGGGACGCGGAGAGGACCTGATCAGAAGCGGTGCCAGGTCAGCACTGTCAGCCCTCGGGGTGACCCAGCATGTCTATGTACATACACAGGGGATGGGGGGGGATCACTTCCAAACCATTCCCAGACAGCCTCGGCTCTTTGGCGTGTGTTAGCATCTGCTGGCCCCTTCCCTTGCTGCGATGCCAGCCAGGTGCCCAGCCCTGCTCTTAAGCTGCATGATGCACTCCCAGCTCCCGAGGGTAAGATCTCCCAGCAGAAATGACTAAAAATCCCAAGCACACGTAAATAAGGACTGGAAGGGACTTGGGTTGAATCAGTCCCAGTTCCTCATCTCACAAACAAATGTATCTGATAAATGCTCTCAGGCTGAAGCTGCAGAGACTGGTAGTGAAGAGCTCCTAGGAGGAGCTCCAGAAGGTAGATGAAGCTCCTAGAGCTCCACCCTGCAGACAGTCAGAGACCTTCCTGTTTCTAGCTCAAAGGTATTCATGGACGACTGAGATCCACTTGGTCTTTCACCATTCATTTCCTTTAGTTCCAGTTAAATCCTCTTTCTCTCGAATACTTGCCATCAACATTTTCATTTCCAGTCTTTGTTTTGGGAGGGTGAATGGGGCAAACCCTTAATCCCTCCATGCCATGGATAGGTAGAACCAGCCTAAGAGTTATTTTCATGGACCAGTTTTAATCCAAATCAAACCTTCTCTGAATATGGGTGATATTTGGTCATNCTTCGCTGAATATGGGTGATATTTGGTCACGCTTCTTTCAAACAGGGAAAACATCATCCAGGTTTCCTTGAAATGGCAATTAAGTTGCCTAAGCCTCGTTCCTTGTAACTGCTTATATCCTGTGAGTTTATCATCCTGACTCCTGTTACAGATGCTGTTGTTGATGTTGCACATAGGCAGCGTGTTCCCATTTATCTCATTTATAACCCCCACTGAGTGACCTGGATGAAACGAACAGTCTGGAAAGCAGAGTTAGTCACAGCACATCTCCTCCACCTACCTGCAGCTGCTCACTGCTGTGCTCATGCTAAGAAAATTGTAGATGGGCAGGCTGAAACCTGACCATCTACTTAGCTGTTGGATTACTCAGGCCAATGTGTTCCATGCTGGAGCAGCTGAAAATCACCCTGATGAGCCTCTGCATCCCAGGGAAGCCTCCATCAGAAACAAACACTTCAAGGCGCATCA
>RSEF01000005.1:11790639-11810674 GCA_003993805.1 Himantopus leucocephalus
TAAGTTCATTTTTTGTATTTGTGGTAAGAAACGTAGGATGTATTTGTACTGTACAGTCACTCTTTAGCAGTCCAGTTCAAGTGAAACCAAAACTTTTCACGCCTAGGACTAAGAGACAATGAATGAAGAGGTTTTATCATTGCCTCTGCTTGCATTTTTGGAGCCCATACTTTGCCACGGTAACTTCTCCCTCTCTACAATGCTTTTACATCAGAAGCATTTTTTAAAAGAAGTAGTAATTTATGAAGTGCTAATGTCACTACAAATCAGCGAGTACCGAATACTCTGTATCTTAAGACAGTTCACAGGATCCCGTTTAAAAAGTAGCTGAACACATTAGTACGCATTTAGTTCTGCGTACTACTTGCCGGCTGCTCAGGAACATTACTAATTATATTACATGCGTTAATGCAATTTAGCGTTCGTGTGGGACATCATCTACCCTTTACATTTAATCCACAACAGTCTCTCAAACTCTCCAAAATAACTGCAGTCTAAAAGTCTGGTAGCACATCTAGAGAAAGCACACATAGCCCGCATTCACGATGTTGTTCCTGGGTGTTATGCTCTCCTTGTAGTTTAATCCGTTGCCTTTTCCACATCTGCTGCTTCTCATTCAAAGCTCTTTATCTCCCCAGCTAAAGGCTACTAAGACAGTCCTACCCATCCTCGTTTCTGCACCTGATCTGTTGCTAGGGCATAGGAAAGTACCAAGACTAGTTTCCTTCTTGTTCCCTTTATCATCAACTGTTCCTCATATAGCTTGAACAAAAGCCGAGAAAGATCGAGCAAGCAGCCTAGACAACCACACAGTTTTAAGAACAAAACCTGATTCCTTTCAGCCAAGTGTTCCCGCGGTCAGAGCCCTAGGACAGTATCTGAATATCGAGACTTTTCACAAGTTTTCTGGCCTTACAACATGCACCACACAACACAGGGATCCTTGAATATACTTCTGCTTACCCCCCACTTAAAACCCAGAACCTGCTTCAAACCTCCAGTTTTACCTTCGCTTTCTAATAGAATGAGGCAAGTACGGCAGAAATGCTGTATTTACCAAGTGGTGAGCACTGCATTTACCGTTCCGAATGCTCCAAGCAAGAACCCATCTTAACAATTTTAAGCCTTCAGCCTTGGCAAAGACTGCCGCNGAGTAACATGGGAAACACCACCGTGCTCCTGCGTCCCCAGCTTGAGTGTTTTTCCAAGTTCACTTTGAGTGTTCCTTTATGATGGTTTCGGCACCTGAGGGTAATCAACTTCCAAAACCTATGCCTAAACCAAGTGACCAAAACGCACTCCCTGTTTAGCAGATCCCTGAGCCTTTCCAGACAAAAAACTTCTAAATACTAAGTGCAGATAACNAGTGACCAAAATGCACTCCCTGTTTAGCAGATCCCTGAGCCTTTCCAGACAAAAAACTTCTAAATACTAAGTGCAGATAACTTTTGGCAGTGCTTGGTCTCTGGTGACTGACTTCAAGAATCTTCTGTTTGGAATAAGCTCATTAAAGCTTCGTAATGATATTACGTGGCAAGGCCAGTCAGCCACGGCTACAGCTACGCCACGGGTGAAATGTTGTCTCATAAACTGATGTCAGGCCAAGTGTTAGCTGATATTTTTGTTTGAATCCTGACTTGAACTGTATCAATGATGACTAACCACGAGGCCATGCATAAAGTCAGAGTTTTCCTTGGCGTGAGTGGGCGTTGACTCCTTCCAAATATATTTTGCTTTATCAACCCTTTTACAACGGCTCATCTCATTACATGCTCCGACACGGGGCTAACCAGGCTCGCTTAGGGCATTTATTTGATTGCCTCTTGCCTGATGGTCTAAACACCGAGGACTTCTACAGGGCCAACACTACTAGTCAATGTAACGAGGAGGTGGCGGAGGAACCTTCCTTCTTCTGTGGGAAGAGGGAGGGCACTGCCAGGGTGCAGCGCACAGCGTGTTCCTGCACACTGCAAGACACTGCAAACTTGTATTATTAGAAAAACAAAAGGAAAAGAACTTTGATAGCAAGATCATCCACCTCATATGCCCACGCAGCTCTGCAGTTTTGCCATGTTAGGTTAGTTTTAACCTGCAGCAGAAAGGCTGACCAGTTGCAGACACACAGGTCGGGCAGATGCCCAACGCAACCGGCTGGAAACAGTCCAAGCAAACAGCCCTACCTTTTATTTCTCTCTTTTCTGCACCATCAAGGTAAATTTATAATTATCATCAGTATCAGTGGCTCTACTTCCCCTGAACAGGCCGTGTCACAACAAAGAGCAGATTTTAGAGGAGGTGATGTAATACTTCTAGAAAGTCTCCTCTTCACCTGCGTATGTTAGTTAGCAGATCAATACAGATGCAGAAGAGTTGCTACGTCAGAGAAGGCAAATGCTTTAACCAGAGCGCGGCATAAGGAACTACAACATACCTGCATGAAAGTATTTGTTCCCCAATTCTGGACCACCCACAAAGCTTCAATCGGGCTTTTGCCTATGAGCAGGTCAGTCCTCCTCATCCAGCGGAGCAGCAGGCTCAGTAGTGTGACATTCCAGAAAGAGGCAAAGTATTTTCTGCTTTGACACAAAGATCCAGACCTTCTTCTGTGCCACAGAAGGACCAGGAGGTCATTTGTGGATACATTTTGAGCTACCCCAAACTCCCAAACTGTGAGTTTTAATGGTTTATGGATGTGGCCTTGAACTGAAGTAACTGCAAACATAAGTGATGAATCTTTAACCATTTCTTCTGCCACTTAAAGTCTCAAGAAACTCTCCCTCAGGTTGTCAGCTGAAGTGCTACCCCACAGGAATGTGGCAATGTTGTAAATTCACAAATAATCCAAGGCATACAAGATCAGGGCTGCTATTTCAGAGACGGCTCACAAGGTCCCTCTTGCACACGTTGCAGGCTCCACGCTGGGGACAAAAGTGCCATTTTTTGCCCTCAGGTACAACAACTAGAAGACCAAACCACTGAGACACCGTAAGCTGTTTCAAACTCACAACCACCTTGATCGTCATTACCAGCCAAAAACCCCCATGACATTACTTTTCTAAATACCTACTTCAAGTCTGAAGAGTAGGATCAAAACAGCTGCTTGAAGTGCCGTATATGAACCAGTCTCAAAAAGAGACCGTGACATTACATGATGACTTCCCTGCCCGTTCTCTCCAGCAGAAGCCTTAAAAAAACCACACGCGCAGGAATAAACTGTCTTAGCTAATAAACTTAGAGTGGACTTCCACAGCAGCAGCTGGAGGTCCCACTTCTGTTCAACTTGTTTAAAAAGTTTACCATGTTTACAACGCGGCTTAGCAGACCAGAGCAGGTTGCTTAGCATCAACCACCTCAAAGCTATTCTGCTTTCCATACGAGGAAAAGCAAGGGTGTGGTGCTCTCCACCTTCCCTGTGAATTAGATATTAAAAGATCTACCTATGTAAGAGTCTACTATTTTAAAACCCGTCTATCATGAGTGAAAGGTTAAAAAAAAGGGAAAAACTGATGAAACTTAAAGATATTTGCACCTCACAAATTCAGTCTCAAGACACGTGCTGTCATTTGTTGTCTTAACTCATTCTATCGCCACACACTTAGTGACTTAATTCCAGAGAGCTTTACTTATTTAAGAAAACACGTGGTGTTTGCTACAGGCTGTAATTTCTTACATTTGACTTGAAAAATGTAATCCATCTCCCAAATGTACTTCCACCGTAACTCCTATTTTGAATTTTCTACACATTATTCATCAACCCGTAGCTGTATTTAAGGGGTGGGGGGAAAATACGAAGCTACCCACTCTGTCAAAGACAGTATTATTACACAACCTAATCTCAATTATGTAAAAGCCTCAAATTCCCCTGCTACGCATGGCACCGGTGTTACTTCTAGGTTTGATGCTTTGCTGCAATAAAGATAACTGGAAGTTGTTTAAGCACTGTTTTCTCAGCAGATGTTTACAGGTTTACGGCACAGCACCTGTCAGTGAGCATAGCCTGAAAACACAAAAGAATCATTGCTTGGACCACTGACTACATACTTTAAGTCAAAACAAACACCAGCTTTTATCATCTGTCATGAAAATAAAAGGACCTTTCTTCATTGCAAGCTTTCCAGACACGCATGTCTACCTCCTAACCAGGTTCCATCACCCTCTTCTTCCCCCCGCAAAAATTCAGGTTTTGGAAGAGAGTCAGAAAGAGGCAATATGCTTAACCCCTGATAATGGTTAGATCATCTTTAATTCTAGCACCTGAAGTTATACAAGGGTTTGCTTAATAATCAAGTTTCAAAGAACTGTTGGACACATTCAGTAAGGTGACAACTGTGCAATACCACTCAGTATTTCAATATCAGGGAACATACTCTTGAATTGTTTAAACACAATCCACAGAACTCAAAATTAAACAACCATCCACAGTTTAACTAAACAATCAGTTAAAAGTCTTACAGTTTAATAATTCACATAATGGTCAGTCTTTAGTAAGGGATACTGAAATTCATTAAAACACAACACTAGATTTTACTCTATGGGTGTGTTGGGCAGGCACATAATCGGCCATTCTTGGGTATAACCGGAAGAGTAAGGAGAAGTTTACCACAGTTTGGCAAATCCCACGTTTTGTCAGTTAAAAGTGAACTGTGAGAATTAAATACTCATCTTTACATATACACAAGTTATGCTGTGAAAGCATATTTGCTTACAAACATATAAAAATACTTGTTAACTAGTTTGATAAGAAAATAATGTATAAAAGTATATAGCAAAAACATTTAATCATCTCTGACAATGGAAAGATCAAATTCATTTTTATATCACATGAAACAAAAACAGCTACAATTTTAGGTTTCCTTAATCCCTTACCCAGAAATACAAAGGAAGACACAATTTGTTTCCAAACAAATGATGTGAAATTTCTTAATAAGCTGAAATGCCTCAATCCAGAATGAGCTCAGGTATTTGGCCATATCCTAATAGTAGTAGTAATCATCCTGTAGCTGTTCTGGATTCATAAAATAAATACAGTAGACTGTTTTGGCCACTGAAATAAAACTGCAGCATAAATGACAGATGAAAATTTTTGCTGACAATGAAATTCAGTGTAGGTTTCTTAAGGCTAGCTGAATACTCACGTCTAATTTAACTGAGGGCAAAAAAGCCAATACACCCCTTTTTTAAAAGTATTCTCTATACTTCAATATAGGTCTTTGCAATAGGCTAATGAAACGGCAGAAGTAAAAATAAATTAATTCACAAGAGACAACTTATGCATGACTTCAACACCTTGTCCTACACGGTTTTGTTTCATCTCCTTTGCGAATAAAACTCCACAAGGTGCAAGCTCTTAAGGGAGAGAAGGAAGGACCTGTGGTATTAAAGAAGCAGCCTTAGTGTTTTGTTTTGAAGTCTGCCCCAGGATGACTGAGTCTTCTTCAAGAACTATTCTGCCAGCTTCTTGGACTAAGGCTATTCTGGTGACCACTTATAGGACATGCACATATAAGGCTAGACCAATACCAGAAGTGATGTAAAACGATGGAAAGAAAAAAAAAAAAAATCTGGCAGTTGATAGCTTGGTTCTTGGGATTCTCAGAAAATAACACAATGGCAGCCTTTCTTGTCTTTTTCTTTCCGTGTTGGCTCTGGTGAAGGAGGGCACTCTTGTTCTTGAAATTTCCTGGAAGCAGATATTTCAAATTAAATTCATAGAACCATTTTCAGTTAAAGAAAAATAAATACTGTATTTAAAGTTACTGTTTTTACACTTTTATGGAGGATGGACTGACTTTTGACACTCAAACTACTAATTAAATAAAAGAGCAAACCCCAAAAAACTATCACTTATTTCTTTAAGAAGCGTAATGTTTTTACAGGCGGCCAATCTCAGATTTAGTTTACCAGGCTGACTTACTGGGTGATCAATAAAATCTGAGAGATTAAGGTGAAGAAATTCTCTTTCAAATATACATTACATTCATGTAAACATGTTTCCTAATACATCGCAATATTTTATAACGGAGAGCACTGGTTGAAGTTTACAGGTAACAGCAGGCAGAATTTTCTCAGCAATCTCCTACATCTCAATACATTTGCTGGAGCTATCCATTAACATTGGGGCATTAATTACCTGGTCTTAAGTTATCATACCTTATAACTCTGACAAGTTCGTGAAAAGCTTGGTCTACATTCAATCTGATTTTTGCGGAGGCTTCCATGTATGTTACTTTAAGTTGCCGCGCTAGCTGCTGACCTTCCTCTTGTGTCACCTGTAACAGACATCAGTCATTAAGTTCAAGGCTTCTGCAGGCATGATGGTATCAGCAGACACTGCAAATATATGTTAAAGGTCTATTCCCCTCAAACAATAATGCTTATTTGGCCACAGAATAGTTTCCACACTCTCCACATAATACAACTGGGAAACAAATCCACGCAATACATCTTTTCAAATGCAAGTGAAGACAACTTTTAAGAAGTTTCTGCAATAGACAAAGACTGACCCTCTAAGGAATATCCCTCACTGCAGCTGCCTCATCTTCATATCTGCATAACAAGATTGAGTTTTCCTTCACAAGCAGACAAGAGTCCCCCATTCCTCCTCAAAGCAAGTGTTTCAGTCAACATCTGCTGGATTACTAACAGAACTGTGAATACTATTGCTAAATTCACCTTCTCCCTGTCCCAGCTAAATCTAGAGGAAAAAAAAAAATCAGATTACTACTTTTAAAACAAGAACTGATGTTTAGCTTCTGAATCTTTGTTAAACTAATTTCAAAAAAATCTACTTATGACACAGGAAAATATTCGTACACCTAATGTTAAACATAGCTTACAAGAGATCTAAACATAGCTTACAAGAGATCTAAAAATCCATGAAGCCTTCAGGCTATCCACAGATGTGAAAGAAACCCTGTCTACTTCTTGACTCCTTAGGACAACAGAGGAAAGGGAGATGAAGAGGAAATAACGAACGTCATGAAGAATTTGGTATAAAATTTAAAGTGATGAAGCAGAAGGCAGGAAGCTAGTGGACCATTATAGGAAGGAGGAATAAGTTGGTCACAGGGCAAAACCAAAGGCATATTTTTAGACGCAGTAGAAAGCAGCGAGGTCGGACAACAGAAGGCCACCCTGAGCAATGCAAGGCATGCGGGGCTTCAGCGGGAAGGTCACCCAGAGGGCCAGGGAGGAAAGGGCAGCTTTCAGTGATGAGAGGAAGTACAACAGATCTTGCCAAGACAACGGCCAGGGGAAGAAGTGTCAAAGATTACACTGCTTTCACAGAAAAACGTTAAACCAGCACATAGAGGACTGATACGATGAGAACAAAAAACCATTAAGGTTTCTTTTTAATTTAGTTTTGAAAAGGCACTCGGATAGTCACTTAGATTAGGAAGCTACACAGAAATGGAAATAGACGGGAATAGGAAAGCATCGTTGAGAGCATCTGCAAGACACAGAAGTACTTTTAGCTTGAAAAATACTTTCCTAACAGCTACGCACGCTGTTTGAGAGCCTTCATGCACGGCATCTCAACATGCTCGATTCCTCTGTCCTTAGCACCCTCACTGGTATTATATTCATACATTTACTGCTGAATTGAGGGCTGATCCCACTAAACCCTCATGAAGCTCTACAAGGTGCCCCCAGCACCTTGTGCCATTAGCTAGAGTGACCCAGGATCATCTCCTCATCTCAAACACTCCCAGAAACTCTACATTTATTTCTGTATTATCACCATCTGCTGAAGCCAAAAAAAAACCAACCCCAAACCAACCCAACCCCAAGATTGACTACTGAAACTGCATTACTAACTGCAGGGCACAAAGTGAGAATGACTGGGATGCTCCAGGCCTCCAACGGTGTCTGAAACTGAATGATATTCAAAGATTTTTTGCTCCACTAACTACAACAAACCCACTTCCACCTTCCAGCCCCAGATGTTGAAATATCCTTACTCCAAAGCTTATGAAGGCTACATTTTGAGAAATATTCATAGCTGCTTTCTAGCATGTCGACGACACGGCAGAACCCCCCCAAAGTTTGCACCAGAATCTCCAGACCCTTTTATGCATCTCTGCCTCATTCACCAGACAAAAGCAAGTTAAAGTACAGCTATGGCAGTTTTTGTAAAACCAACCCCCTTTACTTTTCTTCATCCCGGCATAGTCTACTGTAGTCCCAGAAAGTGACAGACTAAAATCTAATAAAAATAAATAACTGGGAAGGAATGTATAGTCCTGAGGAGAAACTGAATCCAGTCTTTATACGTACATGGTTACTACATTCTTCTATCTAAAGAAGTACAATTCAAACTAACACTGTAATAAAGTTAAGCTACACTTCCATAGTATTCTGCATTTGAAAATTGCATTTGAAAAATTACAGATGTAACATTAAAGCCCTTATTGCATTTGCTAGGCAACCTGTAATTGCTTAATTCCAAATTAATCTTTTTGTCAATCTTACAAGTACATTGTCATGTAGCTTGTGGTCAATTTTAATGACCTCATTTTAAAAAAAACAAAATATTTGATTTGGGGCACACTACAGAAGCATTTGCAGTGCCCAAGCTCTAAATTAGAGGCCAAAGCATACCGGTTCCATTTTCATAGCTGAGAGAAATGTAGGAAGTACAAACATAGAAATACTTGAAAATAAAAATATGAATTTACTTTTTTTATGTTCTCCCTTTCTTCCTCCTTAAGTATGACAAACCTGTGTCACAACAGACTTTTCAGTGTGATGGGAGAGCTTATTAAAGGTCACCAGCCAAATAAAAGCTTCATCCTTTTTCTTCAAAGAACACTGTATTTTATTTTGACGGAACTAAAGAGAACCACAGATTTTCTGGCAGTAACTGTGTGTGTATGTGTGTGTGCAGCTATTGATTCTACCGTGAAAATATCTTAGTTTTGGTAAGCTTAAGGCTGAGTATGAATGGAAACTACTTACAGTGCTTAATTTTTGGTTTAGGATATTGTACTGTTTGTTGTTGGATGTCACTTATTCACACTGTTCAGTATTTGGTAAAAGTTTCCCAAATTAAACACCATTATAGAAGATGCAAGTGAGCAAGTCAAGCATGGAAAAGCTTATTCTCCAACTCCCTAAGTAACAGTCATCTTACTGTTAGTTTCCATCTGAGTATCTGCACAAGAATCCTGTGAACATCTCTCACACGGCCCTCCCTTTTCACTACTATATCTGAGAATTGTCAGAAATATATTTATTTCTGAAGTTTCTATTCTTTCCTCCACCTAAAGAAACTCTACAAGGCTGCCTAACCTAACACTGCATGTGCCTTTTGCCCGGATACTTACGCAGACTGGGAACCACGTTGTACTTGTGTAAGCAGGTAATGGTTAAGTGCTTCCTCAAGTTTAAGAGGAATCCATTTCTACTTCCTTATGGGCACCCTACAGTGGTCCCTGCACAGAAACCTTGCCTGTTCCTGNCACCCGTTCCTGCAGAGAGCTCCATCGCTCCTGAAGACTGCATCCATCATCTCAATCTTCTGCCTCACCACCCCACCCACAAGTGCTGCTAGTTCACGCTTAGAGTGGGCTACCATAATGCTTTCCTGTGGCGGGTAGTTCACTGTCCACTTATTCTATTTCGTCCACTTTGGTACGTCCAAACTGTGGGCATACTCACTGACACATACTCAAACAGATTGACCTGCTGTATTCAAATAACTAGCAATAAGGCGTCTGATGCAGTATCTATAAAGCTCCAATTCAGGCAAGCCGTGGGAAGATCTGAAGGTACAATCCATCTGTGAGAAGAGGCATCACTGTATACAACCATAAAATCTACTACCTTGAGAAGCTGTCGTCACACTTTCATACAGAGTTCACAATAGCCAAGAAGGCCAAAACAAAATGTTAATGGATTCGGGTTCCTGTTGCAATTTGGATTTTCCTTGAAACTCTGCCATCTGGGGAATGATCAGACTTGACTCAGTTTAAGCTAGCAGTTACCTACAAAGAGTCATACATATCCTGCACTGACAAGTCTACTCGTCCATCAGTAGAGGTTATTACTAAAACATCTGGTGTTCTACTGAATTGTCTTACTGTAGAAACATCCAGTGTTGTTTGACTTGTACGAAATTAATCCATTTAAGAGAAAGACTGCTATGTAGCATTTACTTTATGGAAAGAACGACAAGAGATGGTGCTTCAGTTTTGGATTCAGTCACCAACTTGTGACTGACTGGGGAATCTGGAAACACTGGTAACTTTATTCCTTATCATACGAGGGCATTCTAAAGATTAATGCTGCCTCATCCTCTTAATAACTCATTTTTGTCAACTGAATTGAGGGCTTTGCCTCCCATACCACATTGAAGAGAAAAAACTACAAGCAGCCTGCTTAACTCCATTTAGCTATAAAAATTGCTATTTCAAATTTCCATTTCACCTCTCTTCTTCCAAAAAACACCTGTGAGTTGACCTATAGTGTATTACATCCACCACCATTTTAGACTACATCTTTAGTATGCCCTTAACACTTCATCAAAATCATACCATTGTCTGTGCATTTCTGCTGTACAACAAGAAAGAGTTGCCACCACACAAGGATTATTAGCTACGCATCATTTGCTTCCAAATTTCCGGCATCATAGTGATAGTACTCTGCACTGTGTTCAACTACAAAATACAGTTACTTACATAAAGGTGTGGTCAGACCCTTGAGACATCCAAAACTTTCATACATGTTTAAGTCTTTCGGGCTCCAGGAAGATTTGTGTGTCAATTCTACAAAGTATCGTTTGCCGATCAAAACACACACGAAATCACCCTAACTTAGTTTTACAGTCTCAGAGGCAGCACGTGTTTTCTGTTACTCCACTGGTTTGCCTCCTGCCTTTCAGAAAAAGATGACAGATGCCCAGTGCAAGTAGTTTTGCTCTAAAAACTCATACCCAGCCTCCTGAATTTCTAAAAATGCTACTTAAATTCTGAAGCTGAAAAATGTACATCTGTGATTAAACAACTTAAGAGAGTTAAGATGATTTCTTGCAGAAGTGCCAGATAAGTAAAAGGACTGCAGTGTGACACTCTAGCCTGGCTGACCAGGTTTAGAGTCACTCCAGTGAGGTTTGACACACCAGCAGACCGAAAATGCAAAAATGCAGAGGACTAGCACTTCTCACGTTTTTGCCCACAAGTTTCAGCCTGGGGACACCCCACAGTTCCCACTCACCCCAGTACTCCTAACAGAGGTAAGGGAGTACTCTCGCCTTTGCCCCCAGACCTCCCGTCACAGCTGCCCGTGCAGCAAACCTGCAGCCAGAGCAGGATAACTTTGCTTGTCAGGCTGAAGTTTTTCCGTGCTTGGGGAGACACGGTGGCAGGACCTGTTTTCAGCCAGAGCAGCAAGCTGGTCCAACTCACTGAACGGATGCTCGCACCAAGAGTTCATATGATGGAGCAGAAACAACCGCACTGACAGAGCAGAAACTCCGGCTTCCTTTAACATCCAGCTGATAACATCTAAGTGCTTGCTGCTGCCAAAAGGCGAGGTCTCACTTTCTTCCCCCCCCACCCCAACTCCTCCCTGCTCTGCTCTGAGCCACGGTCCCACCCCTTCCCATGCTTCGAGCGCTGGCACTCAATCTCCCTGCGAGCTGATTTAACTCACACAGGTCCCAGAAAGCCATTCCGGCTCGCCTGTTTTTCTCCCTGTCTAGAGAGATGATTCAACTCAAAGTGCTTCAAGTGAGGGCTAGGGCCAGCAAAGCAAGGAGTGGGAATGCAAAGTCAAGAGGGAGGGGAGCCTCTCCCTTCTGGGCACCCATTATGTCAGCTCAGCATCCCCAAACCGTTCCTTCAGCCTGGCTTAAGGCCAACCGAAACACACCACGTGATGGGGAAGGGGCAGGGAAGAGTAAAGAACACATAACTAGCTGTTTCAGCAAACCTAGAAGTGCTATTTCAGCTACAGCTGTCTAAACCCCAACTTATGATGGAAGTCACAAATCCACCAATTTGCACGTAAATCGTGTGAGTGATAGCACCAAAAGTTATGCTTGTCAGCATCTAATCAATTAGGGCAATTAATATAGCCATAAAAAGCAAAAGGAGCTTTGGGGGATGTATGCTTTTATTTGTGTTCAGATGCAAGCAGCAAAACTGCGAAGTTAAGCAATTTGAAAACAGCTGCTTTGAGCTCGAATGCGTACCAGCCCATTACCATCTGAAAAAGCAGCTAGGGATCAGGTAGGGAGGGACTGGCAGAAGAGCTGTCGGGCACCTCTTCCTTTAAGGGAGAAACAGATGCGGTGTAATAACATTAAGAGGGTGGAGGAGAGAAAACGAAGTTCATAACTGTTTCTAGAAATGGATCTACAGGATTACCAACTACATTTGCCGGTACCCTCTGAGAACCGGGGCTGACAGCCATGAAGATATTTCCCTCCCAGCACATCTGGATGTTTGTCCTTCAGCAATTATTTGCAGGACAGTTCAGTTTCACCTACGTGGTTTCCATGCCAACACTTGTACATGAGATAAAACACCTAACGTTCCAGGACCTGCAAGGTTAAATTTGGGAATTTTGACGGAGGCAGTACATTAACTGGAGTGAAAGAGTTTCACTTCTGTCTCTGGCACAGGCTGATAGTTCCGTGCGTGTGCGAGTACATGAAGTTACTTCTGATGACCTTGTGAGTTACTTCTGTGAAAACTTCTTTTAAGACATCATCTTTCAGCATAGGTTTTAATTTTGTCGTGACCCATCTACTCAGATGCAGGGGTAAACAGGCTGTGAGAATCAAGGAAGCATACTCAACAGGAACTTTTTTTGTACAGAAGGTTTTACGTAGTATTCAAGAAATTCATTCAACAACAACGTACTAACCAACTAAACTCTTTAATGTTATTTGTTTTGAGCTTATTTTTCTCTTGTTCCAGCCACTGGTTTTTGACAGAGAAAGTATTTTATTTAGTAAAGAACAAAATCTATGTAAGCAATTGTGAACAGAAACTAAGTCATGTCCTGGTACACAAATCTGAGAATATCCCATTGCTTAAAGCTGTGTTTTCCTTGTGAAACTCTTAAAATAATTACAGCAGTTTTAGTAATACTTAGTTTACTCCCAGATTAAAAAAAAATTTAAAAAAATCAATCGTGTTTGCTACCAAGCTTTAAGAGCCATCTTACTGTCTCAGGAGATAATATGAAACTTCTGAAATAAGTTGCTGAAGAAGAATACAAGGTTGACGTCTGTTCCTTTACTACTGATGTAGTAAGATTATCCTCATTTCAGCTCAAATCAGTTTGATTCATGAAAACCAAGAGCAAACAGGGAAAACAAATTTAAAGCTCCTTCTTTAAATCATTCTAAACTAAAACTTTTAAGCTCTCCTACAACTAGAGGTGAGGTTAAAAATCTACTAGTTTCAAAACTTTAATTTTAAGGTACATAAATACGACAGCAATTGTGTTGCTGTACTTCCAGCTTTTAAAGCTTTAAGTCAGTTATGCAGAAGATGAGTGGCCAAAGAGAAAACAGCAAACGGCCACTCCTTTGTATATAACAGCAATGAATGGTAAAAGGAACAGCACTGAAGCCTCAGGATGATTAGAGCTAGTGCTGGAATGCACTCCGCTTGGCACAGCCCGCTAGGGTGAGTAACAGAACGCAGGAATTAGACACATTCATGCCTGAGTAATCAAGTCATGACAGAAAGCTCTCAACTCTGTATGTGAGTAGACTTGGTCTCAACATAACCCCACTGACTCAGACAGAAGATGTGCTGTATGTGGAATGCCATCACGCTTCTAAGGTTCTTCAAGTACAGAAACTGAACGTAGTTGTGTTTCTTGCATTAGAATTAGCATGATATGATTTTTTTTTCCAGTTGTTTCTTGTTCCCACTATTTTTGGGAGGAAAACTGTAAACTTCCTAGAAGAAAGCAAGCAGTAACTAATAGAAAATTAATTACCTGTCTTTGGTGGTCCAGGTCTGCTTTATTACCGACTAGAATCATAGGAAACTCATCACGATCTTTCACTCTAAGAATTTGTCGCTGAAACTTATAGATTTCTTCAAAACTGTAAAAGAAAAAAAGTAGAGAATCAATGTACTAATTCATAGATTCTCAGGTTCTGCAGAAGTTCAGAAATGATGAGTCGCCCATTTGGACATGCCCTGCCGTGCCACACAAGCAGACAGCTGCAGGCGCTCTACCAAAGGGTCCACTGTCACAGCATGACTAGTTAAGAAAATCATTCAACACTCAAACTAAAAAAAATCCTCAAGGTAGCAGTATGCTATGCACTGGACTTAGGTGGGGCTGCAGGGTAAGCAAAACACTGTGTCTCAATCCAGAGGGATGCGGATGCCAATGCGTTGCAGAGAACCAAGCAACCACAGTCCACTCTACAAACGTTGACTTTGGAGTTCAACTCTGGCTAGAATATTCAAACTACAGTCTAGAGACCATGGTGATCAATAGTTCAGCTGGCAACCTCCACAGCTACTTCTAGGAATTTTGGGGGAAGCTGTCAAAGCCGGAAAATTTTTATTTCTTGACGAACAGAAAAGAGGCAGGGCTAAATGACCAGAAAGCTTTCCAGATACCAACTAAGTTGTATCAGGAACGGATGCTGTTCAAGCAGTAAGGAATATTCCAGCAGTGCTTAAGGGAAGGTGAGCAAAGCAGAACGCTTCTCCAAGGGCAGTATATTAAACAAGCTATTTCTGGCATAAACAAGGGGGTTTTTTGAGGAAAAAAAAATTAAAAAAAATCACTGCTTTCAAGTAAACACTGTTAAAGCAACATCACTACAATAGGAGCTTCAGCACAGATGCTTGCAATCACATATCCTTTAGAGCCCAGACTTCCCAAGCACTGTATTTAATTCCAGACATATAGTCTAAAGCAATTTGCACACTAAAATTTAAAAGCAAGATGATCATCAGTAAGAAAGTTGCATTAAAAAAGAAACAAAATTACGTAGACGGACACGACAATGCCAATCTACCTCATCCATATAAAGCAATCATGAGAAGAAAGGTGAATTAGAAGGAAGGTACGCGACTAAGCATAGTCGGACCTCCCCTCAATATAGATACGATGTTTTAATATTCTACTCAGAAGGCTGTAGCAATTGGAGGAAGAGAGTTTAAAGTTACCAACTAAGTCATCTAGATTTCTTCTTGCTTCAGAATTACTTTCTGAATTACTAGACACCACTAGCAGATACTTCATTGACAGGCAAGGTAAGTCTTGAATCAAATGGTTATCAGAATAAAAATGAAAACTCTGCTCTTCAGAATTCTTGAAAGTATTTCAGAGAGAGAAGAGATATGCAGGTTTAATGTGTCAAGACCTGCTTAAAATCAGGGCAGACCCTTAGCCAGAAGGGCTAATAAAAACTTAATATTTTTAGACAAACTAAGGAATTCACATGACAACTTCAAGAAAATCTACAGTCCTCTGTAACAAAAATATTTATGTTAACACAAGTGCACAGTATGTCTTAAATCCACAGACCTAGATCTCTGACAGAAGTGTAAGAGTCTCTTCTGGACAGTACATCAAGATGAATTTATACATTCAGCAGCGTTCTTAAGTGTAAGATACAGATCCAATGGAAACATGCTCATGCACCGTAGAATATTTATCTTAATTCACATTATAGATAGAGCTGCTAATAAGATCAGAAGTAACTTTTTAAAGCCTAGACTGAATCTGTACAGAGGAAAGAAGTCATAGACAAATTTTTTTTGTTCATTTTATTGCTCTCCTGTTGCAACTGGGAATAAGCAGAAGGACAGACCCCTCAGCGCTTCTCTTTTGTTGCTACGTATCTGAGAAGCTCAATGGAGGAAGATCACAGCCAAAATATTAAGTGATTGTCTGTATATACATGGCAGTTTACTACTCTTACAATGATCAGGAGTGACCTGAACAAGCTCTGTGAGCTTCTAAAAAATACGTGTTTCATCTCAACTCTGCAGTCAATCAGTTATGCAGGTTCCAGTCAATTCATGGGAGTAAGCAGTGGGCACTGCCTGTAAGAGCGCAGAGACATACCCTGAACTGGATATACCCATTTGGAAACTCAGAGCCAACCGCTCAACGTTGATGAGCACACAGCAAGGGGATATTTCTAAGAACTGATCAGCCATCAAAGAAATTTAAACTAAGGGCAATATGCTATCACTCCCAGGAAACTAGTATTATAGACTGCAATGAAGTGCTTGAATAGAGGTATCTTTTGTGTATGCTTTCAGGTCCTCTGTTGCAAGAGACAGGTATTTGCAATAAGTGATTGGTTTAAAATGGGTTTTCATCAGTGCTGAAAGAGCATCACACCACAGAATCTATGAGTGAACACATACTTGATGTTTCTGTTTGAGATTACTTCAATAACGTAAAAGCAGCAATTTAAGATTAATTACAACTTGTTTGTTTCAATAACTTGACATCAGGCTTACCTTCCTCTATCAGTGACTGAGAAAACAAGCAGAAAACCCTCCCCTGTCCTCATGTACTGTTCACGCATGGCTCCAAATTCTTCTTGTCCTGCGGTATCCAGAACTGAACATAAGCAAAACATTGATTACTACAGTTCATGTTCTTAGAGTAGACTGAGAAATTCTTCCTAATAGGATATTGCAAGAGCCTCTCCTGTACATCGTAACTAAGCAGAAATCACCTTTCACAGATACTATTGGATTTTTGCTAAGATTCCCAACAAGTTCTTGGACCGAGTAAACAATTCAAGACCTACCAAACAAACTGAACACAGTTTGGTGGACTTTTGCTAATTCACAACCAGCTGAAACAGCTGGAAAATGCTTAGAGAGAACTGGGGATAGGGGTTGGGAGGGTTGTTGGTTTGACCTTAAAGAAATCACTGACAAGGAAGAACTGAAACTTTTAAAGCGAAGCATTTATATTGCACTTGGGAGAGGCAGCACACAACAGACATGCAATGTGTTTTTCATTCCACCATGTCACCCAGGTAACTGCCAGGAGTTATATAAATTCTTCTAGTTTTGTAGGCACTAAGGCTTCGGGAATAATTCTTTTAAAAAAAAAATGTCCCCTTTACTTTAAAGAGAGACACTTACACATACATAAGGCAAGAAGCACTTCAAATCCTGCATGTCTCATTAATAAAACAAAGGTAGCAAGCTTTTATCAGCCGCACGCTTACATAAAAACCATATGCTGCACAGTTGTTTACCTGCATTACAGTTTATGCATAGAGATGTAAACACAGGCACCAACAGCTACAGGCTGTTAGTACCACGCTTTAACTAGGATACTTACTGTCCAAGCGCGCAGCTCTTTCATCTATCACACATTGCTTGGTGTAGGAGTCTTCAATCGTTGGATCATAATCCGTAACAAAATAGGACTGCAGAAAACAAAACAAGTTTGTGTGTAAGACGAGCACGTGCAGGACACTCATTAAGATGCTAAAACTGTACACTTGACAGCTTAGGCAAAATGAGCAGACCCATATACAACTGTTTGCCACTTTATCCAAAAAGATAGAAGGTAATGGCTTTCCTATTCCTAGTAAACACTTGTAAATCGTAGAAATTGCTAGCAGAATCACTGAATTTACTGGATTCCCACAGAATTTCTAGCATTTTCTAGAGAATTCTGCTAACTCCTAGCAGGAATCCCTAGAAACTTTTAGTTTGTAGCAGCTTCCAAGGTCTCCAGTAACTGCTAACTTTCTCTGAACTTCTGAGAGAGTTTAGAAGTTTTTTGGAATACTCAAAAGTTTCCTGGATTGCCTCCCCTGCTCCCAAAGCCCATAATTCCCAGGAAGTGCTAGGATATTCCCAGCTGTTTCTAGAATTCTCTAGTAGTTTTATAACAATTTCTAGCAACAGCTCCACACAGCACAAACGGCATTTAGCTTGTTAGCTGAATAAAGTTTAGTGGATCACCCTTGTTCCCAGGATTTCTGTCCTGGTTTTAATGGCTTTAAGCACACGCACCCTCCAAAAAGACAACTCCTGAAAGCAGAATAAGCCATCAAACGCCAGTGTCACCTACTGCCTAAGCGCAAGGCTCCTCCAGATACTGCCAGCCCGGTACTTATCACCCAAAGTGCAGAGCAAAGCATGTGCTGCTGGTACATCTTTCTAGAGACTGGGTGACCTGGTATTGAACACTGGGGTAACAATACTACCTGAAGACGACAAGTTTAGATTTCAAAGCATGAGTTTTTAGCTTGCATGCAAGTCATAGCAAAGTTGTCTTCACCCAAAACTAAAGCACATTGGCATAACAAATCTGAACTCTGATCAAATTCCTCCCCCTCTTTGCTCACTGCAGCAGGCACCGAGCATGTGTACTACCCTGACTGCTCAGAAATCAAGCACATCGGGCATGTATGCACCCAGATGCATACCACAATAACTGAAGGAATACCTGCCTATGTTATTCAGTTCTGTAAGCCAGTAAGGAAATAGGAACACTTTAAAGCTACATATTGGCTCCTAGGCAGCCAAAAAAGGGAGGGGTTTGTCCTTGCATTAAGAAATGACCAAATACAGAGCACATCTCCTTATTCATGTCTAAATTAATAGCTCTCACTGAAGCATCTTTCCCATCACACAAATTCAAAGATACCAACAAGACACCACTGCGTTCCTCTAAACTTACCAAAGTCAAGTTAAGAGATGTCACAGTAGGGAAAAGAATTAAAAAGAAAAAAAGACATAACTGAAATTACAGTACTAGCCCACTAATCTCCAGACACATCGCTGTCAGTGCAGGATACAGTTAACTCTGTCCTTACCGATACAGTTTTATTAATGTAGCTGTGCTTGTTCTTGTTCAGTTTCGATTTGGGGTTGCCCACGAGGGCGGGCTGCAGTACCTTGTCCTGACTGCACCCAGCTGACTCCCACCATTTGGGCACGTCCACACCAGGTTTCTGGTTTAACAGCAAGGACGTGGGCTCCCCAGCAGAGCCATCAACTGAGCTGCAGCTGCCAGACTGGGAGGAACACATCACGGCTTGTAACACACTTTACCAGCTGTGTATGCTATATATAACCTATGCTCATATACCACAACCTCACCATCGTGCAGTTGGCTACAGGAAGAGTACGTACAGACTGCTGTTTATCTATTCATTTAGATTTGGCACCATACCGAAAAACTACTGACCCCTAGAGTGGAGACACTGAACGGCTCTGCCCGTCTCCTTTGCATTTTAGGTAGACATCAGTAAACTGTCCTCCCAGGATACACCTACGCAGTAGTCTCAGCAGCTCCGCATCAACAGCACCACTGCGTAGCCAGCTGCCTTTAGGTAGCAATAACATTAAAACAACCACGTTCCTCTCCGAGAAGGATAAAATCCTAGCAGTCTGTCCCACCAGAGATACCCATGACACACGAGATGCTATAATTCACTCCTTTCTTGCAGTGTTTCAGGTAAGTAGAGATGCTCATTTCTGGATAAGAAATGGTTTCTCCATTGGTTTAGAACATTCACCCAGGCTGAGCAAACTCCCCACTCTAATCCCTCCCCAAACCCCCACGCACACAAAACAAAACAAAACCAACAACAAAAAAAACAAACCTAAAACCCAAACCAACAGGCATGGGATCATCAACGGAGCACAGAAGTCCAAGTTTTGCAGCAGACGAGTGCCTATTTGCAGACAGCAGAACATCCCACCACAGCACAAGACCCCAGAAGATGCCATTCTGACTCCAAATCGTCCCCTTATCTCACTTCTCTGAAGATTTAACGTGGAAAAACCACAGCCTTCAAAACTGTTCTTCTCTTGTCTTTTGCCTGTATCCATGACTCAAAAAGTGTTACGCAGGAGCATAAGAACAGACTTTTTGACGAATGAATTTATTCATAAACTATAAATTAGGTCTCAAGTCTTCTGTGGCCTTTAACAAACTTTGAAAGACAGAAGAGAAATTCACTTACGTGAGCACACAAGTGTGTAAATAAAATCATTTACAAAACCTGACTTCGGAAAGGACAATCACAAGCAATGGGATTTAAGTCCTATGTTTC
>RSEF01000005.1:11810774-11836751 GCA_003993805.1 Himantopus leucocephalus
TAAAAACCCTACTGCTGTTTCCGCTCCCATATTCTACCAAGTAGTGATCTTGTGGTAAAGGCATTCAGTGAAGAGAAAACAGAGCGTGGAATGCACAGCCAGCCAGCCTTCTGCACCGAAACCACAGGAAAGCATAATAGTTTCTCTCATTTTTATAGATTAGAAACAGGTTCTTCAACTTCATCATACTTAGAATAATGGATATTCGGTGTTGTTCAGATTTCCAGTAATCACAGGTGAAGTCTCCGGACAGGCAGTAAGTACATCAGTAGGACAAGCAGAAACCCTTCAGGAGACTTCACCTTCTCACTGGTTAACTCATACGTAGCTGAGTGTGAACGTAATCTCTGAACGCGGCACTACCACCATGCAGCTCTGCCAGCTTTTAACATGCAGCAAAGCTAAGGTTATTTACAAGGGCAGGGTGGATGCTACCAATTACAGGCAAGTAGTTTCTCTTTTGAGCTCTCTTCCAGCATCAGAAAGTATTTTAATTTAAATCGCAAGTCTTCTAGACTCATTTCCTGTGCATGCGTGAAAAGTTGCTTTTCATAATGACCAAAACTCAAAGCTGATTAGATGGGCCGCATGCATTATGAACTTGTTGAACAGAACCAAGACCGCACTAACGTGTTGGGTTTGGGTGGTTTGTTTCTTGGGGTTTTATTTTTTTAGAAAGAAAGCAGAGGTACAACAAAGTCCTCTACAACTATGTTTCAGCACTGACAGCCTATGTGTTTCAGGTTTAGGAAAGGATTGTCAGATCGTGAAGATAAGAGGTAAGAACTCTAGGGATATCTTCCTATGAATTGCTGCGGTATCCCCCTGCTAGGAGAGCAGGCTGCCACTGCTTTGCGACAGCACACACTTAAAAGCACTAGCGTGGAAGGTGACAAAGAGTCAGCGCTCCAGCTCGGAGGTGTTCTATCAGCAATAAACAGAATGAGGATACACACAGGGGTTTATTTGCCCAGGAGGATCAAGTACTGGAGTCCCTTTCACTACTCACATTTCATGTATTTTCTAGACTTAGGAGAGACCAGAGGTATCACGATCCGTTCAAGGAAGAGTTACAGAAAGATGATAAATACCTAACTGAATAGTGTTAGGCAATCACATTGGCAGCTCATAATAACTACTAGCATTGGGAAAAGCTGAGATACTTTTAACTTTCTCAGGCTTCTTGATTGGCATGGAAGTACCCCTGTACAAAACAGCTAGCTAAAGTACACACAGTGTAGTAACTTTTGAAGTTTTAACATAAACCGTCCAGCTGTTACAAAACTCAGTCTCAATGATCTAGTCTGAAGCAAGTGGCTGCAGCTTAAATTATTCATCTTCGGCAATCACCCTGAACAAATTCTTCCAGAGCACCACCTCCCCTCACACAGGGAGGCAGCCGAGCGCCTTTTTGGGAGATCATATCAAGAGATGCAGGCCTTTTATTTTCTTCACAGTACTTGTAAATTGAAGAAATGCACAGAACACAGAATTTCAAGGCGCAATTTTAGCTCTTAAACTAGAAAAATCCCAAACTCTTAAACCTTGAGTAAAATCCCTAACTCAGCGGGATTTTAAGACTCCGGGTCACAATTCCTCCACACAGACATCCAGTCAGCAGAGATCAGATAGTTTTCAAATTCTGCTCAAAGTGAACAATTCTATTATTGGTTTCCTTTTTTGGGAGAAGACTTCTGGTGTGTCAGTCGAAATATTCAAATCCTCCCACAAAACAAGTCAGAGCAGCTATGGAGGAGGGGAAGCCACTATTAAAAATGTGTGGAATGTAACCTACTTGGAAGAAGGCAGATAATACTGAGACAAGGAAGTCTACTACTTCAGATTTGAGGCTCTTTTGCCATACAGTTCCACCAACACAGATACTGGGCAATTTCAAATTTACAAATACTAGTGAATTTCATCAACCTTTGTAGAATATACACAACTAAAATTTAGATTAAAAAAAAAACGCAAATCTTTTGGTTACCTGATACACAGTATATCCATTCTAATGGGTGCAAAATCTTCTAGATAGCAAAAGGGAAAAGTGCCTTCACTTCAAAAGCTGAGCTTTCAAGTGTCTTTTTTTAAAACTGAAAGGTGCACGCATCAACATATTTGAATGTACCTTTCCAGCAAGACAAAAACAAAGTAGAAACTCCAAAGGAGACAAAACATTTTCTATAGTTAGTAGATTCAGGCCACAGATGCAGGAATTCAGAAGTTTTTCAGGCTTTAAACATCCTCATTAAAAGTAAAACACTCAAAAGCGTCTCCTCGCACAAGGTAACGCTCTCAGAACTAATACCCAAGGGGATCAGAGAGCTGACACGCGAAGAGGCAGTAAACCAACTTTCAGCCTTAGTGGTCTCGGAGATGCCCAGGCACCTACTGTAGCTAGGACTAGTCAGAAGACCACCACAGCTTGAAGCCTCAGAGCTGCCTTGTCATTTCTGGCCGAGCCTGAAAGAAATCAAACCTCTTGCTCCATTAGCTGATCTGACACAGTCTAAAGTCTGAGAGACTTCAGCTGAACACCCTCTTATCAGATAACAGGACTCACTCATCAGTATTGTACACAGGAGGCATTTTGCAAGTCTTCTTGCGTTTGCGCTACACGATAAGAGCAACCACTTTTAAGTCTCATTCTCCATTTTGAGCAGAGCTGGAACAGGTTAACTTCCCCCTGTTGCACAAGGCTTCATGCAGTTGTACACACATCTTCTTTGGTGGTTAACCGGCTGCAGAAGTTGCTGCCAGTCCCATCCCTCCCCCACGTGCTCTGTCTGCACTGGGGTCTCAGCGTAACCACGGCGGTCCACATTAGCTACAGAGAATTTCACCTGGGTTTTTGTGATCCTTTTTACAGCATCACACCCGTCAGCTGAAGCGATGTAACAGAGTAAGTTATGAACCGTGTAAGTGCTAAAAGCAGAAGCATCTTAAATTATCTTTACTGCTGAAGACCTGTTTTCATGCAACATTTAATGGTAAAATCATGCTCAAGAAGTTACAGTAAGCAGCCCAATTCCCTTCCAATGATTTCTTTTGGAAAGTGCCTCCAGGAGATTAATCTTCTGATAATCCAGGTATCCATGGAATACCACTTAAAAGTTTAGTTATTGCAGCAATCAAACAAGATGAGATCTTTAAGGTTTCGTACTTTGGCAGTATCACTTGCGTAACAAAATAATATTGCACCAAAAGCTAGAGCAGTAGTTAAACCATACACGAGATTGTACAGCGGTTTAGTATACCTTTTGCCTTAGTTTATGAGAAGAGACTTCTGGACTTGAAAAAGCTAGAAGAACAAGCATCCAAACCAAAGCTAAGCAGTCAGCAGCACTGTTGGTTGGTGACAACCTGTTTAGAGCCAGCATTAAGAGCAGCAAGGCAGGATATTCAAAGTGGTCCATCCACTAGATGCCACAGGCAGAACACCTAATTTCTATTAAAAAAAAAAAAAAAGAAAAAANAAAAAAAAAGAAAAAACAAACCACCGTACACACAACCTACCCCTACAGAGATGGAAATAAAGATATATTTCCACAGTTTAAAACTTCTCATTTTAATACTCTCAGATGGTAAGGCAAGACGCATTTGGCTTAACTGATAAAGTCACTTTACCTCGCCTTTGTGCTGAGGAGGATTTTGGCCTCACAGGTTTACTTTCAAACTTGGGGGTCTGGAAGTTGTTTATCATGGCATAGAACCTACCGACAAAGTTTTCGAAACTCACTGCAGCACTTCCAAATTCACTCAGCGGTAGTGCTGCTGAGCACAGGAGGATATTGCCTCCACCCATGATATTTTAAGACCCCAAGGAGGATCTCAAGTTGAGAACACCCAGCAAGGTGAGAACCTGGCTCATGGGGAGAAGGGACATGAGTTAAAAGAAAGTCAAAATGCAGGAAATCAAAATGATATAACACATATATTTCTGTCTTGGAAATTTCAATCAAGACATGTGGTCAAGATTCAGATAGCTTTGTTTGGAGTCGGGGGAGGCATGAAAAAGATGCAAGGATAGTACATTTCTGCAGAACTTTGAAAACAAACAACTAGAAAAAAAATTCCAAGAAGCAACTGAAATTGCTAGACAAAATACCCTTATAAATGCATTCTTAGCATTGCTGGGTCATGCAAAGCCAGAATCCTTTTAAATACATCACTGTTACTTATTTTTTCAGGTTAGACTTTTTAGCGCGAGCTAGTAGAGGAAAACATTGTATGCATTTCTAACAAGATCTCTTTTCTTAAGTAGTAGAGCTGGTAGCATGTACGCAAGTATATTATCAACAACTACTTTCTAAACATGATTATAAAGGACCTTCATAAAAGCAGAGACAAACACAGAAATAAGACTAGGAAAACAATTTATACGCCCCCTACGTGAAGCAGTGCATATTACTGTAATCCCATTTACTTTCCTTATATAGCATTAAGTCTAATAACAGAATAAGTTTAGCAGATCACTTTTCTAGCCAAAGATGCCAGATTTTTCACACAGCTTTATTACCGGCATCCTACCATTTCATGGTCTACTTACCACATAGGAAGCAAAATATTCAGATTTGTTTGCAGGTTTATAGATTTATATCTGCTTAAATGAGGAATGCTTAAGATGCTCTGTGGTATGAGCCGAGGGAGTTAGTTTTGTCCGAAAAAACTCAAAACAGTAACTGCAGTGCTTTTAAAATTTCACCTTTTCCTAGCAAATATAACTAGTGACTCAACATATTATATCACTACAGAATATTCAGAAGAGGACTGGAAAAATAATTTCCTTACAAGTTTTGGGGAAGCTCAAGTTTATTTTCTGGCTTAAAAGACTTGAGGAAAGTGACACAGATGATAGTTATGAATATGTGTACCTAAGGTTAATCTGCTGAGAAAGAATGCTTCTCATAGGTTTTCTGCATGAAAATCTTTGCAGCATACTTTGGTTATTAGTGTTACACTCTTTTTGTTTGAACTGTAGCATTTTTATGTGTCAGTGCTAACACGTAGTTAATTATTAATGCACGCTGGTCCTTGCAGCTAGTACTTTATGCTATCTTTAATAGCGCCCTTTTGCATACATTCCTACTATCTGAACTCACTCCTATCTAGATTCACCAGAAACTGCAGTTTACTTTCTGGACCCGGGCTGAGACGCTGGTGCAGGTCTGGTTAAACGAGCGCGACTGCCAGACGAAGCTGTTTGCAGAGCCGCACAGCGAACCAGACAGGGTAACCGATCCCGGGTAAAAACATTCCCTGGTTATTTTTAACTCCGAGTGCTTGTGGAGTTTCAGTGAACTAGACGGAGTAAATAGCTATAATGGTAAACTTGCTGTGGCAGCACAGGGACCTGTTGAGCATTTTTCCTTACTGGTAGTCCTAGCTTATCACATTAAACCCTCAAAGCCCTGTTCCTCAGGCTTGAAGAGTAAAAACACTTCCCCAGCCTTGTGTCTCCCCCCATCCGTCCCTTCCAAAAAGCCAACGACTAACTTGCCCCCACTTTCAAGGCCCTCCAGTTCCTCCAGCTGCACCAACACCGCCCCGACCAGCCGCAGGTTCAGCAGGTCCCTCGTGGCCATGCACGCAGCCCTCGCCTTCCACGGCGGTTTCGGGGAGCTCCGTGCAAGCCTCTGGAAATTCACCTTTGCCTTTTCAGTCCTTCATGAGCTTTTCTGTGAACGCATCTCTACGTTACAAGAATTCACCACAGAAGTTAATCACCCAAGAGGGTCTCTGTCTGTAAGTAGAGCTGACGGCACTGCCCCAGGTAAGGAGGGAAGCGCATTGTGATCCTCCTGAGGAACCCCCACCCAGCGCAGGTTCCAGGCTCTCTGGGTACCTGAGGACAGCTAAAGTGCAAGTTCTCCAGCCTTTCCCCTTCCAGCGGCAGATAAGAAGCCCTGACCTCACCTCAATGACTGGTGGCCTTGTGCACAATGCTCCATTAGTCGAAACATCAAGCACTTCAAACGCGAATACATGACCTTCTCTAACTTAACCATGAACAGCCCTTGCACCGCATTCCAGCCAGCCCTCTCAGAGGGAACTGAGTAAAAGCAAGCGATCTGCAAAAAAAAGGTAATTTTAACCTCATGGAAGTCCCATCTAGAAGCAGTGCTACATATCAGGCTGTTTACACATTGGGATGTGACTAGCTTAAGCATACGCGCGGTGTGTCATCACAGGAGAATAAGTAAGAAAAGTTAAAGCAAATAGATTAAGTAAACATCTTTTTTGTCTGCTATCTACTTCAAGTAATTAAGTTGTAAGTGGAGGAAAGAAGTTTTTTCTTTTGTATCACCCGTTCCCACAGCGTGCCCTACAGGCTACCCCAGACCCAAGCTGCAACCACGCTTGTGAGACACAACATAAAAATGGCAAAGAACAGAAGGTAAAAAGAGCCAAGAAAAAAAATTTGTTCACAATCACAGGGCCTCTCTCTCTTAGTAAAGAAAGATATCGCTCAAGACTAATAGGTAAGGCCTCACCCACCACTCAGATAGAAACAATTCCCCTAGGATCCCACTCGACTCTAAATTTGGAGTAACAGACCACCACTACTATCTCAGCATTTCAAAACAAAACTCCAGCAACTTCGCCAGGCAAACCATTTGCCAGGCAAACACTGCCTACTAGTATTATTTACAATTAAGCTTTTCAATCTGCATCCCATTCACTCTACCCCTTTCAGTAAACATTGGTCTCAGCTGATCAAAGTTACATCCAGAATTCTTTGGACACGTTACATGCAAAGCAACAGGGAAAAGTAAAAAAAAAAAAAAAAAAANCCAACAACCAAAAACAACCCCACGCACACCACAAGGGGAGCAACTACAGGTGTTATTGCAGTTTTAATGCTGGTTTTACTATAAATATGTTCTATTTCAAGAAGTGCGTAAGTGCTGCATTTACCTGAATGTTACATTTTCCTTTAATGGTGCTCATGGCCATAACTGACCACAAGACTACCAAACCAGTGCAGTTAAGCTGCCTGAATTGTCAGAACCAGCGATGAAGTTACCCACTTGCATCGCACCAGTCTAGACCTGAGGAGTGACTCATTTAGGAAGGTCTGCAAAAAAACTAGCTTCCTACCAGCTAGCCAGAAGACTGCTACGTTTCACTTCGTGAAGCTGGTATTTATTTTTGGGTACCTCAAGGACCTCACTCACAACATTTTCAGCGCTGGTAACACTTTCAGTAAATGCAGACAGGTTGCATAAGGTATACAAACAGGAGCCATTCAGGTCCTTCAAAATTCTACCAATGTAAGGGCTTTACTTATAAGAGCCACCCTTTACCACCACTACTGAATACTGGAATTCAGAGCTCCAGCCAAAACCAGAAGCAAGAGCCTCTCCCTCTAGCACGGGAAGGAGGAACAGGGCTACATGCCAGCGGCTGCCTATTCATCCCCGAGAGAGCAAAGGGCACGCCGGCTAGCAATCCGGGAAGCCGCACCAGCACTCCTTGTGCAAGTGGCAGGAGAAGACAACCCGATAACCAAAAGGTACGTCAATATTTACTTGCTATATAAGCAACTGCTGCTAGTGGTTAACACATGGAAAGGTGCTTTCCGACTGCAGTGCGGTTTAAGTTATCTCAAAGGAATTTCACTTCAGGAAAGTATTATAAATTCCTGAAAACTGGAATGATCAGCATCTCAAAATTTAAGCGCTACTCCAAATTTATGCTAGCTTTTGAAGCAGCTCAGTTCTACCCTATACATAGATGAACAGGCGGCGTCCCTGCTGGGTAAGTTACGATGCATCACACCATTGCTAGCTATACCAGAACACCGACACGCAAACCGATGCTTCCTTCTTGCCTGCAAGGTAAGCCTGAAGCCATCCGCTCCATTTCTCAGGCTGTAGATCTAAAACTAACCTGAGCGAAACGAATCTTTTGTTTGGTGGCAGTGCTGTAGGAAGCTAGGAGCCAAGCAGTTCAAGTTTCACGAGAAGTGCAACCACCAGCCCTTATTATTCCAGGTGACTGCATCACAAGTGCTTTGTTTTGATTAGGATTTTTATTTCCCCACCTTCCCCCAACACAAGCACACCCCACCTCTAACCTCAATAGATGCCAACAATCAGCCACTCGCTCTCCTAAACTGTATTTTGTCACCTTACGTTACATTGAACTACTTACCGTAAGAAGGCCCCACGCTTTATCAAAATGTAAGCATACCAGTCCTAGCGTAGCCCTGCATGAATCTGCAGCCTGGAATTCATGGCATTTTATTCCTTTGATTTTCTTACGCGCCTACTTGAAGAACGTTTGTTTTTTTTTTTTTTTTNCGGTCAGCACCAATTAGTCAGAATACCTACAAACTGCAGAGGGATTTGCACATCCCCCAAGTCTAGCATACAAAAGTGGTACACTAAGACATCGGGGTCTGTCAACCATCCAGCACGCCGCCTCAAACACCAGCTGCATTTTCAGTTGTTGCTTTTCAATCTGCTTTTACTATTCTGTTTTAGAGCTTTACCATAAAATTCAGAACAAGCTATTTTCTTGCCCAACAGCTATATCAGAGATAAAAGGTACTTTGAGATAACCCACCTTTAGCTTCATTGATACTTAATGAGAACTAACAGTCTTGTGAAAGTAGCAGCTTGGAAAAGGAAAGGAAAAAGGAAAAAAAAAGTCTGAACAGCTGCTCACCACCCATCTGCAAGTCATATATGCTTGCTTTCAGACAAGTGTCTGATATTAACATTAAAGAGTCAACAAATCTACATCCAACCCGTTTTACTCCCTACTTAGTAGAAAAGTAAGCTCAGCTCCAATCACAACTTGTAACTGACAGTTCAAGAGCAGTTGGAAAAATATTTTTTTTAGAAATTTAGCAGTAAGAATTTAGCTTGTAAATACAGTACGAAATCAGTAAACAAAAAACCCCACCCAAACAAAAAGCCCCAAACACTAGACTTCTACATACATTTTATATTACATTAAGTGTTTTTAGCAGTCTCAAATGTGTTCATGCATTACCATAGTTAACATTCGGCTGATTGACAAACTAAGCTCAACTCAGCCACACTGAATTACATCCAGTCAATACCGTCTCAAGGTTCTAGTGACATTTATTAATAGGTTCTTGTAAGCCAACAAAGTCTACTTAGTACGCAAAAAATATACCCATCATTGTCACAAAACAAAAGCTGTAGTTTTATGAAGAGGAAAAACAGTATGAAAAATAATTTTGACAACTCTGATCAAAAGCATCCTCTATTTTGCGGAGCAGATTTGAAAGAATAAAACATCAGTGGTTTTCTCGCTGTATAGTGCTAAAACTAGCTACACATTGTTCAGTTTAACCCCAAAAAAAAAAGGCATGAAGTAAATGGCAACTGCAGGATAAAAAAAAAAAAAAAAAAGTAGGGGGTGATAAGGTATTTGCTCGGCTGCACTCCCTTTGAGCAAGGAAACCTGAATATTACAAAGGACTGAGTTAGAAGGGAATGTGGGGTATTTTGTGACAGACCTCTGCATGACAGCTGGAGAGAAGCTATTGTGGCAACAGCTGTGTGCTCTGCACAGCCCATACTCCCAAATACCTCAGCCTGCTAAGAGGCCAGCGAACCGGCTGCGACGCATTTTGAAAGTTTTCTGCCTCTTGGGATACGAGCATGATGGATTATTTGTGTATGTTTTAAATAAGAGAAGGAATGCTAAGTTCTATCGCTTACGGTTTTGCAGAATGCTGTGGTGTAGCATTGAACTGCCACTCGCCGCTGCTTTCCTAAAGTTTACAGCTGCGACAGACCCCATCAGCTCTCCTCTGCAATTAAAACGTCTTCACTTCCTGTCTTAACAGCGCACAGCCTCGACAGCAGCGAGTTCGTATATCATATCCTGATTTAAAGGAAATGATTTGATATTTCCAGGATGAAATCCTGGCCCACCGACAGCAATATCGAGCTCTGTTTATCTCCCCAGAGGAAGAATTTTGAGGAACACACCAGTCACCTAACTGCTGAATGCTTTCATCCGCTCATGCGTACTCTGAAGTTTCTCCAAGTCGCCAGATGAACTTCTGAAAACTGAACTCAAGATCACAAGCAACAATACGCAAGTGACCAGTTACATCGCATGTACCATTCCTACTGCACTGTGCTAATTAGCACAACGATGCTGAACCCAGCCCGTGAAAGAGCTTTCATTGTATGAGATGGGTTTGCTCACTCAGCCTCCTCATCAAAACATTGTTGTTTCAGCTCAGGCTGAGGCACAACAATCTTCAGGAACCGATGCTCTCACACACAGGACCACCTTTACATGCTGATCACTGCCCTAACAAGAGTCCAACCTCAGCCATTACTACTGTTGTAAGAAAATACACTGCCTGTTTCCCCACCAACACCTAAACAAGGCTGGAAAGGATGCGCTGTGCACAAATGCCAGAAAGCTGGCAAAAAAACCCAGAAGACGAACTGGCTCTCTCCACGTTCTTGGTTCTTCTTGTTTTCATTTATTTCATCTGAAATGAAGGAAGAGTTTTCCTATTTTCAAATATGAATCCCTCTTAGTCTTTCAAAGATACCATATAAATCATGGCACACGCTTTCCCATGATATCCTACCACCACAACAGTCTTGTTTACTGGAAAATAATCAGCAGCACTGAAATAAAGGCAAGAGTAACTGTACTCGAGTACTGATTTACTGAAAATTAAACACAGGATTATAGGAAAGCAAGACCAAGCATGGAAATATTTACTAGTATCAATAGGAAGAAACTTTCCTTTTTAAGCCTCAAAACCGAGTTGACGACAGCCATATTTTAAAGACATGCAATAAAGAAGCAAAAGAGAACTGAAATCCTTCCCTGACGTCGAGATCTGTCATGTGGCAAGAGCTAGTACTGATCCATGTTTTCGTGAAGGCAGCTACGAGCTTGTCACTTAATCCTTAGACATTCCAAAAATGAAGCACGTGACTTGCTTGTAATCAATTTTAAAACAATTTGGAGCAGTTTCTATGCAGTCTTAAAAGACAAACAACATATCTGGCAATGCACTTGCCATACAGAAACTACACACGTGGCTGTATAGCATCAGCACACGCTTGATAACATCATGAGCTTTAAGAGCTCAGGAAGATCCTGTGGTATACAAATCATACACCAAGCCTCATCTCCTATTGTCCGTAACCACATAGCAAGCATGGAAACAATACAAAACTCTTCTCTGAGACACCTCAGGTTCTGCTCAGAAGGCCTTTATTTCCCAGCTATTTCTCATTTCTTTTCAGAAGGTTGAATTTTCTGCTAAACATCACTTTGTGGTGGCAAGATTTTATCTCAACACAAAGCAGCTGAGAGGACAAAAAGACGCAGATAACTTAACCCAAACTGACAATAAGTTGTTTTGAAAAATTCACCCTCAACATGTCAGCTGAACACTACAGTGCTGTTCCCTCACCACTCTTTCAAAGTGAACTATTTCTTTTTCTGCTATTAATTTGAAGAGATCCTTATACATGACAAAGTAGACGCTGTTCCTCTTCCAGCAGATACTCGCTGGAAGACAAGTGTCAGTCACAACACTTGAGCCAAAACTTTTATTTCTATAGGGGTGTAGCTCAAGCTTTTACTTTAAAAAATGAATTTCTACCAGAACTCAAATATTGAAGTTATCCAGTACTCAGCAGAACCTTACTGCTATTAAAATAAATAGACAGACCAAGGCATCAAGTGTGAACTCCACTTTTTTTTCCCCCCCTCCTTATGCCTTTAATAGAAACTACAGCTTTTTCTTTTGTGAAGTTAAAATTACGTAAAAGCCTTTAACATAGCCAGGGACTCCAGAGATCCATTTGGTGACATTTTCTGAGACAGCATCATCTCAGAACTGAACTTAAGCCGTGTCCAGCTGTACACTTTACTGCCACAACCAGCGTAGATGCCCAGACGAAGACACAGCCAACACCATCTAAAGCAACAGTACCACGTTTGAGTGAATGGCAGTCTAAACCAGCTTCAGTCAACCACAGAAATTAGTTATCTCCATAATGACAAATTCAATCCACACGCCGAGGGGACTGCAGTTATTCCAGCCCCATCACCTTCAAACAGACCAGTAAGTAAGTATCTTACCAGTACCTGACCAGCTATCTACACATCTAATAAGGCACCGGTATAACATGTATTTCCTTTCCGTGTCAAACGCACCGTTCAAACTGATTTCCAAAGAACTAATGCTCCTAAAGTGTCAGTTATTTTAACGTCCCGTACAATACCGGGTCTTCCAAGCGTTCAGTATCCAGAACTTACCCAGATTTTGAAAGTGCCATTTTCTGTGTAGTTACTCAGCCTACGCTGCAGAGCTTGAGCTCCCCACAAACCATCACAGCTAACGAACACACGGATGCCGGCATTAGTGAAGAAAATCTGAAGTAAAAAATAGCCTGTCTGCTATCAGATCAGCTGTTCTGACAAAGTGTTTTTTGAGAATATCATTGCCGCGAGCGTTGAAGACAAGTTCGCCTTGCTGTCAGACAGCCTGTCTTAGGGGTAGGTACAGTATTACGGCCTCTCCTCGGTGGAATTCAAGAAATCCAACAAAAAAAAAAGTCATTCTCTCCAGATTTGCTCATCTGCCGCCAGCGATACCAGCAAGAAGCCGTCTCCTCCTTCCACCATAACCAGGCAGAGGCAGGTTAATAATGCCCCCATGACAGCGGCAGGAACGCCAAAAGCAACAGGGCAGAAGATGAAAATAAATAGAAGGGGTATGGCTGAATTAGTAGCGGAACAGGAAAACAGGCTCTTCCTCGTGAGACTGATACGCACGCTTTACATCACCCGTTCTGTCATGCTTTTTACCGAAAATGAATAAGGAAAAAAAAGAAAAACAAAAAAAAAAGTTCAATCATCTGGAAGTTGCAGCACGAAGCGCAGGAGCCCCGGAGGGCGGCGGGTGATCACCGCTCCGAGGTGGCGCAGGGTACACCCCCCCCCCGCACACCCCCTCGGGGGCTACCGGAGCTCCCCGGCGCCTCGCCGGCCCGGCGCAGGGAGGCGGGGGCTCAGCCCCGGGGGCAGCTATTTCCCAGCCGGACGCCGAGTGTCACCGCTCTCCCGGTTACCACCGCCGCCGCTCCCCGGACGGAGCGCGGGGCCGGACCCCGCCCGCCCCACCGGTCCCGGCCACCCCGCACCCCCGGCGCCGTGCCCGCCCCGGCGGCGCCGGAGGCCCCCCCCACCCCGGCAGGCCGGGGACGGGATGGCGGCCGGGCGGGGTGGGGGGGAAGGGGGAAGCGGCAGCCGCCCCTTCCCACCCTCCAGAACCTTCCCGGGGGCTCGCACCGCCCCGGGCCCCTCAAGGTCATGCCGCCGCCGTCGCCGACGGCCCGCGGCGCCTCCGGGAGCTGCCGCCCGCCTGCGCCGGCCCCCCCTGCGGCCCCCCCCCGCGCTGCGCGCCGGGCAGCGCCCAGGCCCCGGCGCCGCGGCCGGGCGGAGCGGTTCCCCTCCATGGGGCGTCGCGGCCCCTCACCTGGATGAACTGGATGGTGAGCGCCGACTTGCCCACGCCGCCGCCGCCCACCACCACCAGCCGGTACTTCTCCTGCCCCGGGCCGTCCCTGCAGCCCGCGGCCATGGGGGAGCCGAGCCGAGCGGAGCCGATCGCGGCAGCGCCGCCGGGTCCGGCGCCTCTCCCTCTCTCCTTCCTTCCCTCTCTCTCTCTCTCTCCCGCTCTCCTCCTCGGGCCGCCGGGGCTCAGCAGCCGCAGGCCCCTGCGCTCCGCCGAGTGCGCCGCCGGCAGCGCCCCGCCGTGCGGTGCGGCGGAGCGGAGCTGAGGGGAGGGAGCACCGCCCGCCCCCGCAGCCAGGGCGCCGCGGCTACAAATGGCCGCCGAGGGGCGGGGCCTGCCTCATCGGTATGCTAATGAGCGAGAATATATGCATGAGGGGGCGTGGCCTGCGGGCGGCGCGGCGGGACAGCAGCGGCGTGCCCCGGTCCGGCTCCCCGGGACCGCGCCTCTTTGTTTTTTAACGGGCGGGTGGTGAGAGCCCCTGGGCCCCCCCCTCCTCTCCGCGCTCTGCCTCCAAACCCAGCGCGAAAGGGGGAATTAGGGATTTCCTCGTGGGCTGGCCCGGGGGCGCCCGTCCTCCCGCCGCTGAGCGCTTTCATCAACGTTAATGAACCCCTGTGAATAGCCACGAGGCGGGGAGGGAGGTTTTATTGCCCCTACGGGCGGATGCTGAGCCAAGGCGCAGAGCGGTTTAAAGGCAAAGCATCCTTAACGTCAGGCACAGATTCACCAGGGAGGGAAAAAGGGGGGGAAAAAAAAGTCCGAGGGACTTTAGCCCTTCCCCACTTTTCATCAGGTCTTCTTATGACCATGCACGTGAATGGGTTTCCTACTCATTGAGGCCATTCCAACCAAGGCCACCGTCTCCCCTGAGTGTCACCCACCGTTGGGTGTCCCAGTCCCGTACTCATCCTTTCCCGTACACGTTCAGAGCACTCTGGTTGCAGTCCATGGTAAATTCACCTTGGTCCTTTACATCTCCGCTACCTCTGCTGCGGGCAGACTGCTGCTTTCGGTAGTGACCTACCTATTTTGGTAATAATTGACTGTCCGACACGTTTCTGGACATCCAAAACACCAGGCAGACGGCCACTGCACATACTACAAAGAAGCAGAACTTTCACCAGTAGATCTACTTTCAGGTAATTCCTTCTTCCCTTCCTCTCCCTCTCCCCTTTTAGAAAAGAAATATAGCAGTAAAATCATACAGTTTTTACATATATAAACATACATACAGCCTTTTGCCAGCACGGAACGACAGTCAGTTGTGATCGCGTTCCTGACTGGTGTAGCCACACCAACAAGCCTGTAACCTAGACGCACTCCTCCCCCTGGAAAATAACGAAAACAGAAGCAGTGGCCGCGTATGAAAGCTCTGTTGAAGGGACGTGCTGGGTACAAGGCTGAAGCTGTGTGGGGAGGCAGGGACAGCAATCCGGGCAGCCTTCTGCTTATTCCCCAAAAAAAACCCCGGCTTTCTGCAGTTGACACAGGTCTCAGCTCTGCAAGGAAGGAGGCGAGGGGCGCACGGACAGGAGCCGCCTTCCATGTGTCGACCTGGTTAGTTGGTTAGCTGTCTGCCTGGCGCAGTGACTAACCGAGAAATAACATACCGTGGAGCTAATTAAGAACTAACATGATACGGTGTATATACACATGGGGTAAATCAATGATGGACCCGTAATCTTAATTCTAATTTTTTATAATTCTATTAATTTCTTATTTTGTCATGCTGAACTTTGCAGTTCTTGCACTGGATTTCTCTGCTTAAAAAAGCAAAAGTGTAGAACCAAACCCAACATAATGAATAACATGTCCCAACGCTCATTCTGGCTCAGTGGAAGGAAAGAGCGTTCGGCACACAGGAACCAAACCCATACCTGATGAGTTGAGAGGAGGGAAGCACTTTGCCACTGGGATTCACAGCTGTATTTTGGAAGAGGAATGGCAGGAGTCAGGCCCCCTTGGTCTGGTATTCTCCTGTAGTGGTAAGATGCTTTTTCACATCCGTTTCCTTATTGCCCTGGCTGATCAGAAATAAGGAAAAACTCACACAGGACAGATTACATAGTTTAAGATTTTCCAGTTCGGAAAAGAGGTAAGTGAGTGGGAGATATAACAGAGGTCTGTAAAGTCCTAAGCAGCATAGAGAAGCTGAACAGAGAAAGCCTCAAAATAGGAGAACTAAGGGACACCCAGTGATAGTACGAAGAAACAAGTTTAAACAAACAAAAAAGATATTGTTTTCCGCAGACACAATCATTGAACTGTGGAAGTCGCTGCCACAAGGGGCTGTGGAGGACAAAACTGCATCTGAGTGACAAAAGGTTAGACAAAGTCACAGAGCACAAAGCAGCTACTAAACACAGCCTTCAGGGACACAGTTTTGACTCGGGAAGTTTCGGAAACACTGGCAGCCTGAAGGCAGGTTCGCTATGAGAAACCAGTGACTTTCCAGGTGTCCTGGCTCCGGTGCTCTCACCTACGCATCGCTTACCTGCCACCGTCAGGATCAGGAACCTGTGTGAGTACTAAGCCAGCATGACAAGTCTTCTAATTCCTAATTACGTTCTCTAGCTTAAGAAAAAGAACAAAGTGCAGACTATGAGGATGTGAAAACAGAAATTGAACTGCTACTGCTTTACCAAGTATTGAGTGTTTTTTAATAAAAATACAGTTACAATCTCCTAGATGGCTATTGGTACAGTAACCAGTAAACTACACTGTTGAAATGGTGCTGACATGAAAAGCAGATTTTAAGTGAGTTTTAAGAAAACACTAATCTCTGTGCAAACTGTTGCAGCAGGATATCAGATTTCTTGGTTTAAAGATACATGGAAAACCAAACATACTTATTTTCCCTTATCTTTTTTTAGGTTTCAGTTTCGTTATACATCCTTTTAAATAGTTATTCTCACTGATGTGGCCATCCAGTCTTGTGAATTCTACAAGAAAATATTGGGTTTTGAAACAGCACTGACAGATATGTTAAAGGATTAAAACAACACAATCACCCATTACTTTAAAAAGCACTATTGCAAAAAACTATTACTTATTCTTTGCATTTGTTATTTTTGGTAATGAGATCCAGTTTCACAAATGGAGTGGTATCGTTGCAAAGCACAAGGTAGTGATCACGGAAAAACAAGAGATGGACAGCAATTAGCGAACACTTTTCTTTTTTTTTTGTAGTTATATGACTGCATCCAAAGATCCCGGTAAGAATTGTTTTTCTCTTTGTTGTATAAACATAGGTAGAGGGAGAAAGTCTCAAGTACAGAGATGTTATACTCTGAAACCTTGGGTGTTCAAACATATATGCATAATAGTAATTTTATACATGGAAACGGTAGTCTTGTACTGGCTGTGCTGTCAGTGGACAGCAGCTGCACCCCCCAGAAGAGGGTACCAGGAGAACCAGCCCTGGAAGTGTCAGTCTCCACTCCCTGCACCCTCAGCCCCAGCAGAGACTCGGCACCTTGTCGTCCCTCACCAGCAGCTCTTGCTGTGAGCCCTGGTTTCAGGAGACAAAGGGTTTGCACGTGGATAAAGACGTGCAGATGCGGATACAACACACGCCAGGTTTCATTGCAAGATCAGCTAAGGTAGGACAGGCGGCGTGGGGAGGTGCCTAGGAGGTGAAGACAAAAATTTGTGACTGATACGAGGTGGCAGGGGAAGAGTCAACCTTCAAGATTTCAAGCTTCTTGAATCAAGATTCAAAAGGGGGTTTTGTATGGCCCATGCAGTCAGGAAAATAAATTTTGCAGCACCAGTTTGCATATCCCTAGGGAGGTAGAAAACACAGGGTTTCATAACAGAGAGGAAGAACTTGAAATACCAAGACCTGAGATGATGAAGGCAGGACCAAAGTTTTGATGAAACGGCTGGGAAAGAAAGTACAGCTTTTAGAACCGTTACATAGAAAGAAGCTGCGTCATTTCAGGTCTAGCTTGAATATGCATATTTAAAAAGAGACAAAATCAAGAATGACATCCAGATGGCAAGCTTAAAAGAAAGAGCACCACGGCGCTTTATATAATGACAGGAAAAAAAGAAAGATTTCAGGAAGTGCTTGGGGGAAAGATCCAGAACTTTATTTTACATTGGCAGCCTGGCAAAGATGTGGGTTTGGAAGGTTAGAAGACGTGTATGCAGTAAGTGACATATTGAAAGCTAAAAGTGCTCTGTGAGAACATAATAGCTTATTTAAAAGAAAACTTGTTCACAGGCTTATCACAGAAAAAAGTTACAAAATCTCTGGGACATGAGTCAGCATGGTCCATAAGTTTAACACTGAGTTGTCCCACTAATTCAGGATTATATGGCTGCCTAATGGTGGCACTGGTTTATTCACCTTGCTCAAGCAGGCCTCGCACACCACCCCTGTACGGTGTGGATATTGTGATGACCTAAGGAGATCCACGTGCTGCAATTCCCACCACCAGCTCCACCGCTGCTTATAAGAAGATGGGAGGAAACTGGATCTCTCAAAGCCATAAAACAAGCAGCTAGGGAGAAAAATTATAAACAATTTGATTTTCCTTGGGATAAGACTGTAAGACGTAATTCAGAATAAAACGGGCAATAATTTTTCCTGTGTATGAAAAATGTGAACTATTTGTCATACTTACAATGAGCACCCAGAAACTAAAAGATAAGCCATTTCTCCTCAGACACACTCACCGGTTTCTATCTGAGTAAGAAGTAAAACTATTTTCAGACAAGTAGCTACAGCTTTTTATAAATGTTCATCTATTTTTGTATCTACCTATTCCAGTAAAGTAGTCTGTAGTAAACACTTCAAAATGTGTCATTTTCTCTGAGGCTTGTAATTGATCTACAAAGGAAAAAGACTATGTCGTGTCCCACCCCCCCCTTTTTTTTTTTTGCTGTAATTTCTAAGATGGGTTTGTCAATTTTTATTATTATGATTACTTTAGCAATTCAGATGTGTTTATACCCAGTAGTAATTACAAAACAATAACATCCCAAGAGAAAAGAGTAAAATAAACTGTGTAGGAACGGGTTTTTTAGACAAGATTGTTTAAGTTTATGATGGTATATGTTTTCCCTAACACTTACATAACTGCACTGAGCAATTAACATGTGGGCGAATTTTTTTTTTTTTTTTTATTTTTTTTTTAAGAGAACACACCAGCACCAGTTCTTTAGTGAGCAGGTCAGGTTTTGCACACCCAGGCATTCAGGCAATTCTCTAACAAAGAAAGCAATCCAATCTTGATAATTTTTTTTCCCCCATACAGATGTAGATGTTATATATTTGTATATTTTTACATATGTATTTATTTATATATTTATACTGCTAGGATAAAAAAGAAGCAGGAAAGAAACCCAAACTAGTCCCCATAAACCCTAAAAATGTGCGAGCAAGCCCAAAAGAAAATTTCTCTACAAATCACCTCTAAAATACTACTTGCAAGAAGACCCTTACTCCATTGGAAAGGAGGCTGTACCTTCTCTGGCCTCTCTCCAGATAAAGTGAGTAACTAGGGGTACCACCGCTGGGTGTGACAGCCGGCAGGAGCAAGCTTGGGGCAGGTGGCATCTCCTTGCTGTTCAGCGTGAGGACCCCCCGGAGCAGAGTGGCCACATCCACGCCGCACCGTGAAGCGTGGTGCCTTCAATCCCTTACACCACAAACCTCTTCTTGTCTGCTGTGGTCACCACTGACCCGTCTTCTTCGCAGTATGCGACCACACCAGAGCATCCCCTGGAGGGCGGTGAGCCCCACGCGTGCCCTCAGTCGCTGTTCGTGCCCCTTGCAGAGAGCTGCCTGAGACCATCACAGGGGTCTTCAGGGCATCTTCTGAGACCTGTCCATGGGCCAGAGGGATGGGGCAAGGCTAGGGGGATGGCTAGGGGTCCCTCAGCATCACAGAGGAGCTTGCGTTATGGTGCCCATGCCTTGATGGATAACTGCATCCACAATTTCATATTGAGCGCTGTCTCTCAGGAGCAGGCAGCTGCCACGGACCACCAGAACGTGCCCCGGTGGGAGGGCTGCTGCAGAGCCCTGCAGCTCCTGGCTCGCTGCAGTGAACGCGTGGGTGGCGAGTTCAGGGTTGAGAGCCGAGGTAACACCTGCAACTCTCTGTCCCCGTGCCCGTCTCGGTGTGCATCCCCAATGGCAGCACATGCCACCTGCGTGAGGGCAGTCTGGGGGATTCGCAACCTCCCTGGCTCCCCAGTGAGCTGCCCCTCTCCCATGTCGCACGGCGCGAGAGCCCCCTCCAGCTCGGTGGCCGAATTCACTGCGCCTACCACTTCTACCTCCACAATTCGGGGCGTTCACATGGGAACGCACTGGCAGTGCTGTGAAAGACAATCCCACAAGCCACGGCTGGATTTCCTTGGCCAGAAACTGAGCTACCTTAGTCGATGTACACAGTCACTTCGTGTACCACCGCACGACCGGAGCCTCTGCCCCGCACAAGGCACAGAAACTGGGGTTTTTCTTCACTGCCTAAAGGCTAAACACTCATACACAATATAAGAAATTTCTTATTTTTCCCTAACGCTCATAAGCCTATTTGCTTTCTTACATTTATGATGTTTCCACAGAGTGCTGAGAGAGAGGCAGGGTAACAAAAAGTTACTTCTTGTGTAGGAAATGCCCGGATAGCAGAAACAACCTTCGAATCTCAAGCTTGGGAACAACCAGGTTTTCACATGCTTTTCGGCGTGTGTGATCCTGCTGCCCCAAAACGGAAAGAGGCAGTTAGCTTTTACCACCTGCCCNCGCCTTTTGGCGTGCGTGATCCTGCTGCCCCAAAACAGAAAGAGGCAGTTAGCTTTTACCAGCTGCCCCAAGAAACCTCTGCCACTCACCTTGTAAAAAACCTGAGGGTTTGCAGGCACATCTAAGCTGGCTTCTGCTGCTTTCCTGGAGTCGGTAAGATACTGCAGCCAAGAGAGCTGCCACGTCAAAGCCATATTTCCACTACTCACACAAAGCTCCCACACCAGTACTGCTCTTCTAGATCCACTTAATTGTGATAGTTAGGCTTGAACAGAGAAAGAAAGGGTGAGAAATTACTTCGGTCAGTCAATTGGACTAAGTCAGCTGGCCTGACAACATTCGTTGTAAAGCACATGATGAGCAGTCTCAGAGGCACTGGGGGTTACCCTCAGCACTTTATAGAAGACGGGTGAGAAGTCCAGGAGATCGAAGGGGATAAATGTGTTAAAAAGGGAGAAAAGGAAGAGTAGAGGATTATGGATCAGTCGCACAAATCTCATTTTCTGGGAAAATATTGAAACAAATAATTAGACTATTTGTAAATACCTGGAAGAAAACAAGGAGGTAACTGACAACCAACATGTTCTTCTCCGAGAACAAATTCTGACAAATCAAAATATTTTTCTCCTATGATGCAGTAACAGGCATTTGAGTAGGAGGAAGCAGTATGCGCTCTATATCTTGATTTTAGTAAAGCTTCTGATACTGTCTTTCGTGATATGGTTATGAACAGGCTAGTTCCCCATGTTATGTTTGATGGCAGCACTAAAACGGGAGCAGGGCAGGTGGGAACGCCGGACTCGGTGATTTTCAGTAGTTCGTTGACAAAACTGAGGACAGTACCACACAACTATCCAGAAGACCTGACCCGATCTAGCATTATTAAATATTTCAGTAATAACCTAGATGATGAAACAAGAAAGCACACATCCTACATGTGTGCTACGCGTCCCCCAGGCTGCATTCTGGGGGAGAAGACAAGACTTCCGAATGATCAGAAGAATTAAAGAAAAGTTCTAAAAAGAGAGAACATAATTCAGAAATAACATGTGCATTGTTCCGTATGTAGAGAAGAATTTGTTAGTTATGTGACTGCAGTTAAGTGTATTAGAAAAGAACGAAAAAAAATTTACTTTCCCCTTCCCTGGTGCTTTCCCTCACTTCTTGGTATTGCACAACACCTGAGCGTGATATTGATAGACTTTCAGAAATATCCTTCCTTGCATTTTACTTCCCTTGCTAACTTGCAGTGCAATTTCCACGATAAAGGCTTGTATTACCATTTTAGTATAACTCCTTAGTACGATGACCTACATTTCATTTTCTGCATGTTTCCTTCTTACGCTGAGATCAAAGGAGAGCTGATGATTGAAGCGCTCTGGTCTTACTAAAATTCCTGTCCTCCTTTTGCACTGAGGTGGGGTGTGCTTGTGCTTCACAGCATTTCTTTAGCAAAATGCCAACTCCGCTATTTCCTAGAAACTCACTTTTTCTAAGGCCACTCACTTGCGGCCTCATTTCTATTTCCCTTTACCTTTCATGACCCATTCCCACGGATTAATTTTCTGCTGCGATTTTTTCTAGAATTCATTGTCCCAGTATTTCTGTACCTCAGCCGGATGCAGAGAGCCACCTGGATAATTCTCAGAACTCTAAATCCACACAGGAGCAAAACGCACTAGGAATCATTTACTGAAATGCGTGACCTTGAAATAGCATAGCTCCATAGCACAGATGGAGTTTACCAGATGTCTGAGACTATGAAATGATGAGATTTAAAAGATTCAGTACTTCAGAGTAGCTTAAACAACTGAGATAGCAGTATAGGAGAAGGATACTGGAAGTATAGTTAAACAAGCACATTTTTACATGGATCCATGATTTTGGTGCCCAGACTAGTTTACCCACCCTGCCTCTACAGTGTGCACTTACCTGTGCAGTGGAGGTACATCCTGAGGACAGTGAAAGGTTCGGTCTTCATTGATAAGAAATGTGGTGTTCTTCCTTGAACAATCAGGACTGGTCTGGTGGTGATAAAGCCTCTGTTGTTGGCTGTCCAATGTTTGGCTCTTCAAGATGTCAACGTTCTGATATTTTGGTGGTGACCGCAATGACAGAAAATCCATATAATGTGGGATCAGCATCTAGCCAGAAGGGCTGTCCTTCAAAACACTCACATCATCTTTTAAATTTCCAGTGCTAAAAATACAGCAGTAAGGATTCTTCACCTAGGTGGTGTCTTAAACCAGTACTGTTGTTAGCAATGGGGTTTGTACAGCAAGGTCCTGTCTGTAGAGAGTTTCACAGAGACATAAACGTTCTTTCTCTGGCTAAAAGCTGCTTGGGGACATAAATTTCTTTCAAGGAGTTATTTTTCCTGTCCCCACTCTCTTTTTCTTTATCACCTAAGTGCCAGGTTTCCTCATACTTCCAACATGCCCCAACAGCTGAAGCTTCCCTTACTATTTTGGTCAACTCTTAGCTACTGAGCATGGTTGCCTATTAACATAACAGGGCATCTCCACTGCTAGTAAATAAAGGACGGGCTAGGCTGGCTGTGTTTTCAAATGTCACAGCTTGCTGAAATCACTGCTATCGCTTAGCGAAACTCTGTTTTCTCAGCCTACAACAATTTGCCTCAGCGCTGTCATTTCATCACGTAAGGGCTAGTTGCGGGTGAACAGGAGAAGGTTGAGCAGTTCATTTTCTTTGGACATGAGAATTGAGATGCCAATGTAAAAATCCTGTAAAAAGTGACTTTTTCTCCTTTCTACCATTGTTCCCATTTTTTCTTCCCATTATGCAGGCAACTCCTTGTTGGCAAACTCCTCTCTACTGATTTCCTCTGCCGGTCTTGTCCTCGGATCCTTCCACCAAGTCCTGCAGCCTAGTGGTCTCATCACACCCCCTGTACCTCTCAACACACAACGAACAATGAATTCAACTCCCTTTCCATGCTCTTCCCATCATCGACACGCCAAGGAGCCCCTTCTCAGGATACAGGATATTCTGAGGTACTGCTGAACACCAGCTGAAAGACCTGGTGTTTTTCCAAAACTCAACAGACAGACACTACCCAAGTGAAACTGTTGTCTTCTGGCTTGCCTCAATTTAGTTATGGGGAAATAAGAGTCAAAGAAGAATTGCTGGAGGTGAGAAAATAGGCTGTTTCAGAGTTTTGGCAATTCCTTTTCCTCTCCTTTTCCTCCTGCCCTGACTTATATACCGTAAGGAAACGCTACATGTGTAGCAGAACATCCTATATTCAGAATACCTTCTATNTCAATTTAGTTATGGGGAAATAAGAGTCAAAGAATTGCTGGAGGTGAGAAAATAGTCTGTTTCAGAGTTTCAGCAATTCCTTTTCCTCCTGCCCTGACTTATATACTGTAAGGAAATGCTACATGTGTAGCAGAACATCCTATATTCAGAATACCTTCTATTTGGCTCCAGAAGCAGTTGAACTTTTGGTTCAAAGGTGATGTTAGCAGACTTTGCCATTTTTTTTTTTTTGACCAGTGAGGCCTATTGCTAAGAAGAAGAAAAGCACTTGTTCAAATATGTGAAATTAGTTTGTACTGAGATTTCAGCTGAGGAATTAATAATTAATTTTTCATATTTGTACAAGTTGTTTTTTACCACCAATTTAAAGAACTAGTATTAGTGGATCACACCGGTGGATTCTGTACCAACGTGTCATAAGACCCAAGTTCTGTCACACAGAAATTACCATCTAAATAGACAGAAGAAATATTATTATCCCATTCGCAGACAGGGCATTCAAGCACAAACACGCTAAGGAATATGCCTGAGGATACGCAGAAAGCCTACATCAGTCAAGTGAGCCATACTGGGGAATAAACAACACAAGCCCTTTACTTATTCCTTCTCCAGACACTCTGTATCTTCCTTTAAATCAGCCTATTAATTCACCACCAGGAGCACCGCAGGTGAAGAAGCTGTTGAAATAGATTTTCTTTTTTGTGTTATTTTTTATGTACATGAGAATGAAGGACTGAAGTCAATATGAATCAATTGAATCAATGAGATCAATATATCTGCTGTAGGGATTAATTAATTTTAAATATATATATTTTTAAAAAGTATATTATGCTTATTTATGCTCTTGAATCACTCAAAATCAGAATCTATATGAAAAGTGAAAAAATCTACCTACCCATTGACGAATGGGGAAATTAAGGTAAAAACAAACAGGCCAGCTTGATAACAAGTGCATGATAAACAGACATTTTACTGAAAAGGAGACTTTTCAGATATTTCCATGACATGTTGTTGCCACTTGAAATGTGGTGCCTTCTGGTGCTGTCTCAGAATATCTGGCAGAACATGTTGTATGTAATCAGATGCTATTTTTTCAATGTATAATTTTTTTAAATTCTGTCTTCTCTGATAAGCATCGTGCAAGACAAATGTTCTGCTTGCTAAATAATTTCCTTCAGAAAAATCGAACAAACACATCTCTAGGATTTTCTGTTACTAGCAGCTCTGACTCCCATTTTTAAAAGTCCGTAACGCAATAAAGCAAAATTCTTAAGATGCTTTGGCTCACTATCAAATCTTATATTAAGGGAAAAGATATTAAAAATATATATATAAAAAATAGTAATCACACAAAATAATAACGGAACAAATGATAATACTCATTAAACCTACCATTAAATCTACCTTAATCTTTCTGTTAGTTACGTAGAATAAACAGCCTCCTTGAGGATCGATCTTGCACTGTGAGCTCACTGAAATGTGGGCATCCCCCACTCACTGAACCACTCCTGTGCTTCCAATGGCACTTTCCTTTACTACCTTCTAGTAAATGAATGCTAATCAGTAATATTCCAGCAAACTCTTACCCAGGTAAATCATTTCTTGGTTCCCCAGGTAGAAGTTGTGCGTGGACGTTTTCCAAAAGCATTGGCAAGGCTAAGGCCTGATTTTAACCAGCAATGTTTAAAAAAGCAAAGGGCAAAAAGGAAAGGGGTGAAAATGAAAATCAGCAGAGACAACGCTAAATAACACGTTCAGTGGTGACGAGAGCGTTTGTAAGACATCTGACCCTGAGGTCAGCACATCTTCCCTCGCCGTGGAAGAGCTTGTGCAGGAAACCAGCAGCTTTTTCTCACATCATCCCGTCGGCGGGGAGCTGTGTAGGGAAGCGCAGAACCCGCAGTTTTCCTGGGTTCTGGCATCAAGTCTCGTGCATTAGATTTGCACTTCTTCAAAACAGCTTATAAGACGCGAGCAAATATTTGCGCACTTGGCTCCCCGCAAATGAAAACATTTTGGTTCTCGGTTGAGCACTGCCTGCTAACAAGGAACTCGGCGAAATGGGAGTGGATCAGGAAACTCAATTCAACCGTGCCGAGGTCCCTACAGCTGAGGTGTGCACTGCCTCAAATGTACTGTTTTGGACAAGATGCAGTCTGGTTCCCTGGACCAAACATCTGTGCATGAGGCTTGAAGCTCTGCCTTCCTGCAAGTTGTCTTTTCCTCCTGCCACATCCTACCCTAGCCATCCTCTCTGCTACAAGGCCTCCCATGCACAAGCTTCTTGCTTTTGATCATATTCCTGCGTTACTCATTACTTGTCCTCTTTCAGGTGACACCATGGACCTGCTGTCCAGGACTTCTCCCAGTGCTAAGTTTGGCCAGT
>RSEF01000005.1:11836851-11855041 GCA_003993805.1 Himantopus leucocephalus
TACTGAACAAAATTGATCCTGTTTTACCTCAAACCAGGACAAACACTGGATACAAATCTGAGGCACTGAAATGCTTTTTAGAGAAACACACGAGAGCACACGTGTGACTACTAACAAGCTATTGCATTTTCTAACCATGCAATTACCGTGTTAAAAGAAAAATACGTGGCAATACAAAGTCAGTTGTAGAAACAAATCAGGCTAATGGGCTACAGTTTCCCAGATTTTTCCCTACTGCCTGATAAACACGTATTTGTGCCACTTACCGATACTCTACATTCAGATTAAGATGAATTTGATTTGATCTCAGTACTGGGTTGCTGAGTTCAGAGTATCCAGGGCAAGAACAATGAACGAGGAAGTTGGAAACCACAGCAGGGTAAGCAAAGTACTCAGCAATTCACCTTGAGAGTGCCGTTTCATCTGTCCCTTGTTAAGGGATTAATGCCACACTGATTGAAATTGGTGAGGATTTTACTGCACAGATAATAAAATTTGCAAGCTATAAATTATGACAGAAAGAAGGGCTCCTGCAGTCACTATGGAGGGCACGTGAAGAAATAGGAAATAAATTTACTCTTTAAGTGTCCTAGTGTTTATCTGAAAGTAATCTGTAAGTTCACACAAAGTGCATTAGTTCTCCGTAACTAGCAAACAGCGGCAATTCCCTTTCACCTTTACACTGAGATAACCTTTCGGTGCACATCAGTAGGGCAAGCCACAGGTCACAGGCAAAAGAAGATATCTTCAAGGCAACGCAGCGTCACTCACCTTATCTTAATCATCAAAAATGGAACCTGCATTGTTAGAGAGCCCCCAGGACCTTCCTTCGACATTGCCATAGAGGCTGAGTTCCAGCTTTTAGGAGCGATATTCACACTTCAACGTTGCAATGAAGTGTTTGGATTTAATTCACTAATAATAATAAAATAATACTGATTAAATTTAGGTACCCAAGACAGGAGGCATTCTGTGGCCCAGCAACCAATATCTATGTTTATTTAACATTTTTAAAGGCCGAGCCTAGAAGAAGTGAAGCACAAGGACTGAGATCCAATCCATACATCCTTACAGGGCGAAGCCTCCTGAGTCTTCCAATTCCAGACAGCACCTGCCCAGAAGGCAGTTCACACTAGTTACTAGCAAACTTGGACTTTGCCCTTCCTTAAATAACACATATAAAAAAACATCAACAACACAAATAATACCCCCCTCACCCCCAGCAGTAACCGAAACAGAAATCAGCAGAATGAGAAAAAGCAAAGAACAAACCCACGGCACATATGACAACGCTGAACAAATGTGGAAGCAGAGCTGCAGTCTGGTTTGCAGCAGCCCTTGACCTCCGCTTGAAATCCTGGAACAGCCAGCCATGACTTAGCTAATATACAGTTAGGGATAAAGAATGGATTCACTTACACAGTATTTGCAGTGACAGTAATTTATTCAATAAAAAGCAGCTCGTGCCCACCCTGTCACAAATCTCTGGTAAATAGATTCTATTTCTCTCTCCACCTACTTCTTATTCCCGTCTTCTTTGCCACTCCTTATTCTCTCCACAGTCAAGAGTCACAGCATCTGATGCATTGCTCCACTAGCGCTCATTTCTTAGGTTAAAATCTCACCAGAGACATCCCTCACTGCGAAAGCTCAGTAGGATTATTGCTGACCTCCCTCCACGGCCTCCCAATACCAACCAATAAAAACCAAAACCAAACCAACAGAGAGCATGAGGTTAGTGAAGGTGCATAAAAATAGACTTGAAATGTAAAAAATGAACTCTGAACTCAAAATATTCCAATATATAATATATGATCATTCCTATAATATACATAGTGGAAACAAAGTGAAGACATCAGAGCAAAAGAAATGGAAGAGTGTAAAGGAGACAAGAAAGTCTAAATGAAGTGTCCATTTCAATACTGAACCATTTCACAATTTTGCCCAGTTTCACTAAAATAGATCATTACAAGCCAGTAGCATTTTCCAGAGGGAAGCTGGTTAGTTTAAGAAAAAAAATAAAATATTATCAGCTCTTGCTATAAACAATAGTTGTCTCTGTGCCCAGATATTTTGCCTTTGGGAGCAAAGCAGGTTTTCTCCCCCCATCTGCTGTTCTTGGAGAGATTTTAGAGTATTCCCTCACGGCACCTCCCCACAGTTCCAGTGAAGAACTTGGTGTAGTCTGAGGCTATAGATAGATCGTCATAAATTTTATAGAGAGGAAAAAAAGATGATAAATCTGTTTCTAGAAAGTTAACTTTCAGCTCATTTATTGACTGGTTCCACACGACTGCCAGATTACTGTTTTAATTAAGGTACTAGGGATATATCAGACAGAAAAATTAAAAGTCTATTTCTCTATTCAACTCTATTTCAACATAGAGATAAATAACACAATTTTCACCACTTCTAATAAGAGAACAAAAATCCTGTGCCCAGCTCAGATAGTTTCAGTGTGCAAGCTCATGGTCCAGGAGTCGGTTCTGAAGCAGTGGAGACACCAAACAGAAAAGGACAACAGGGACAGGCAAGAAAACAGACAACAAAAAAAGTGAATGAAATATAAGAAGAAACCAGGACTTTGAGGTCACAGCTCCTTATTTGCTCACCCTCGATCTTCTGAAAGCTGTGATAATGGTCCCCGCAGTACAGTTTGCCATAGGGCCTTTTCGTTATTTCTGTTTGGTTTTATTTAGGGGGAGTCACTCAAGAATTAGATAACGGAAAGTAATATTAAAGGTTATGAAAAAAGCATGATAGAGTTCAAATGTTAAACAGGCTTGCAAGTGAGCCTTGCTCCATACCTCTTCACTGGAGGAGGAAGGTGGAAACCTGTGTTGCACACCACTGATAAATTCTCACCTGACGTAGAAAGACCCGCACTAAATAAACTCTCAAGTCAATCACACCTAAGTTCACTGGAATTTTCTGCTTTTCTGTTGAAGGGTCTTCTAACTAACTTCTGCAGTTCATTCAGTATGAGGCCCTATAGATCTACAGACATTATATAATCTTCCCTAATTACTGTCAACCATTACTTCTTCACTATTCATCGTTTTTTCGTACTCTGGAAGATTACTTGCCCTCATTTTAATCAGTCAACTCATCCCATGAGTCAGAATGTGTATAAATGTCAAGTCAATACTTAATTCTGTTAAGGTTGAAATTGAAAACCTTATCTCATAACCCAAACTACATTTTGCAGTCTGGGCTCTGAGTCAAAGTCAGGTGACGTGAGGGAAAGCTCAGAGAATCGGAAGAAATTCCTGGAACATTTTGTAAGCGAGTGACAATAAATTGCGTGTCCCACCAAATTCCACCTCAGGTAGATCCCTGCCACCCTACACTAGAGCGTACTGTCAAAGGCTTACCATTTCCAGTAAAGATTCTTGTATTTTAGTAGGGACGTAAGGGTTATTCTGCATCCATTAGCGGCCTGCTCAGTGCTGAAAGGCTTAATGAATTGCTTGAGATATCTAGAATAGTGTATTATCACTCACTTATTGGAAAAGTACCAGGCAGATTATCAAATGAGTCTTTTTTTTTTAAATTAATAACTAAGGAGACACTGCTTTTAACGGCAGCAAATTTCAGTAATCATTAAATATACAAAGATCACAAGCCATAGAGAAATTAAAAGGAAACATATAAAGGTGCCTTCAGACAACAGCAGGTCCTGAATCTATAAAGATTTTCTAATTTCAAAGCTTCAAGAGAACACCATTTTCATGGTTGGACAGGAAGAGAAGGGTGGAGACTTGTGGTCCTGCTTAGATGTTTGCTGGGAACTCAGTCTCGGTGACTTTTTTCTTGATGGTTTAGATAGATGCAAGATTGAATTTACAGCTAAATTAGCTTCATAATATTAGTAAAGGAGACTGCACTGTTCTATATTTATAGTCTTCTTGGAAATGTGAGATTCATCTGCTCTTTCCAAGACAGACATCAATGAACAGACTAAGAACTCCAAGCCAAACATTTTCCAGAAAAAAATAGTTTTATCTTTTTTTAGGTTCATATTATTTTACTTATTTTAGACATAATCAAGTAGAGGCACTGAAAACATGGGGTTTTGAGCTGCTGAGTACCCTGGGTTTTCCGTGAAAGATATGCTTAAATAAGCCATGTAGGATGCATCCCTGGATGGGACCTGTTTAGCCTCCGAGAAGTAAGGAACATTTTATGACACGTCACAACCCCCTAGGACTGCTTTACAGGCACTAGTAAGGAAAATGTGAATAAAACACAACAAAACAAACTGAGGTGGAAACAAAATAGTTTCTCATTTGAACAGATCCTACAGCAGAGCGAGTGCAACCTTTAGAAGCATCACCACTGTCCCTGGGCATTCACCTCTCTGGAAAGCGGCCCCTCTTCTGGGGGCTGTTGGGCCCCGTAGCTACTAACTCAGGTCATAATTATTTGGGGAAAGATTGCAGTTTTTAAAAAAATTGCTTGTTTTAAACCAAAAGCAATTAAGCATTAAGACAGATTCGTAGACTTATAAAAACCATAAAAACCATTTCTCAGATACAGGTCTTCAGGTTTCAGCACGGACTTCGATAACTGAATTCCTAAGCAGTCTTGAGGCATGACCGGAGTGACTTTGGCAAGATCTCCCATCCTGAGCAATTGGGCATGAATTTTTACTCCCCAAACATAAAAAAAAATATCTCTGCTATTGACTAAAACCAACCCCTCCCTCATTTTTTACCCATCACTTACTCAGAGAAATAGGGTGGGGTTAAAGTGTTCTCGCAGCAAGGCAAGAGGGATGCAGAGCCACAACAGAAAGGGGACAAAAGTCATCATTTTGTTATCCTCCACGCCGGCAACTGCACCCCCGTTGCCCACTATCCTGCCTTCGAACCCACACCCCACCAGGATGGAGCATCTCCAGCTCAGACCAGCTTGTGCTAGGAGCACTACAAGCGCTCCTCTGCGTCAGAGCATCATTAGGCTATTTGGGGGTTTGGGAGAGGGCAGAGACTGAAATCACAGTTGCCTCTCCTGAGCAACGAGATTCAGAAGGGATTTTTTCCCCCCTAAGTAGGACGCTTTAAGAGCGTTTGTAAGACCTGTTTAGGAAAATGAGGAGGGGTCCTCGCCGTTCTCATTTTTTTACTTGCCATCCACCAAACGAAATACAAATTAACCCCAATCTTTAGTTTCCAGTTTACACCTGTTTCTTTGATGTGCTTCTCACCGAGGAAGAGAAAGCCCCGGCTGCCACCACGCTGCGGCCGGTGAGAAGGTCAGACACGGAGCTCTTGCAAACCCGCGCTGCCGTTCTGCCTGCCGCAAACCAGCCGGCAAACTTGGAGTCGCTGAGGGTTAAAGCACGCTCCAGGACACAGGCTTGGCCAACTGCTGTTATCCAAGCAAGTTGGCAGCAGCTCCCTTTTCCACTGAAAAGAAAGGCTCCTGTGTTAGGTTTGATAACTTCACCGTTCACTTAATAGGTCTCCTCAGTATGAAATGAACTGAAAGAAGAATCCTGCATTATGGACTTAAAGCCATAGGCTTTTTCACCGATTTCAATGGTTTTTTTTAAATTATACAACGGAGCACCTGGGAAGTACTGGGGAGGAGTACATGAGGCCCGAGGCAGCACCCGGGAAAGATGGGTTTCTAAGTCAGGCTCTCAGTTTGATTTGGTTCCTGCTTTCCAGCTGCTGCATTCACCGTCTCTGCTTTGTTTAGCCTTTGTTGTAGTGTCTCCTCAAAGGGTGAATTCCCCCGCGCAGAGGTTGTCTCCCACTGTGTATGTACGGAGCCCAGCCAGATAAACTGCCATCCAGGTCCTGCTGAAATACAAGGAATCAGCTAGTTTGATTGTAGCTGGGGATATACCTCACTAAAACAATGGGACGTAAACACCAACCTTCATTTAAAATGGCTTCAAGCGATCAGTAAATTCCTCTTTGAGAGCTGGTACTTGAAATAAGAATCTCTAAAATCTAGCACACAAAGCCAAGCAGGAACGCAGGCCTGGCTAGAAACCTGAGCGTGGCAGGAGGCGTTTGTCCGAGCCCTGTGGGCACTCCTGCACACACGGGCACTGCCAAGGAGGGGCACAGAGTGAGGAGAGAAGGACGCTCACCCTGACCAAGTGTGGCAGCGTACTCGTGAGAAACACCCCAGCGGGCGAAGGAGGGTGTTGGCTGTAAGAGCACAGACAGTTTCTGCTCCAGTGGTTCTCCTGTGCCCGAGGAAGGACAACTTCTCAAATAAACAAGATCTGTTCCTAGCAGTACCTCTCTCTTTCACCGGTTTCTCTTAAGTGAGTCAATCAACAAGATGCTGATTTTTTGGCTAGATATGCACATCAAAGAAGTATCAATATTAACAATGTTTTTTAGTGTAGCAGAAAAAGAAATGTCAGGACAAATAAGCCAGGAAAGATAGACACGTGCTGTGTTTTCCCCTGAGTGAGGGCAAAAAGCAGGTGGCAAAAATCCCCCAAACCCACTATTTAGAAAGTTTCTCTCCCTTGGTTATCATCTGCTGCACTGTGACTTTTATTCTGCCTTTGCTGCATCAGCTCACATGTGATCAGTCCAAAAGAAACAATACTGATTTTCTGAATCCATAAACACCAAAAGCTCTGAACGAGCACAAAGGAACGAAGAGCCACGGGTTCACGCAGCTATCCAGACCTGCAGAGACACCGTGTAAACCCTGCTTCCTTTTTTTCTCCTAGCAGAACGAAAACCAGACTTCCACCCTGAAAGGAAGAGTCCCCGAAGGGCGTGCTAGGTGACCTAACAGACCTTTCGCAGCTAACCTCTGACTCAGCGCAAAGAATGCAGACCTGTGAATCACGACAGTGGCCTGAACAAGCAGTGACACGGCTGGAGCCAAAAGATCTGCAAACCTTTCCACTCTATCCAATGCCTTATCGTAAGCATATAATGAACAGAAAAAGATGATGTGTTCGAGACAGAAACACGAACCAGAAGGCGTGGTGGCAGCCGGATCCCTCCAGCGGCATGTTTCCCTACAGAGGTAGCAGTCTTTGGGCTAAAGACTGCGTGGGCAGGGGATGGAAAAGAATCCCAAACTCGGTACCTCACAGGTAGGCGGAGGATCTGATTCACATCGCAATCATTTGTAATAGCCTGCAGCCATGAGGCCAAACACTTTCATCTCCTCAGCTCTCATAAGCTAAGCAGTGTTAGCTGGATGAGTATTTGCAGTGGAAGTTCTCCAAGTGGCACCAGCGCAGGCAGGAAGCGATGCTGATGAGAGCTGGGCTCGACCCCGCGCTGCGCCACGACCGCAGGACGCGGTTTGGAAGGAGTTAGTCCGGCAGCGTTGCCACTTCTTACACAGGGCTGTAAAGGGCAGCCCTGGTGATGCGTGGTCTATAAAAGCACCGCCCCCCCTTTCTCTCTGAATAGGGCTTCCTGATAGCCTGGACCAAATCCAGCCTATGCAGTTGCATCCTAACCCTTTGCTGCAGCTGCAGCCAACACGGATTCTCCCTGCTAGCAAACCCCACGCGGCTCCCTGGGCTTGCTTTATGTGATCTAACGCAGTCCAGAACTACAGCGATCCACAGTTCTGATTAACTTTACAGATTTAACAGGCTAAGGCTGCGAAACCTGGTCTGAAATCTCAGACTGATTTCAATAAAACCAAAGGCCATGCTTAGGGAATGCGTTGGTTTCCTTGAGCTGTTGTCTCCAGTTAAAAATCATGTGCCAACAGATAATGCTAAGTTTGAAATGAGGATCTTTGAATATGCTTCAGCCTATCTTGTCTATTTTGGGAATGGCCAAAGAATTCAAGGCTGAAAAAATAAGTACAAGCAAAATACAGTTGTCTCCTTGTTACTGAAACAAACACTAAGTCATATATTATCATTGTCATAAAAAAGACTCGATCAGGACAAAGAGACTCAATGCTACAGCCTGCAGCAAAGATACCATTAATAAAATAAATCACATCATTCACAACTACAAGTGCTTCACTTTAAAGGCAAAAAATAGGGAGAATAGGACTGTGTGTACTTGGATGAAACAGTACAATCTGTATCAGTGTACTGCACACGTCAACACTGCTCATACAATGAATAAAGAGGAAATGCAGCACAGTCAAATAACTTTATTAATCTTCTGCACAATGGCCTTCTACTAAACTCATATAACCAAAGGTCTACATGCTATATAAACTATCAGATTGCTCCCCCATGAATAAATAAAATTCCACAGGAGAAAAAATGAGAATGAAAGCTCAATTATTGGTATCTTAAAAGATGGCTACTGGGAAAATATTTCAATAAAATATAAGATGACTTGGGGCCAAATAGCACACTCAAGTTTTTCAGCATAAGCAGCAAACTGATACCCCTCCTGTTAATACCAATTTCAGCCAAATTTGGCATACTACTTGAGATTTTTTTTTTCTTCATGCAAATCAGCTGGATGGAGGATAGAAACCCAAGCAAGTAGCCAGAGAGAGAGGAAAAACTGATTCAATAAAGGAGAAGCCAGCTGACTAACAAACGCATCAATACTGACCTGCCGCTCAGCCCATCCGTAACTCTAAATCAGCCAAAATGCTGCTGCTGGCCCAGAGAAATACAGAAAGGGAACTAGAAAGTCTTAAAAAACCAGAAGGAAAAGCAGTGTGGATATGAGCAGGTGATGGTGACACAGAACACAAATGCGCAGGAAAGCTACGTTAGCTCCGCTGTTAACAGAAAACTTGCTGTTCGCAAGGAATTTATGGTTATGCTTTTCAACTGAGAAACCAACAGGCCAAATCCTTCATCCTGCTGAGGAAATTTGGTGGCAATATAAAGTGCACTTTTAAACGAGACAGAAGTTTGAGCACAGAGCATCCGGTGTCGGAGGTGACTTCTTGGTGCCAGCCATGCTACAGCCCCCTCGGAGGGCCCCCTCCGATGTGACAGGAGCAGGGCTGATCTGAAGTGCACCGCGTCCAGTCTTCCTTTAACACAAACAACTTTAAGTAGTTTGATTTTTGAGGCTGATTTTTTGGGGCAGGAGCAGTTCTGAATTGGAGAAATACAATAATCTCCCTCCATTAGTTCTGAGGTATCGACTGGGTCTTATCCAACATCGATTTGGTTATTTACACGCTGTGAGTGTGAAATGTGTAAATAAATACTTTCACAATACTAACCAAACTCCCAGACAGCTCATAGGCGCGCTCAGAAACAGTCAGAAAATATTTTAAAAGTCCAGAAGAGCTGTTGAGAAAGTGGGATCAAATTGTCAAAAGATGAATTTGCTTGAAAAGAAAGCTCTGCACCAAGTCTGGAAGGCGTAAGTAAAAGTTGAGGGCACAGCATGCTCAGGAAAAGATGCCATCAATCAATTCTCTAAACGAGGAAGGCTTCTAAACTTATCTAGACGAGCCCTGTCAGGAGCCAGAACAGGGCAACCACAACCGACCTTTACTGCCTTGCAGGGATATAGGGAAAGAGACAGTCGTTCAAATATCTCGGGTCTGGGACACTACAAGCACACGGGCACACTCAATTTCTGGGGCGTCTTTATGGAGCAGAAACGACCCTCCAAACCTCATACCCTCTCCAAAATAGGATGAATGTGTTTTAGCTGCGTTGGCTTCAGGTGAATTAGAAAAATAAGGAATAATTAAAGCTGACTTTAAATCCGTAAAGCAAAGAGCTATGATTACATGAATATATATGGACAACAGATCTGCTACAGAAGGGCTTGATTCAAAGTCCGTAAGGAAAGCTATTTCAAATAGCATTCTTCACAGCAGCATTCCCTTTTATAGCACAAGAAGAGATGTGTGGCTGTATTTAGGATATCCAAGCAGAAAGCCCAGGAGCAGAGTAAGAACCAAAGAGTTTTTATGTCAACAGAAAGGTATACTTTCTTCTCCTCTCCTTTCTTCTTCTTTACACAAACACATTATGCAGTGCCAAAAGAAAAAAAAAAAAAAAAANAAAAAAAAAAAAGGAAGGAAATGAAAAGAAAATGGATCAGTTGAAGCCTCCAGGAAAGATAACCTTCAAAGGAAATTTAGCGGAAAATTGAAGAAAATAGAAGCTGAGATTTCTCTTGTACCTCATGGCTACAGAAATAGATAAGTAGGAGAAAAGGCTGCGAGCAGCATTGCTCCTTTTTGTGACAAGAGAGAAAGCCCCAGATATATTCAATCAATTCCAAAGGGAGAAAGATAATGAGAAATTAGAAATACCCATGAATAGGTTTGAAGTCTACTGCTTCTGGACACACATCATTGACAAGAACATGCAATTTCGACACAGACGAGAGAGAGGGGGAATCAAATGATCCATATGTGACACACTTAAAAACTCACAGAAACAGCCAAGCAAACTTTTAGAAGTTACCAACGTTATCAAACCTCCGTTAGGCTTTCCAAAACTTTTCCCTATTATTACAGATCTACCTGTGAATAAGTAAAAGAACTACTACTTCATCTACAACCCAACACTTCTGAGATTGTGACATCTGAGTACAGCTACACTAACGACCAAAAATTAACACTTCCTTCCTTCAACTTGTTGCTGCCTGCGTGGGGATGGGAGAATCTGGAAAAGGAAAGAAATCACAGGAAAAATCTGAGACAGAAACATTTAACATTAATATCTCGATTTGAAATTAACAGCAATTCCAAGAGACAGGGGTTGTTTGTTTTGGGTGGCTTCGGGGTTTTTTGTTTGTTTGCTGTTTCTTTTAGCAGAATAGAGCGAGCAGAGGGGTTGGGGTAAGAACGCCGGTGTTCCCTTGGCTATACTGTCTTGATTTCACAGCAGGGAGAAAGATCAGCATTTTCTTTATGGTTTCTGGGCTTAATTAATTTGCCTGTTATGGCAGTGTGTCCCTGAGGTGGGGGAAGTCTGCTGGAGGGTGAAGGAGGCAGAGAAAGAAACGTGAGATTGCCTTCTTTAAGGTGAGGAAGAAGGAGGAGGAGGAGGAGGGATTAGCAGAGCCCAGAAAACAGGCGCTGCTGGTTTGTGCCCCCACCCCCTGCCTGAGACCAAACGGTCCCACCGCTGGGCATCCTCTGGTACTTGCAGAATTAAAGTTGATCCCAACAGCAGGAATCTTAACAAAGGGTAGCCATGGAAACAAGGCACTCCTACAAAAAAAAAAAAAAAAAANAAGCTTTTCTGCAACATCAAGGGACTTGTTGGTTACACCTCATTTTCTCTCACACATTTTTAACTGTAAACAAGAAAAAATGAAGCATCTGCAGTTTTAAGATGACATTTGCAAGTGACCTGAATCCTTCAAAACAGTCTCATCACAGGTAAGGTGCCCTGTTGGAGAAGTAGTGGACACTCTTCCAGTTGTCCAGCTTCCTTCCACAGTCACCGGCCTGTGATCAACGTTGGCAGTAGTCTCGCAAAACAAATAAATCTTTAAACAATAAGCTACAGATTAAAAGCCTGAGAGGCTCCCCTGTGACCCGTGCAGAAATAAGAGCATTACAGAGGGGGCTGGAGAGCGGTGGTGCAGAAAGTTAAGCCACTGAAGACATGAGTTCATATTTGATGCATGGGTAGAGGTGAAATGGGCTTATGGCCCTCAGACACTTCAGGGATTTCTTCTTGCTGCAGCACTCGCGCCGTAGCGTTTCCTGATGATCAGAGTCTAAGGACTGGAATAATGGATGTGCTGTGGGCAGAAATAACTGAGGTTCAACAGCAGGGCTGTCTGGAAATCTGTGCCCAGTACCTGCTTTGTCTGTTGTCAGAAGTACCATAAAGTACCTGTCATCTTCGGCTTTAAACGCCAACTACACTAGTGAGATTAGTGTAATACTAAACCTGGAGTGGATCATTTGTACCGCTGACCAGTGAAAGATGGGTCTTTCCCCTTCTCCTTATCTCTCGCAGAATCAGATAAAGTGTCTGTATCTGCTGATAAACATCCCTCTCAAAGCGCAACTCTATATTCCCAGGGACATCCAGAGGTATATAAGCAGCCTGAGGACATGCGCTGTAGTGGACAGTGTGTTTGTAAAGTACGGTCTGCTGCCCCTGACTTTGCAAAATTAGAAAGGGAAAACAGGGGCAGTCCACGCTTAGCTGTCGTTGATGGGGAACCGATTCCACGCCAGCGTGATTAGAAAAGAAGTAGCTGTTCCAAAAAAGAGAGGAGTCAGTTGTCCTGTTTAAGACGCTGCTGTTTCTACTGACAGCGCACGCAGCAAAAGAGAGAAACACAAGTCATTTTTGGCAGCGGCCAGCCCTACGCCATGACCTCGCCCAGCTCGAAGCACAGAAGAGGGAAAACCCGAACAGAGCCAGAGGTCTCAAGCAGCAGCGCTCTCCGTTGCCTTCGTACGCACAGACAGCACCATCGCGCACAGCGCAGTCCTCAAGGGAACCGGCCATCGCGTTCACTGACTCCAGAGCTGACCTCAGGTGCATTTGCCTGGTGGCAGAAGAATAATTTCATTTAAAATGTACCAACATCTGAAATCCAAGTGGCTATGAAAAAGGAACACGGCCAAAGGACTCCCGCCTTGTATGAGGCATCGGATCCGTAATACCAGGTCCCTTCCTGTTAAAAACAAGGCAAAAAATAAAGCCAACAATGTGGGTGCATAAATGGATTTTCCCCTACAGCCGACAGTGAATCTAAATTAAACTAAATTGTTTTCATAATTTGCAACCTCTGGTTTCTCCATAATTACAATGTTGTGAAATGAGCAGGAACAGCTAGTATATACCCACAGGGAAGACTTACATTTAGTGACCCTATAATGATCCAGGATGAAGAAGATGCAATAAAGGAACCCACAGTATTCATTAATAAGATCAGTAAGAAAGGAGGAAGCTAGAGTTAATGAATGTATATAGGATTTTGATGTAGAAGCTGCAGGCAGAAGTAGCCAACAGTTTTATTCCAGCAGTGGTCTTAGCCATAAAACATTTCATTAGAGACAATCACCTCCTGAAAAATCCCCGACCTCTCCCCATCTGCAGAATGCTGGATAAAAAGCTACTTTAAAAATATTTTGCCTTTAAAATACGATGTAAAGAAATGTTACTAGCTAGTACAGATGAAACATTCTGCTAAAAACTAATCTTAACCTCATCTGATTTTAGAGTTGCTGCTTCCATCTGTTTTTCCCTTGCACTGCTCAACTGCCTTTCTGTTGACTATCAAAATTAAAACAATCTCTCAGTGATACTGTGTTCTGCTTTTTTCATCTGCTATTATTCTGGATCTGGATCATTAAAAAAAAAAAAAGTATAAGCACACCACTAACACAGGTGACTGTGGAAAACTGCAGAATTACAGTAAGTTATAAGGAATTTCCGTACCTACACACAGTCTTCCCTTGTTTCTGGCTCACAATCCTGTGCTCCTTGGAGAATGAGAATATACGTAACACCGGATAAACAGATAAACACCGGATAAAGAGAAGGCAAAAACCATTTGAAGCTTATATTACAGTATCACTCAGATAACCCAGTCGTAACTGATGGCACAGCAGATCATGGTCTGAACACGTCTAGCACATGTTACATACATAGCATCCCTGTCTCCATAAAGCTTAGCTGACAATCTAGATAAGATTCAAAACACAATTGTATGGTGGGAAGAGCTCATCTAGTTAACACAGTGTTCTGGCTAAAGCACAATTTGAGGGGTACCTTTTGGGAAAGGCAAGTTCCCTTTTGCTGCCAGAGTTTGCACTAATTAAGTTGCGGTTGCACGTTTGCACCTGTGACTGATCTGCACCAACAATGATTCTGATTTGCGTTCATGCTTTGACATGCAGATACAAAAGCAGAGAATAAACTTTAGCCTGTTCCAGCATCATTAAAGAACGCAATATTCCATATGTGCAAACACTATCCTGCCTACTTAACACTCCTACCTTACAGGATTAAATATACACTTGCTTCTAGTGAATAATTACATCTGGTATCAAAACTTGACGGTGTACTCCAACTGCTTGATAAAACTTAAGAGAAGGATAAGCATCATATTTTCTTCCAAGTCCACCACATGAGGAACCCTCCTCCCTACCCTCAGGGACTTGGCATCCACCGCTGTTCTGAGCTGCCAGGAAAGACCAATTATTCAGAAAACAGTATTCTAAAGAATTTTCTCAAAATTCTTATTTTTAGAAAATTATTCTTGGAAAATTTGAATTCTTTGTTGAAAGTAATCTTCTGTCATTACAAACAGTATTATAAGCAGCAAACAACTGGATGATTAGCATTTTTATTGTGCATTAAATCTCCTCACTGATAACTAAAGAGGGGAAGACTTCCTTTAGAAAAGTTTAAAGCACACGCCCGTCTTGCAGTCAGAGCTACCAACAAAAGTTCATAAATATCTCAGAGACTCATTTAATCTCTCAGCAACCTGCTAGATGAAGGATCGCGAAGCCGTTTATTTTGCAAAATCCCATTATTTTTTGATAAACTCTTTCAGACGAACGGTAATTTTGAATGATTCACCTGAACAAAATAACGCACCCACACTTTCAAAATGCCATTGGGGTGAGGTCAGGCAGAGAATGAGTCTGCCACTGTAAATGACTGCATTCGTCTCCTGTCAGAGTCCTTCAATTTGCGCACAAAAAGTATTTCCATTACTGGCTTGACAGAGATCGAGAAAATGGATTGATTTTTAATTTTCAGGAAGTTTTCATGGAATTTAGAATAATAGATCCTTTTAAAAAGCTTCAGATGCTGTGAGAGCATGTGAGCCGGTGTGCGCATGGGGAAGTGCACCTCCCTGTGGGTTTTACTGATGCAGCAGAATCAAGGACCACCCTTCTCTCAGCTATATATTGGTACGTTATGCGCAGTTGTGAACAGCTGTGGAAGTAAACATACAGTACCCGGGTTTCCAAATACACCACAGTCCTTGGCAGAGACCCCTAATCCCCTTTGGATGAGGGCTGCAGTGCTTTTATCTAGACACAGGCTTTCCAGACCGAATCAACCATTATACCCCGCCCGAAACACACTCCTGAAACAAATCAATCTTATTCATTTAAAATTCAACCCTGCATTAATCCAAAGTTGCCAGTGGTACCGAAGGTTGGTTCTAAGGAGATCAGCTAAGGCCCCAGCACTAACTGCTATTACAGTCACGGGTAGGACCTGGCCTGCAGGTATCACAATGAATGCATTAGAGGGAAAACCAGTTACGACGTGCCCATTGACCTCAGATCCATTCCCCTTTGTCCTTCTCTCGTGGGGAGCAACAGCGCAGCTTCAGCCAGCCCTGAGCCTCTCGTGCTCCAGGGTTCAAGATTCCATCTTGCTTATGTTTCTGAGACGCTCTAAGCTGGCTCCGACTGGGACACCAGCAAGCTTACTTGCCACTTCGGGACCAACCTCTAGCAAATGGCAACCTTCCTTGTCTGCCTTATCAACGATGTGACGTGCTAGTCCCAAATGTGGCACTGAAGAAACTTGAATTAACACTCAGTTCCATCACTGCTGACATTGCAGTGTAGCTGTGCATGAGGTTGTATCTCCTTGGATCCCAACTGCAGGGCAGAGATGATCATCAGTCGGTTATTCTCAAGCTCAGATCCCGTTTTCGTCCCATACCTCAAATTCTGCATGGGAAGAGCTAACACAAGACACACTTCTCGAAAGTAGCAGCTTAACTTATGAAAGCTGAGGTTTAGTGGAACTTCAAAGAGATGGGGATCTTTTGCCCAGTCATAAGCACCAGAATTAATTTCAGCCACAGGAACATAACATATGTACAGCAGTCAAACAAAAATGCATTGGATTGCCATTGGGTAACCTACACAATTCAGCTGGACGTTGAAACGGTTACATGGAGCTCATCTATGTGAATGGCACCACTTCAACATACTTCTCAGATGACTGAACTTCATACGATGATTTATAGTGTTAAAGCTTTATCACATTTAAGACTGTCATCAAAAAACATGAAGAGACAAGTAATACCTGCATTACTTACATCACCCAGAAAAACTTTTATCACACGATACAGACCCGCTCCACAACAGAACTCTGTTATCACTGTCATTCACACTCTCGGTGTAGCAGTGTTTTAGGGCAGAGGCCTTTGTGAATGAGCACGACCAGGAGTTTCGTATACAGCATCGTTTCTTTAGATGTCATTGCATTTCTGAGCTCCCAATTAATTAAATGCAATTTCAGGTTATTTTAAAAACTATTGTATACTGCAAAACGTGAAGTTAAAAAGGCACACCCGGAACGCAAATAGCTGCAGTGATCAGGCATAACATATTCTATGCTCTCAAAGTACATATTCCCTTGCTTTGGAAAGATTTGGGCATGTAATTAGCGAAGTACAGTGCCACTAAAGGATTCCTGAACAATTCCTTTTTTACGAAGATCGTTACAGGATAGTATCACATAAAGCTAAATAAATTAACTTCCCCCAAAAGCTTATCATAATCTGATCAAGCAGAATCAGCTAGACCGTTCAAGGGGCATTTAAGAGTCCTTTGGAGGAAGACTCAACTCCGCTGCTCTTCCATTTTCAATGATTACAAAGCCCTTCTGCCTTTCCTTGATCAAAGTATATGTCAATTTGCAGATTCTCTTGCAAGATCTGATCCTCCAGACTTCTCTAAATCAGCTTGGTTTTTTTGCAATCTGAAGCATCTAAAGCTTGATGCAGTATACTGAAGCACAGAATCATAGAATCACAAAATAGTTTAGGTTGGAAGGGACCTTTAAAGGTTATCTAGTCCACCCCCCTGCCCTGCAGTGAGCAAGGACATCTTCAACCAGATCAGGTTGCTCAGAGCCCCATCCAACATGGACTTGACTGTTTCCAGAGATGGGGCATCTACCACCTCTCTGGGCAGCCTGGTCCAGTGTTTCACCACCCTCATTGTAAAACATTTCTTCCTTATATATAGTCTAAATCTACCCTCTTTCAGTTTAAAACCCTGTCCCTCAGGCCTGTTGACAGCACCACTCAGCTTGGAGTCATCTGCAAATTTGCTGAGGTTGAACTACATCCCACTATGTCATTGATGAAGATAGTAAACAGTACCGATCCCATTACAGACCCCCGAGGTACACCACTCGTCGCTGATCTCCATCCAGACACTGAGCCATTGACTACTACTCTCTGGATGCGATCATACAGCCAATTCCTCAACTACCAAACAGTCCACCTATCAAATCCATGTCTCTCCAATTTAGAGAAAGGCATGTTGGGGGGAGACCATGTCAAAGGCCTTACAGAAGTCTAGATAGATGACATCTGTAGCTCTTCTCTTGTCCACTGGTCTAGTGACTCCATCATAGAAGGCCACTAGGTTAGTCAGACAAGACTTGCCCTTGGTGAAGCCATGCTGGCTGTCTCGAATCACCTCCCTGTCCTCCATGTGCCATAGGTTCAAGGACGATCTGTTTCATGATCTTCCCAGGCACAGAGGTGAGGCTGCCGTGGTGTCATGGAGAGGAGCCCGCACAGTGTAGTGGTGCCAGGGGAGCCAGCCACGCTGGAGGTGGATCCACTTCCATTAGTTCTTCTTGGTCTGCAGGTTGACTCACCTCCATGGGCTCCACATCATCAGCCACATTGTATGTGCCCCACACCTGAAGCTGCCTCCTCTTCCTCTGCAGTTCCTGCAGCCACACATCTTCTCTCTCCCCCCACAAAGATGGGCAGCCACACGCTTTGCTCTTGGACCTCTTGTTTCCAGACATTCTTAGAACTGGAGGGCCTCGAAGGTCAGTGAATTATGGGCCAGCTGCCGGCGTCCCTGTATTTGCAGAGCCCGGAACAAACAGCAGCGAGGTGGCTCGTAACATCAGGAGGCCACTGTGATGGGGATGCATGTGGCCAAATATGGCCGTTCTGGGAGTTGGGGGGCCTGTGGCCTGAAAGATGGCCCCATGTGGGAGAAGGAGGAGGGCTGGGGGGACTGAGGGCCCCTTTCCTGGGGATCACTCCCCTGTGCTTTTCTGCTGCCCCTTGGGCGCAGGGACTGCCCTCCACCTCCCCTCGTGTGCCTGGGCTCCAGCCCCCTCATCCTCTGCCCGGGCTCCCCTGGGTGGGATGGCAGCAAGGGTGTTCCAGGAGGGTCGGGGGTCTCTCGAAAGGATCGAGATAGGCACTTGATACAGCTCTCTAAGAAGTGCAGTTGGCCCTCTGCCTCCAGGGATGTGCATGCGATTTAACATGAACAGTCTTACTAGCAAAGGAGCTTCCAAAAC
>RSEF01000005.1:11855141-11882328 GCA_003993805.1 Himantopus leucocephalus
ACTAGTCTTGCTTTGCTGAGAGCTTACTGCCTTTGTATTAAATCACAGGATAGAGCTGGTGAAGCCTCTATTCTTACCAGCGCTCCTTTGCAAGGCGTGCACGGCCGTCCAGTTCCCAGTTCGGTCTTGTTGCACTCAGCCAGAGCTTTCTCTGCAATCTGTCTGAGCGCAGTTACCTGCCCAGGTATCGACTAGGAAGAAAGCGGGGCACTGTTGATCAGGTTGTCAGAAGCAGAACAGCGACCGAGCTTTCGTATTGAACTTTTCACCAACAACGCTCCACAAAGGTGGCAGCATACCTCCGCTGCACAGCTGTGAAACTCAGGCCCTAAGGTGATTTCCTGGACAAGCGAGAAAAATTGTGGAGATCATTTTCAAGACCTACTCCCATGCACCATCCATTAAATACTGCTACAAAAATCACTTACAAGCTTTAGAACACGTGGCTGCCCCAATTACAAACGCCGGTAATTTCCAAGAAAACTGGTAACGCAAAAATACATTGGTAACATAAAAGCAAAGGTTAAACAAGATTTGCAGCTTCATTATTTCTGTGCTTTAATATATATGACTTGGGAAGTTAGGGACTACTTTATGCTTCCAGAAATGTAAGTATATATTTGTCAGGGCTTGTAACTTCATGCTCTACAATAACACACGAGGAATTAGCTGGAACACACACAATTCCTGAATTTTCACTTAATTAACAAACGCATTCCATAGTCTCACATGATCTGTATTTTCCATAAATAATAAGCTTAACTGATTAACTGATAAATGTCTTCATCTGCTTTTAGCATCTGCATGCTGCGAGAACAGGTTTCTTTGGCATTCCATACCTCTCTCAAAGTGACAGTGTTTCTACGGCAACGTTCACATTTATTAAGGCTGGATATAGTATCACTGCTGAACTTGTGCGCCTGAAGTGTAAGTGAGAACAGGCGTAGGAAAAAAACACCTGTTCTTACTTATGGAGTAGGCATACAAACCCCGGAATAATTCTCTCTCTTGTTAAAGATGCATTAACGTAGCGTTACACGCTTTAAAATACAAGCACGAAAGTATTGACAGGTGAAACACCTTAAAGTTTTAATAGCTTATTTTCTTGCACCTTTATAAAAGAAATTTTGATGTGGCATTAAAAAAAAAAAAGATCTCATACAGGAATCCAAGGCAATTCCTGCTAATCTGAGGAAAAGGTGAATCTCTTTTCCATGGTGGAAATATGTATATCATATAGGTAAACTGTAAGAAACAAAATTTCAGTTTTGTCAATCACCTCGTCGGTCTCTCTCTGTTAGAAAGTTAGGAGAGATATAGTGGCTTGTGCCATGGGACAGCACGGCGTGGCACAGGGAGACAGCTGCCACACTTTGGGTGAAATCGCTCTTCTGAGACACCCGCTACCAAGTCCAGGTCGGGTGAACCGGAAAAGCAGAATGCTCCTACAACGGGGTTTTTACTGGCAGGTAGGCACTGTCGGAGCAGGTAAACACCTGTCTGAATGCAACCTAGTAAACTGGGGAAGACTGGGTTTACAGAAACAGGGGTTTGGGGAGTGGGTGCAGTCCGTGGGACTCTCCCCAGGCGCACGTGCAGGATGTTGCAGTCTGAATCAGCCGGCAATACCTGCTTTGCTCTACATGCCACCAGTTACACATTCAAGTGGCCTTTTCTTCTACTCCACCTAGCTCAAGTAGGGATGAAGGGTGAGCTACGGGATCCTTGAGGATGACAACATTTCAACGAATCATAGCTACTGTAGAATACAAATTCACTCTTTCTCCTTGGGAAAATAATACATGTCAATATGGATCCAATTGTAAGGAGCCAGCGAATGCCATCACTTTCTACATGGTGACAACATCAGCTGTACTAACCAAATAAACTGGGACACTTGCCTTCCAGGCTGGTACCAGATCTGTGCATAACACACAGTAAATTAAGTGGAGCATTTCACATTGCAGTTTTCAGATATTAGAATATTGTAAACAAGCAGAGATGTTGCTTAAGACCTAATAGATCGAAGCCTGGAGCATAACTGCCATCTGGCACAGAGAACTGTACATTTGGTCTTTGTGACAAGATGTCTCATCATGTAGAGTGGCCTCCTACTGACAGGCACAGGAACAGCCCGAAAGATCTCAGAGCATGGGATAATGCCTGGAGCAGGCAGGTACTTCTCTGCCAGCAGCCACCGAATGAGGTAGGGACGACATAGATACGGTTAACGGTTGAAGGGAAGCTCAGACACCAACTTGGACATCAGCTTTGATTTGGTCTGACCTGTTGCCATTCTGGTACCGCGTGTTCAGGCTCAGTCCTAACTAGGAATGAAGCTGGCACCAGGTCCCAGTCCCAGGTGCGCATCGCACACACGACCTAACGGCTGGAGGTCCTCGCAGCCACATGGCAAGTGAGGCACCGAGGTAGTGCTCTGGTTCACAGCTTCAGCTCAGGTCCCACCAGGAGGAAAACTGCTTTAAGTTCAAGTGCACCCGCAAGGCTACAGCTACAGATGCAAAGCAGATTCGCACCTAAAACCAGATGAACCCAGTGGGTCTTCATTGTGCCTACAAGTCCCACATTCTTCTGTTTTACAGGTAAAACAGACAGTACTCTAAAACAAGCTCGGACACCTCTGAAGTGACAATGCTACCCTCCAGAGTTTGAAGGGGCTTATGCATGCCTGCACCCTTCATTCACTATTCCTGGTCTCAAAAAAAGAATTTACTGCTAAATGGTATCTGCTTCTGCATACAAACAACCCTTTCATGTGCTTCCGTAGGCATAGCTCAAAGAGGAAACTGGCCCGCTAGCACCGCTGAATTCAATGGATATTGGAAAGAATGACAGAATGTCCTTTGAAAAACAATTAAAAGCAGGGATGTCTTTGCAACACGTCAGGTTAGTTTTGGACAGTCCATGAGATCCACAGTTGTCAGTAACATAAATATTTAAAATCAAGGAAGCAAAAAAGTAAAGGTCATGGAGACTCTCATTTAAAGTGAAGTTTCTACGCATTAATAAAGTATTTATGTATTCTTATATAACATATAGGCTAAGGACAACTCAGTGGAAATAATTATTTATTCTTGTGTCTGAATATGAGTGACAGCAAAGTCTAAAAGATCAAATTAAAAACTCATTGCTGCATTTTGAAATTCAAATGATCATTTCTGTAAAAGAAATTGGTTCCCTAACCTTTCTAAATACAGAAGTTAAATGGCATTTCCAAACTTTGGAAGTAATTAAGATCAGAAGCATGATAAGATTCTTACAACTCTATGGTATTGTAAGACCATAGAAAAAGAAGAGACCGCATTTTTAATTCAAAGATGCTAGTGTGACCACCTGCTGTAAAGACAAGACCTTTGATCAGATATTACAGGGAAAACATGAAACATCAAACCTGAAAAACACTGTGAATAAGATGTAGGAACAGTGAGACCCACTACTCTGGTCTTGTGTTGGGGCCAGGATAACAATAGGCTTAGTTTGTTCTGTTTCCCCTAAATGAAACTCCAGTGAAAGAAAGAGTAAAACAGGGACTTCCAAGCCACATGAACTGCAGATTTTATACCTGTGTAAAGTGAAACGTTCTGACAACAGCCAAATTCATATAACTCAATTATAAAGTGTCTACAATCTATAGCTATAAGAATTATGCCGATCTTTCAAAAGAAAAGAAATCACATTTTTGCTTGCAACTCTATTCTATCCTTGGCAACTGTGGATGATTCTGATGAAATATACTGCACAGATGCAATCAAAAAATGATAGAGTTTGGAAAAGGTTAAAATTACAAGCTGCAGAATACACAAAAAAAATCAGGAGAAATATCTAGTGAAATAAGATGGATATTTATGGCTTTGCTCAAACAAAAAAAAAAAGAAGAGGCAAAGTCACAGTTACAATTTCCTGTACTTCACCTATATCCCTCTATTAATGAACTCATTATCATGTCCTTCAAACAGGAGATCCTCCCTAGGCCAGCTGTATACAGCCAAATCTATCTCACTATACTTCAGGAAAGTAAAATCTCTAGAGAAAAGGCAGTGTTGAAACAGATGTACTGTATTAGTAATGTGAGCTGGCGGCATCACTGTGCACTGGTTATACATAGCTAGGCAACCTGAAAACATACAAAAAACAACTGAAAGTGACCCCAAGAGCCGGCCAAAATTACCCTGTATCGCTTTTATGATGAAACCTGCAGCACATCTTTTACTTTCTTCCTCTTAACACTTTTTTTTTAAAAAAAAACCAAAACCAAACACTGTCAAAATTTATTATCAGTTGTGAGACAGCACCCCCTGGTGTAACAACACATGAAAACTTTAAAAACCACCTTAATTTGTGATGGGGTGCAGGTAACTGATCGGTTTTACTATGTGGATTAACTGGCTGGGTCTTTCCTCAACACTCCAGCTGCAGCTCCATGCCAAAAAATGCATGATACAGAGCAAACGCCCCTCACATGAGGCTTCACATTTCTGACAGCCGTATAAAGGTTGCTCTACAGAAACCACTGGCAAATTTTTTTTAAAGCTCAATATACAAGCTCAGTTCCCCTACAGCCCTATTTTTTATATTACCTACCTTCATGTTTTCTTGGGATGACCCCTCCCTCTCCTAGACAACTGAGAGTTGCCTATATCATGCCTGTCATCTGAGAAACATTCCCGCTTCTCATGTATCATCTAAATAGGAGAGAAATATAAATCCTCACTGGGCCCTGAATAAAGAGATCCGACCCTGCCTTGCAGCAGCTCCGTGTTAGGAGCATAGGAGAAACCAGCTTCCTGCTATGCCAGCACTGTGGCATACAATGACTTAAAAAAAAGAAAAAAGCTTTTAATGGAATAGTAGCAAGTTTCCTTGCTCCATTTATACCTACCGGGAATTTATTCCCGTTCTTATCCAAGCTTCTGAAATCACAGTTGTGGAATAACCCTGCCCTACCCAAGCATAGTATATGCAATACATACTTACTGTGGCTCAGAAAACGGATTGGTAACCTCCTTGTACAAAGTTTTGGGCAATACAGCATAGCCACAGCTGCACACTAGCTTTTACTAAGTTTTGCTGCAATGAAAAAGCTGTAAGTGGATCCTGAAGTAGGATAGTCTGTTTAAGATACTCCTTTGTNTAGTATATGCAATACATACTTACTGTGGCTCAGAAAACGGATTGGTAACCTCCTTGTACAAAGTTTTGGACAATACAGCATAGCCACAGCTGCACACTAGGTTTTACAAAGTTTTGCTGCAATGAAAAAGCTGTAAGTGGACCCTGAAGTAGGGTAGTCTGTTTAAGATACTCCTTTGCATATGCAAGACTGTTCTGTAGTATCTAGGATATGTTTTGCACCCCATTAATGTTGATCAAACACTTCAAAAGCAATTACCAAAGAATAACTCCTTAGAAGAGCAATTTTTAAAGTGACCAGTGGTGCACCTGTGGTTCTCCGCTCCGCTATTTGCTCACAATTGCTGACCCTCACAGAAACCACGGNTTGCACCCCATTAATGTTGATCAAACACTTCAAAAGCAATTACCGAAGAATAACTCCTTAGAACAGCAATTTTTAAAGTGACCAGTGGTGCATCTGTGGTTCTCCACTCCCCTATTTGTTCACAATTGCTGACCCTCACAGAAACCACGGTAATACTACGTCAACCTTCCTCCTATTTCCTTTCCCTGTAAGTAGCTGCCACAAGTACAGTTTTTTAAGCAGTGAGAAGGGAACAGACCACACGGGCCTGCCCAGGAGTGGCTAAAGACCAGTGGACCACCACCCTCAAATGACACAACTTGGTAATCCTGTCTGTGCACACAGGCACACAGACAATCTCTCTCAGTCAGTCCCTCTTTAGGGCACAAAAGCTCTTTTAGAAAGAGCTGCTCTGAACTGGAACCAGTCTGCTATCAAAGCCACTGAGCGAAAGCCTAGCCAAAACACAACAGGATAGATATAAAAGGATAGAATTTCATCTCTGAAGTATAGACATGAAATATGCACCTAACTTTTTTGTTCAGGCTACTGAAAAAAAAACACACACCACCAGCAAAAACTTCTGTACAAGACCAGCTCTGCAGGAGAGCTATTGAAAAGCATGACAGGTGGGAAATGAATCTTAAAGTCACGGCAGCTTCTGCTGAACAGGTGTTTTCATGTCCTTGCATAAAGTTCTGACAGCAAAAGATACCCTAAACGAAGTTAAACTACATGCTCCTAAAGTCACTGACTTTAAAGTTTGCTGACTAAAAGTCACATGAAATATGGATACCAGCACATGTCAGGATGTTTTACTATTCTCCAACGAGGACAGCAGATTGTGACTGAAATAGGGCTTGGATAACAGATACTGGAAGTCATCCTCCTTCTCCAAAAACATCCTTTCCTCGGCTGTGGTCTGCAAATCTATCTCGTTCACACCAGTCAATATACACACAGCTATGACTCAATCTCTGTTAGTGTCCTACGAACCACAAGGTCTTTGTGAAGAGATGAAACCATTCACTGGAGTCCTAGGATTTTCTTCTCCCTTGGTTTGTCTTAAAGTGATTGGAGACTAAAATGCCCCCCACGGACCCCCAAGCAGCACAGCGATATTCACGGAATTTCACAGGAGAGCACATACCACATACTCCTATGTTTTTCTCCCATCATCCCCCCCAAATTATGAAGTACTAAGCAATTAAGATCACAATTTGATTATCTCTACTATACCCTTGTGAATCTGACATAACTTCACAGAAGGTGATACAACTGCTGTGAGACCACGTAGAGATGTAACTTCATTATCAAGGCAGACCTGCGTATCCAGAGCTTCAGCTCCTGCCGGTATCACATAATGCGTGAGCCGGAGCTTTCATTAAAAAGCAGAATAATGGCAGAACCAAAAAGGGATTTCAAAACACGCAAAACAAACAGGTCACTCAGCAAAACCATGCTGCACCATCTTACTGATTTGCTGTCTCTAACAGCTGCTGGGAGTAAAAAAACTGGACACCCCCCACTATAGCAGGTAAAGGTTTTAAAATTCACATCATCATAATAGCATCAACAATATCCACTATTTATACTTGAAACATACATTACTGTCGCCGGTACATTTCACGACCATACTCGATGCTCAGAGAAATGCACAAGATAATCGGAGCCTTTGGAAGCTATTTTCAAGTATTTTTTCTCTGCTCAGACAAATTCATGGCAACAGCCTTGCTTATCTACGACTCTTTCCTTTTTCTTATTGTATGTAATAAGCGTGAGATGTGTGCCTACGACAAAACAGTAAAACATGCCAAAGCCTTGGAAGTCACATATTTCAAATCTAGAATATCTAACAAAATACATAGCCTTAGAAGGTGTACAGGCTTGTCTGTACTAGAGGTGTGCGCACTGAAGGACAGTAACGCATACTTCGGTACTGCTAGATACAGCATGGCTTTGACGGCTAATGGCTTAAAAAATGGCTACTGCCAGCAGAATTCTATTGATTTTATGATTTTTATCTACTAAAGATTCAGAATTGTACAGCTGCATCAGTGCAAAGTTTTAGCTGTTAACAGATCTGTCCCATTTTTCACTACGGGCAAACTATTTTCTTCTAGCACCTAAGCTAAGAACAGGATTGGAATGAAAAGTGAACATAATGCTTGTAAGAACAGACCAGAGCTGGCAAAAAGCCATACTGGGAGGAAAACAGGTAATGAAATATTTATATTAATGTCACTTATTAGCTCAGTTTTTGCATTGTACTTCCAGGACTACCATTTAGCCAGATAATATACAGCAGCTTAGACTCTTTCATTTCTGAATTTACATGCATGCTCCTTCCTGTGCTTATTTAGAGTGGAAAATAGGTATTTTTATCACTGAGGCCTTAAATGTTTTGTCAATCAGCTGTTCGGGATACTAACTCAGTTCTCTTCTGTTCTACTGGAGCAGGACACAGCTGTTCAACAGCAGGACTTTCTGCCAACTGGAAGAGTACTGTTGGCTCTGTGTACTCTTCTGTAGAATTAATTGCTTACAACAATTTAACAAATTCAGAATTAATGCTTAACAGATTAAGCAAAAAGTATTTTCAATCTAATGGTTATGTGTTTTAATCTACTGCTAATTTGCGTAACATTTATTAGCCAAATAGTGTTAACTCACTTCCACATCCTGACCCGATCTTCACTCACAATTCTTCCTTTCCCACAATTCCTCAACTTGGTTCAATTCACTGCAAGACCATAATCAGTCTGAATCCTGCCTGCCTGAGTTTACACATGTGGCTAATGGCTGCAGTCACGGAAAATACAGCTTAGGCTGTCACAGCTTTAATATTGCACGTGGCTGTCCTTTCTGTGTTAACTAAAAAATACGACCACCACCAACAATGTTATGTTACTCATGATAACGCTGTTAGGAAAGCATTTGCAAAACAAAGTTTAAGGTTCTACTGCTTGCTGGAAAGAGCTGAATTTTGACAATCTCTTTTCTAACATTACAAGCTTGGCTGTGCCAAGTGATTACATTACTAAACCAACCATTTAGAACACACAGCCTTTGATTCAGCTGTCAAATGTATATATTCTCCTCGGTATACCAGAGTATTTTAAAAGTCATGACCGCACATTCACACCATTCAGGTCTAGCCATTATTGTAAACACTTAAGCTATTACACACTCCCACTTTCTCAGAGTATCAAAATACCCCTGCCAGATATTAAATACCGATCAAATAATACAGAGTTCGTAATTTACAGACAAAACAGTACTGGCATAATTTGTTTATTGTACTATGAGCATCAGTATATATTAGAGACAAAGAAAACATGACTTCCAGGACAAAGAAAAAAACCTGGAGATTTAAAATTTTGCTCAGTATCAATCATGGAGAACCTATAAATTATCCGCTGGAATGCTTTCAGCTCAAAAGCTTGGCTTCTACAATTACAGAACACTGAAGAATATAAGATGTTCTGGATCCCAAAAGCCACATACCTAAGGTTAAATTGTAAAAGACCTGAAAAGACATTAGGCAAAATTTATAAACTTGTTTTCTTCTGAGACAGATTGATCTTATCTCCAAGACTCAGGGCCATTCCCTGTAAGGAAAAGAAAGACGACATTCATGACACAGATATTTCAAAATAACTTTATCTATATTAAAACGGAAGTTCCGTATACAGAAATCTATGAAGCTAGCGACATGGAAATTAAATTATTTCTAACTGTTCATTTATTTACATACATTATAGTGCACACCTTCTTAACACTAGGTAAAGGCTAGATCTACATATATTATTGAAATAACGAAATTTGAATTTGAGCTAGCAACTGCTAAACCTGCTATCAATACAAAAAGGCAGAAAAATGAGAAAGCATAAGCCTTTTGACTTCCCACCAGTTGAAAGTATGCTGCTGCTGAAGAAATTACAACTGTCAGTCCAGTCACTGAAATTCAGCGGTTGAAAGTCTCAGTGCTGACACTAGCACTCAACGTACTAAAGCTACAGAAAATAATTTAATCGCGGAACCATATTAATATTGCATAGAAACTGCAGAAGTCTCAAAAGAAACTGCACAAGTAAATCCACCTAATCAACAACAGAATGATCTCAAGATCAAACTAAGCTGGCACATATAATTGAATGCAGTCTTATGTAAAAAATGCCACTGTAAACATACCAGAAAGATGAAACCACTCTGAAATCTTTACAATGACATCACAAACTAAATTGTTGTATGCGATGAATGTGAGAATTCTCAGGCAGTCCTTTATTGTACGCTCTTTAAAGTACTATTATTGGTACACTAGCTCTTCTGTTATTAAACAGTTCCAAATTTTGTGCATTTTTTAGTCAGGAGGTAGAAGTTCTAAAATCCAAAGCAGACTCATAGATGTACTTTAGAAAATAATTCTACCAAAAGACTTTGGGATTTGTTGTTTTTAAAAAGAACCAGTGAATAGCAATTACATGCATAACATTTTCTTGTTACATGAAATTGAAATGAGTTCAAGAGGAAACAGATCATGGAACCTTGGGGAGCATTTGCTCTTTATTTAAAAGCAAATCAAGTATGGTGTCTTATTTGCAGCACTATGGATAAAGTAAGAAAATCTTGGCCCAAAGGCCTATTTTATGATAATGCACTGGGAGAGAACATGTACAATGTGGTCTGATTACACCTAACTAAAAAGCCATTTTTTCCTCATAAAATGCGTCTAAGAGTTTTTTAAAAACTAAGGCTGCAGTTTCTATATTCATCTTCCCTAAATATTTTCCCATTTACGTAATACTAGAAAATCACTCACGTCCAAAAATTTGCAAGTTTTTTTAGAGTGCTCAGTACATTTTTCTTAAAAATGACAAGGAGAAACAGTGCTTTAAATAGAAGCCACATTACCTGACTCTTTGCACGGATCCGTATGTGACCAGTGACAGGCGCCTCTGGTCCAAGATGAATTGGCTTTTCAATGCTGACATTTGCAAGTGCATCTTCTCCAAATATGGAACGTGCATAAAGATTGGCCGCCATAAAGCCACAATAACCAGAAAGTGCCTACAAAAAGCACATCTGAACTCTTTAGAAATGCCAAAATCCTTTAAATACATTTTAATTCATCCTAAGTATAGCTAGGCAGATATTAGTATTTAACATTTAAACTTCCTTCTTTGCATACAACGTTTTTTAAAATGTGAGAATCATACAATGGCAAACAGTGGTGGCCTTTTTCTAAAATTAATATTGAAAGCAAACTACACAAGGTAGGATGGCATTTTTTGATCTGATTTTATGAACAGCAAAATGGTAAAGAAGCTAAACAGTAGCAATAGGTACTATACCTATTTTGGCTACTACATATATATTAGCTAGTAGTAGTATCTATTTTTCTTAAAAGCAAGTAGCTATTCTATATATATATATTTTGCTTTACAATGAAAAGGCTAAACTGGCAAAAGAAAGGTAAATTTTGACAGAGGATGGAACCTGGACCTACCAAAAAAAAAAATCTGTATAAAAATAGGTGGTTCCATCAAATCTATGCTACAGCTTAGCTACTACAAATTAAAACAGATATTCTGATTTTCTAGCTGGGCAAGAAATAGCCAAAGTGATTAAGCAACATGAGAATTTTGATAACATTAACTTGCTTTCACTCATTTCAGAGCACTCATTTAAAAACTTTGAGGTATATGTACTATTTCATGTTGTAAACAAATGTCTTTAATAATATTTATAACAAATGCTAAACAAACTAAACGAAGCATACAAACTAAAAAGGGTGTCTAAAAGTCTTCAAGCAAATAGCTCACCTTCTCTGGAGTCAGGCATTTCATATTGGTTGACTTCAGTATGTGCTGTAAGTATTCATTTAGATCAATGATATTGGTATTCACTGTAACCTTCAAGAAAGGGGAAAAAAAAAAGGCAATTACTTTACTTAGCACCTCGGGCATTTCTGAAACCATCTCTTCTTCAGAACTCTACAAAGATGACTACCGCTACATTTCTGCTCGAGGAACACCACATTCAGTAAGCTAGCTCCAAATCACATTACATGGTGGCGTAATACAAAGTCTTCACCTCCTGCCATCCACATGTTAACAGGTGGGAATTCCATGCTATGACCATGGTTTCTAAAATGTATTAGGTGAATATGATACTCTGATGAACACGTAGACTCTCTCTCGCAACTAGTATACTTCTGGTCTGAATATAGCCTACACATTGCCAAACCAAGAAAAAAGGGCATCTAGTCCAAAAGCATGCTTTTAACCAATGATAAATATTACTTTCATATTTCTCTTCTAGCAACAAAGTTCTCTGGGCTGCGTTGGCTTCCTCATATTGAGTACTGTGGGTCTTGTTTAAACTGCTTTTTAACACATCTTTTAGGAATAGTTTACAAATTGCTAAGGTTTCACATATTACAAATTAAAATTTATTGTTTACAAGTTCCCTTTGAGAGAACTTAAATCCACTCTCAAGCGAACACACGTAAATACACATAGCGAACAGGGCTACAGTTTGTGTAAGAGATCTCCCATTCTGGTTTAATGTTTCTACTCTGCTCTTGAATTGTGTTGCTCCGTTGGATGAGATTATCTCCCTTAAACCCTTTTTTAAGGGGCTGTAACTAACAGTTTGAGCACCCTCTAATATTGTGTACCTATCATTTTGTGATCATCCATAACCACTCTGTATTTAGGTGGGCCTAAATAATCTTTAAAATGTCCCTTACAACCCAAAACATTCTATAATAATAATAAAAAAAAAAGACAACATAATTCAGAACTGGAGAGGCTATGCAGTATGACTAATTCTGCAGTCTCAGCATAAACTTATACTTGTTGCCATCTCACCTTTGAGACAAAATACACAGCAATCACATAGCAATTTGGACACCTTCTGTACAGGAAGTAAGGCTCAACGCACTTAGGTCTTTTGTAAGAAAAAAATAGTTATTGCATCACTAAGCTTGTGAAACAGATAAGATAACAGTAAGAGAATGAGTTACTTGAGGCCAACATCCAACGTGGATGTTGAATGAGATCTGTATCACAAGAGATAAAGTTGATGCAATGAGCTGATGAAGAAACAAGAAATAGAATTATACCTCATCAAAACCAACTCCAAATAACAAACAAAAAATGAAACTAACTTTGTTTTCCCACTCAAATTCTGCCCACATCTGTCTGAACTCCGCATCCGTACAAGAAGCAGGCTGGATGTAATCCATGATGTCAATGTGAATATCACTGAGAACCACACAGTTTCTGTCGCTGGCTGCTCCAGAGACATCATACACTGCAATAAAAAACACAAACCACCTTAATGGTTAAAAAAGTGAATTTGCACTAAATCAGAGTGCTCAGTGACCACCTGCAAGTTAACAACAGTCAGCACTTGCTCAATCTCATTGCTGACCTCTGTCCTCTTCAAGTGCTTTACCCAGTTGCGACAGAACTTTAAGTGTATTGGCCTTTCAGGCGAGGCTGCCTAGCTCATTTCAAATCCAGAGACTTGGGTTCAAGTATCACGCTGACAATCATCCTAAAAGTAGCATGTTCTACTATAATTTTAAGTAAAAGCAATACATTTAAAAAAAAAATCATTACAAAATATTCATACGTTGTAGACCATTTAATTTCCTCTTCCAGTATCATGTTTTAATTATTTTTGAGCTCATTAAGCAGTTAAGAAATGCTACACATTAATGTTAATTTTGCACACTGAATTTGTTTACTTACCAATATTACCAAAAATTATTCCATTTTCTGTTGAGGCGACTTTGACATTAGCCTTAATGTTTGCAAAATCATGCGGAGCAAGTGTCAGAGGAGATGGTTTTTCCACAAGTTTCAAGTCACCTGGGTAAAGAAATCAGGAGATGGGGATCAGGGAACATTAACCATAAACAATGAGTTTAGCTTTTGGAACAAATTTGATTTTCTTGTCATTCAATTCCAATGTCTACAAAGTTGCACTAAATACTACCATAAAAGGATTTGTTGATTTGGAATTCTGTTTGTTTGTTTGTTTTACAGTTTGTTACCTGCAAGACAAAATAATTTACATTACATTGAAAATTTCACTTAAAATATTAGTGTGCTCACCCAAACCCCAATGAAAACAAACATAAATACTGACTTAAATGGGCTTCCGATTGAGTCTTGTATTAAATTTTTAACTATCAGGAAATGGTTAATTCTACCTTATATTTTAATCGCTGTCAACATAATAATGCCTAATCCTACAGTCAAAGTGTCTCAAATCCAAAGTTCAATGTCCAGTATCACATGCACTAAGCTATTTATAAACAGGACAAAGTATCACCTTGATTTTGAATATAATTGCTCTCCCAGGAAACAGTAAGAGATGTATTTTTCCTAATCCTTTAGCAAGCAATTGTAAGACTCCTTAGTTCTACCAAACTGTGCAGTTTAAGAACACAGCATGAACAGCACCAGCTCTATACACACTAGTGATACATCAAGTCAGTTTTTGCAACGTATCTGAAGACACCAACTGGGAAATACAGATTTCCGCTCTACTGAACTGATAAATAAAAAAATACAACTTATTAAATAATATATTAATTTTATTTATCTCCCTCATTAGTCTGATCAAATTATTTACAAAAGACTAGGAGGAAAGTTATGCAGCTCCAGTCATATTTACATCAATTAAAAGTATGTAGCATGCATTCTCCTAGTACGTTGTAAACATCTTTTAACTCCTGACTGCCAAAACAGAACATAACTAATAGGAAACTGGTTACTGTTCTTGGATTATCTGTTCCAGTCCCTCACCTACAAGTAGTTAATGAAGTCTCAGGATTGTTCAACCAAGTCTCTGGTACAGCTGCTGGTACAAGGATGGTTTCAGCTGAGTAAATGCAGTATTTAAGCACTTGAGGCTGAGTGCAAGAACCACCTAGGGCAGATGGCTTTCTGTTGCCTGACATTTGCTCCATAGCAATTTGGATTTTGCCCTCTTGCTCCACGGTAACAGCAAAATGGGGAATATGTATATCAAAAAAACTGTCTGTATTTGAGGAAAAGGGGAGAAGGGGAAATGGAATGCTATTTTTCTAGTGAAAAAAGCATGAAAAAGTTCAAGATTCGACTATGGTTTATACCATCAGATAGTATTGTCAGTGCCAGTGGATACAAGTCTTCCACCTTTTGGAAGAAAAATATATTTCTAAAGGCATTCAAAAACATCCTTTCAAAATAGGAACCAGCTGGCATAAATCTGTAAGTATGTAGAAGCGTTTCAGAAACTCCTTACAACCAGGTGCCAATGCCCAGCACCGCACTGCTGCTCAACAGTTGCTTTGTTTCCACCGGTACTCCTTACCTAGCGTGGCTAGTTCTAGCGTGCAGTTCTGCAGAGTATCACTGGTCTGGTTGACCACAAGCACATCCAGCACAATGTCATACTGATTGACATGGACATACGCTTCTGCGTAGACAGGGTCTGAGAAACCTGTCAGTTGAGTAACCTGTGAAAGAAAAAAAATGTCATCAATTTATAGCTAAACACACAGTGACTGTCTGTATTATTCATACAAATAAATTTAATTGCATCCTTCCTTCACACGTCCTTTTGCGTACAGGCTACAATTATAAAACCTTTCCAGGTGAAATGTATTCTGAACAGAAGTCATGTATGTTCCCAAAATATGGACTGTATTCTTAAAAAGATCGGCAGGACAAAGAAATGCTGACTTAAAATGAGAAAGTAACTTTAAACAGTAAAAAGAATTCATCCAGACTTTTAAAGAATAAAAAGCCTGGTTTTCTAACCGTAACTAATGAATGAATCAAGAGACGACTTCTCTTTGGACCTTCTCTGCAGGTCCTGATAACCAGCAGCAAAAAAGGGTATAAAGAGTGAAACAAGGATGTGCTGCACTTGGCAACAGGATATGGCAGCCAAAGAAAGGGGTTCTTAATCACTTGTGACACCCCTGCTCTCTTCCCTGTGAACCTTACCGGGCTCTTCAGACCAACAAACAATCTTAATCTCTTCTCCATATCCCACCAGCTCAGCACTCTCCAAGTCTCCTCCTTATTCTTCCCCTCTCATGTGAAGGGGGTAACAACTTTAAGCATAAGGGCTTTTCTTTTTCCCCTGATCCTAACCAGGAAATACCTGTGTCTTTCCAATCAACCAGCATAGCCTGGTTCATCAGTTCCAGCACGCGTTTCCCCAAAGTTGATCCTGTGCCCAAGCAGCACAAAGCGTATATAATTAAAACACTGGCTTTCACATTACCTTATTAAGTTTGGATGCAAGAGGATCAGCAGCCTCTTTCCTCTGTGTGTTTCCCATTGCTGCAAGAAGGCTAAGCTGAAACTGGTCTTCTTTTGAGCTCATTTCGTTTTTAGCAGTAAGCTGCATGAAGGAAATGGGATCGTCTGGCTGAACCGTCACATTCCTCTTCTCAGATTCTTTCTGCAGGAAGAGAAACATTCAAGAATTCATGATGAGTTCCATTCCTTAGTGCAGAAACACACTCAAATAATGGCCGACTTACACACAGTCAAATAACGACATTTCTGGGACCTACTTGGATGTGAACATCTGCAAGAAATTCCGAGTGTTTATGGTTACACATTTAAAATAGCTCACCTTCTGGGAAAGTTTCTCCTCTTCTAGCTTGGCTGACAGCATATGAGAGAGGGACTGCCTGCACTCTTTGTTGAAAATATCATTCATGAGAGGAGAACATTCTGACAAAACTTTCAGACACAAGGAAATACGATCCACATCGTCATCTGTAATTGGCTTCTTGGGAAGAGATGACTTTCCCAAATGGAGAATAGTGGCCATCAGCAGCATAGCTTCAGCAATAAAGGACTGAGAAGGAGGACAAAGGAAAGAGAATGGAAGGAGGTTATTGCATTTTACACAGCTTTACAGAAATGTTTATTTCTGACTGTCTTGGTTTCAGCTGAGACAGAGTTAATTATCTTTCTAGTGGTTCCTGTGTTTTCGGATTCGGTATTCAAGGAATGTCAGTAACACATATTGTTTTCATTGTTGCTAAGTGATGTTTATACTAGTCAAGGACTTTTTCCAGCTACCCACAGAAGCTGAGAAGGAGCATAGACAGAACAATAGAATGGCCAATGAAATATTTCATACCATAGACTTCATGCTCTGTATATAAATGGAGGTTGGCTGAGAGGTGTGGAATCCACGATCTCTGCTTGGGTCAGGCTGGGCAACCAATTCACTGGGTGGCGAGTCTAACCCGTGTCTTGTATATTCTTTTACCATTATTATTATTATTATTGTTATTTTCCTTTTCCATTATGGTTCTATTAAAGTGTCTTTATCTCAACGCACCAGTTTTTTTTCCTTTTCCCCTCTTCTCCCTACCCTTCAGGGGGAGCAGGGGTAAGGGAGGGGTGAGCGAGAGGCTGCGTGGTCCTAGCTACTGGCTGGGCTTAAACCATGACATCGACTTACTTACAAGAAGGTGGACATTAATCTGTTCAGAGATTTTACGATTTAATTACTTATTTATGTAGTACTTATTATCTAGAAACGAAACAGCACGATTTAGAGACTGTCTAGAGTGACTGGAAAGCAGTAGGCCCTCTTTGTGACCCAAATTATCATTATTATCTAATCATGTAACTGGCACTTCACACTTTGGACTTGAACCATTTGACATCTCTTTAAAAGAAGAGGCAACAACCAGCTCTTTGTTGCAACTACAGTAAAAACACAACAGATGACTTACATTTTGTTTCTTCTTTTCCTGAACTAGTGACACATATCGTAAAGCAATCTTAGTTAAAGTTGTAGCAAGAGAAGCTGCAACAAAGAAATCGCCATCAAGCAGGAATCCTCGTAACGGAGGTCTGCAAAGACAGATGATAATCAGAAAACTAGTTTTGGACGACAGTTTTCAACCTACTTATCTTCATACCTTAACATCAATACTGCACAAACAAAATAAGCTTGAGAGGTCTCAGAAATTTATTTTTTTTTTTTCACTCTAGAAGTAATTTTCCAGATATAGAAATATTCACAAGTCACATCGCCAGTTCCACACAGAATAGGGAGTGAAGTGAAAAGTGTAATGGTTAATAATTTCACTGTGGCTCTGAGACAATAACAACTAATCAAGATGAAGTAGCCCATCTGCAGTAACTGTTCTAGCTACCAATGAAATAAACCATAGCAAGTATTAAATAGTGCCAAGTGGTATTAAGAAAAAAAAATGTTTTAATCTAAAGGCAACTTCTCTGCATCCAATTAAAATCGTGAGGGGACTTTATGCATTAATTATAAAGAATCAACTAGAATTCAGGATACCATAATTAATAATGTCCTTTTTGACATGCAGTAAAAGCTTTGATTATAAACCCTAAGCAATCAGGCAACTTCCTATCAGATACCATCTACTTAGGATAACACCTAAAACCAGGAAATTACCTCAACCACTAAACTCTGCATAAGAGAGAATACCCCTTTTAAAAAAAAATTAACCAACTCACTCCTGGCCTCGTATGAAATCTTAAATACCTGTCTTCTTCCTTTTTGGCAGGTCGGGAACTACTGAGAGCACTCTGTGTTGCGTAAGTGCCCATCTCGGTCACCAATTTTTGGGCTGGACCCACAGACACCTCTTCTTCAGGTTTTAGCTCACCAGTTTCCTTCTTGATTTCAGATTCTACTATTGGGATCTAGAAACAAACAGGAAACAACAGTTACAATTAACATTAAAAAAATGGTTTTGTTACGCAGAAGGTTTTAACAAAAATTATATGCACTGTTACGGTTTTTAGAAGTAAAAGGTCAGTCACAGTGCAACAGTTTTGAGAGAATTTGAGGAGACAAGCAGACGTTGAAATATATACAGAAGCCTCCTACCCATACAATAATGCTCACATTGCACAGGCTGTCTTAGCTCTCTCTCAGAACAATGCAGACAAGAAGCACTCTCCTTTTGTTAGTGGATATAATTAAATTGTATCTTAAAACTGCCATGATTTTGGGAAATGAGGAATTTCCCATCTCCCCTCTTAACAGGTATCACTTATTGTCAGTATATGCCAGCTTCAGGTATACCACTTAAAAAAATTAATAATGAATGCAAAAACCTAACTTGGTTTTACTTTATTTATTTCTTGTGCATACAGCATTACATATCACAGCATTACATATCACAAGTGCTCAAAACCCTGTTGCATCTTACCTGATTTTTTAAAAATATCTTTTTCTTAGAAAACACACTGCCTAATAGTAAGTAAAAGCACAAAGAGCTAGCCTAACAAAGTAAACACACCTCTCCAAGTGATCTGCGCACTTCTGTCATTACACTTTGGATATCTTCCTTTGTGCTGCAATACTCTCCAAGGATCCATAAAGCTCCTCGATAAATCCTAAGGCAAGAACAGTAACTTAAGTCATGCTTTCATGATATACTCAAACTAGCACCAAGGGAAGTGATTTATGGTCAGGTGGTAAAGGGCATTCTTGACAAATTCAAGAGGATGCGATTGACAGAAAGCAAGTTTGATCAAGAACAATCATGCTTTCAGCCTTAATGAACTGCTGAACATGTATATCAAATGAGATATATTCTCTGCTACAAATTTATTCCCATCTGTGTTAGTCTTGATAATCACAAAATTGAATTTCATTATGATCATAATGAAATAACTCTACTGTATGCTAATGAAGTCAGCTGTAATTTCTCCAGTTAAGCGAGACAAACTAACTTTTCCTTCCTACAGGAGAAAATGAAAAACAAGAACATGAATAAAGATTAGGGGAAAAAAAAAATGTAAAGCTTCAGAGGGCTTTTTCCCCTCCATGACGATGGAGATAGAATTCAGAGTTTCCTGTGTATTGGAAGAATGGCAGAGGTGTCTTGATACAGAGAAGTTCTCACATGACTTAATCTTTGCAGATCCACCAGAAAACCAAGTTTTTAGCATCCTGAAAGGTACTAAAGAAGCTTTGCAGACTGCAAAGCCCAGTCTGCATTAGACTGTGTGTTCTACTAAATGTACGGTAAATATTTCCAGTTGCCTATAAGTGCAAATTCCTGCTGCAATAATCCCTTAGTAATTCTGTTTTAGCAAATATATCACTTTAGAGCTGGCCTTCATCAACAATGCTATCTTCTAGCAAGTGGAAATACAATTATCAACTGCATCATAAAAATGCAATTTGAATTTATTTCCTTTGTTCAATGCAACAAGCAGCCAATATATCTTTTGTACAAGTAGGCAACAATGAAGCTGTACCTAGAAATCACCTACGCCCAAAATATCTCAGCTTCAGCGATTCTTCTTTGTGTGTGGGTTGCAAGGATTTTGGTACATATCTAATGACAATATAGATACAACCGAACCACGGGGTGCTTCAATGTCTATTTGACATCACATTTTGGACTCACTTGACAGATTTAATAGCATGAAAGACTTCAAGCATCTTCTCAACAATAAGAGGTCTGAGGTTATCAAATCGCTGGATCGCTTCCCGCACAAACTCCAAGACATCAGCAGCTGCCGCTTCATTATTATCACTAAGGAACTCCATCAGCTACCACAAAAGAGTGAACATGAGCACAAACAGCAGCACAGATAAGTTTGCACAATAGCATTTTCCTTTTACATTCAGAAAAATAAAACTGCATGTATATCGCCCATTAAACAAAGCTGAAGTCAAACAACCTTAAGTACCTTCCTATCAATTACCAATTATCATAATCCCAAAATTCTTTTTCTAATGATACAAATTATTGCACTTTTAAGTAAAGGTACTCTTCAGCTCATGTTCTTCAAAAGTATTTAAAATAAAGTCTCAGAAGACAAATAAGTACAGGATCAACAGTCCTGTATTTCTTTAGGGATTAAACACAGTATTGTTTTGTGAGAGGCCACTGGCAGAAACACCTCAGCTTCAGTTATTCTACAGGTTTGGGGTATAACTAGAGCATATTTAATGACAATAAAATTAAACATTTGCATACCACTGGAATAACATTTGCAGCCATATCTGGAAACCGAACACTACAGGAATGCAATGTACGAACAAGCAGCTGTCTATATTTGTCTGTATCTTCATGCTCTGTCACATTATTAGTTTTAATCACTTCCTTCTTCAGGACAATCACAAGCTGCAGAAAAGATCAAATAAAATTGAAGAGAGACCCGTATTTTTCCAAAAAATAAAAAACGGTGCAATGAAACAAAAGTAATATATATTTTACCTCCTCCACATTTCTTGAAGAGACAAGATCCAGAGCCAGCTGAAGGGTTTTTTTGCGCACTTCTAGATCTGGGGTACTCAACACTCTGAGGATGTCCATAACTAGATCCTGAAACAATAACAAAACAATAACTACTTTGTTGCTTTAAATGACTTCCTTTTCATACAATTCTAATTTTCAGTACTAAATGATTTTCAAAGACTTTCTGGATACATAATATATAGTCTACTGACAAACAAACAAGATATTCTAGACATTAGGAAGTTCACAGTGTTCATTTAATACATTCTACTTTTACATAAAAGTCTACCATGCAAGTTACATCATTAAGTCTTACAATCAAGATAGCATTTGCCACTGTTAATTCTCATGCAGAGAATAAAAGCAGCAAGTCATAGCATGAAAGTCCATCCAGTATGTTTTTACCAAAAACATATCAACAGAAGATTTAAACTGCAGAAGTACATTTTTCCATATATCACAACACCCAAAAGTTCCATTTAGGAAAGCAAAGCCTTCAATAAGCTTGCAGGAAAAGAGACAGCTCATATACCTGTAATACTCGTTCATGGGAGGGATGCTCCTTTAATTCAATCAACCGATCCAAAACAATCAGTTTCACATTATTGTCGCTTTCTTTAATAATCAAATCTATGTAGCATTGGGCAGCTGCCTAAAATTAAAAGGATCAAAACCATTTTTTAGGTAATGAATATGAGAAATCAGCAAATTTCTGAGAGAAATTCAGGAAAAGACACCTTCTACATTACTATTAAAGCAACTTCTCAAAGAGTTGGCACAGAAATTAACCTGAGAACAGTCTCTAAAATTTTGTGGTCCACTGTAAACATCGATTCCACCACGTTACAAAAATCACACAGGAAGGCTCACAATGGAATCAGCTTACAATACACAGACTTGAATTCAAATTCAAAGCTACACAGAGATAAAATTCCTGACATGCCTTGGGTCAGCTTTAAAGTACACAACAGGGCATGAAAACCAATTTAAAATAGCTGCCAGCATTAGCCTATCTAGCTATGGTTTTAATGACAGCTTGTATGTATGATATTCCTACTCAACAAAAAAAGACTATACTAAAGCAAGAATGTTGGAATTAATTCTCCTCCTGATCTTTTGAAACTACTATTTACAATGCTTTTACTCTAAATCTCAACTTGCATATTCTCCTTTTCAAATTTCCATACAAGTTCAAAATTTCTGTGTGAGCTCAAATAATCAGCTGTACAAGCATAAATCTAGGAACCCAAGGTCAATCAGTAATCAATGTACATCTTCACTGCTTTATGTTTCCACCCTGGTCTGAAAAGAGTAATATTTATGAGTAACGGAAGTAATTCAATCTCTGCAAATCTTCAGATTTAGTCTGCTTTGCTAAGTACACCAAGAAGATTGCAGGTTGGTACCAACTATTGTACAGGTTTGCACAGTATTCAAGCTTGTGCCCTACCAAAGTGACATGACATCTACTAGCTGCAGTTCTGCAAAATACGGCCTCAAGTCTTTTTTTGTGACCAATTTTAAGAGGTATTTTAAGACAGTGTGTCACATGTGAAGTATTAAACAGACCATATTACTAAAGCCTTCACTCTTTCAAAGTATCAATATACTGCATACAGTATTCATTCCAGTGCATTAAAAGCTACTGAAACATCTGAAAACATCACTTTTATACCTTGATTGCAGTTGGTGCACTGGAGAGCGTAACTAGAGTACCTGCAGCTTCATACTTCACTGCAGGACTCGATGACTGCAGTAAGTTGTAGATGCAGCGAATAAACCGAGCTCTCTCTGATGGATTCGCATGACAGACCTAGATAAAGAAGAACAATGTGTAGTTCACACACATAAAAAAAAAGAAAGCAGCAATCATATAGCTTAACTGCTCCATTATCTTACAACAAGGAGAAAATTAAGCAAAAGGTGACAACCTCTTCTGGGGATAAGAAGTATCATTCACAGTTGTAAAAATCTAATTACGAAAGCTATTAAAAAGCTATTATTGACAATTCTAAGCAATGCTACAAGGTCTTCAAATCTCAGATCAAAAGGGCATAGCCTCTACTAGCTTCTGTAACAGATGCCCTGCTCATGTCCATGGAGAACAGTCTGGGAACACACAGTCCACATCACAGCAAATCAGGTGAGACATACTGCTCTATACTGTGCACACTGGAGCAGTTTATTGTTTCAAGAGACAAATCTTAATCAGCTCTACTAAACAATGACATAGTCCTGACATGGAGTAAATGCTAGCTATAACGCCTTTTCCAGCAGCATTATATCCATTTTAAAAAGCAGTCTAATATAATCTAACACGCATATTTATTTTCAATGTGCGACAACATTTCCCTTTTACCTTATAAATTAGTTCAACGATAACCAACTGCAGTATGTCACCAAACGTCTGGACTTGGTCAATACAGGTACTCAAATAATCCAAAGCTCGATCCTATACAAATAAAAGATACATTATTCTAAATTATTCTGAGTTTGCTCACTCAGCTATATTTTAAACCAAAACACAAACCAGCATGTATTCAACCCTTCAACTTGAAATTTAAAAAAAAAATTTACGAAAACGTTGTAAACCTGAAGAGCAAATTAATCCATTCTGTGTACAGATGGCAAAAAGAGAGACAAAACTAATGGTCATCGGGCACAACAGGCAATTGCCTGTAGACCAAATAATCCAAAACGCAAAACAGATATTGTCATTTCTTTTTCCTGTGACTACAAAAGCTGTAAAACAGCAGCTAATGGAGCACTTCTCAATCCGGTTAAGCTCACTTGGCAAAACGAATTACAGTTTTTGGCACCAACATACATATGCCTTCACCAAATACAGTAATTCTTTAAAACGAAGACAGCACTGAAGACCTACTTCAACTTTTTCAGTTAACAAGTATTTCACAAATCAGTTAACGCTACCATATATAGTTTGTTATGATATAAATAGTTTATACTACCAACAAATTACTGGCTAGTTACCTAGCACATTTTCCAAGTATTTAAACCCAACAAGTTTGAGGGCAAGTATTCTTACCTGATCTGCATGAATCAGCATCATAAATGCATTTCTTTTGCAGCTTGCATCCTTCTCATTCACCAAGAAATCATGGATCAATTCAGGAGCATCAGGTATAAGATGTTCAAAATTTCTTTAAAAAGAAAAATCATAATTAAAGGAACTACTGGTAAGGAGCAGAACCTAAGGCTCAAGTGCACACCCTGAAGACAAGCGTTCACAAAATTTTAAAAAGCCAAAACAATGATACATGGGGTTTGTGTAGCTATTTGGAACTGTGAGCAGACTCAAGGAGCTTTAAAAAATTGTTTTTTATCACGATAGCTAAGGCATTATCCCATCAACAATTTCTGTTTAACAGTAACATTCAGCCAGACTGTTCAGGTAACAGCTGCAATACTGTTTAGTATATAACTGCAGTACAGGAAGAATGTCTCACTTGAAATAAATTCATATATGCACATTCCTGCAAGGATTCTTCTATATCTATGGTTGTGGGTAATGACTACTATTAACAGCGTTTAGATCATTAAGCAAGGCATTTGCCCATACAAATTAACCCGAAACATAAGGACCTCAGTCATACTTGAGAAAGCAGCAGTGGTACCTTTTGGTTTTACAAGTAAGTCCATTAGATAGAGGGAAAAAAAGCAAATGAACAAAAAACAACCCCCAAAACCACACCAGTACTCGATAAATGTTTATGAGATTTCAAAAACTATCCCGATCACTAAAGCTAGCGTTGGTCTTCTGCGTCTATGACTTGAAATAGTTTCTGGCATTTACCTATAAATCGTGTAAATTGCAAGAACTGCATTTCTGCGCACATAGCTGTGCCGGTGTTCTAGACATGCACGAATGGCCGGCATCAAAGGTTCCAACAGTTCTGCTTCTTTCAGCTTACAAAGAAAACGGAGAGTAGAGCCTCGGATAAATTCATTTGGGTGCTGAAGATCCTAAAATCAACAAGAAACATATTTGAAATGCCAGATTTCAGCCTAACTGTTAAGCTCAGCTGAATACACTCACTAGCCTTCTCCCACGCTCAGCTTTGCCATGGTACAAGTTCCCAACATCCACAACGACACCTCACTTTCTCCTCATGAAATACCTTCTTAAAACACTGCTGCCCTATAAATATTTTAAACCACGTATTTCTGTGTAGTAAAACTTACAAAGCCTGTGGGATTTTTTTCCTGCATTGTACGTGTTTTCTCCAATAACTAAGGCTGTGAAAGCTCACCCTGCAAGCATTCCTGCACGCTGGATACCAANAGTAAAACTTACAAAGCCTGTGGGATTTTTTTCCTGCATTGTACATGTTTTCTCTGATAACGAAGGCTGTGAAAGCTCACCCTGCAAGCATTCCTGTACGCTGGATACCTGCCTGTAGTGTATATTAGTGCATCTGCTTCTGACCCATTCCCAAAGAAGTTAAAGAACCTCATTATCTTTGTTTAGGAGTGTCCCAAATACATCACAATTAAGTTATTCCAAAAAATAGTGTCCTTTTATGGCCCATGGCTTGTCCCAAGACACTATGAAGACGGTAATTAGGTTACCCCTCAACTCTGAGGTTCACTGACTTATAAACAAAGAGCACTAAATTTTTATTAAGTTGTAATAGTAGAGGAACACACAAAAATTCCTTCTTAGTAGGTCTGCTGGTTATCTACAATTATGCAGCTCTGAAGCACTGAGACATAATGTTTAGGAAGGAAATGCTGAGCATAAACCATTTTTATATTTACTAAATACCAGAAAAGGATATACTTTTTATAAAGATCCAGTATAGGAACACAAGCAATGAAATAAACAATGGGCTACCTTTCTGTATGCGTCGCATACAAGGATCATTTCTTGCAAAAGCCTGCCATCTGGAGTGGTCTTTGGCACTATCTCCCAAAAGACAAGCAGCAGCTTTTTGATGGTATGATCTTGGAGAGGCAGGACAAAACGTATAATGGTCATCAGAAGCCCAGGTAGTTTTTCACCATTCAGAATCATAATGATTACTTTCTTCAAGGCCTCCGTCTTCAATTTGACATCTCCTTTTTCTAGAGAGGACAGAAAAATCAAGAAAACAAATCATAGTAATTATGAGATCAGGAAGGCTAATACCCCACAGTTAGTTTAACAGGAATACCAGGCTTCAGTGTCAGAAGTTACAAACCCCCTCTGAAGGACTGCAACATAGCATATCAGTAAAATTCACACCCTTACTTCTACTAAAAGGATAAAGAGGAAGCAAGAGATATTTAAAGAATAAGCATGCAGTTCAGACTTAATTCTAGAGTCAACATATTGGAATTAACAGAACTCAACAAATTTCACGGCTGNACGTATACTAAACACTAACACTGCCATTTCTGCCAGTAAGATACAGCAGTGCACTCAATAAGTAATAAGAAAACTTGTTGCTTATCATTGCATTGCTTAAATCTGAGGTAATACCTGTTTGGGCTGGGGCAAACAGAAATGGATTTCAAATTTTTGCACAGACTGAGGGGGGGGGGAAATAAACCCCAAACCACATAAGATAAATATCATGAAGTTTCTCAAAACACAAACAGAGGAATGTACACATTTCAAAAATTAACAGAACAAAATAAACATCAAATTGACTTGTTTGAGTTTATAAAAGGTAAACAATATTCTAAGAAAGGCACAATGAGAGAATGCAAGAATAATTCAGGTAAGATGGAGTATCCTTCCAATCATTCTTTACTTGCCTAGGTCATTTTTTAAGCTGATTTCAGAAGGTGGTTCTGAATCCATCGGAACATTGATTAACGTGTAACACACGTTCTCTGCAGCTGTCATGGTTCTTGGTTACAAAAGTTTTCTCAATGGAAGAATTATTTTGACACAAATATCAGACAACCTGAAAAACAAGCAAAGCCATCCCAAAGTTAACTGATTTTATTAACAAACAACACAAAAATGTTTTTGCAACTGACTTAATGATTTGAAGGGGTTGCTGGGTTTCCTGAAAAGCCACATTCAAAAACTTTCTCAATTTTCTGTTCTGCTAAAACATTCCTGCTATTACCAAAAAACAAAACAAAAAAAAAAAACCCATGAGATTTCCCAAAGACAAAAAACCCAGAGTAAATTAGAGAAATCTTTCCCATACTTCGGCACAGTCAGAGATAACAGAAGAATACAGGAGCCTGCAGCTGCAGCTGAACACATGCAGCGTTCCTTCATCTATTCATCCCCCTGATCTCGGCTATATATTCCCACTACTTTCCCTGCAGTCCTGTGCCCCTCCAGGTGAACTGACCCAAGATGTAAAATCAGGTGAAAAACATCACAGGGGAAAAAAGGAAGACTTTCTGACTTGTTTAACAAGTTGAATCAGCCTACCAAGGAAGCTTTG